>OX457133.1:9321884-9729407 GCA_949752895.1 Dendrolimus pini
CTCTAGAGACAAACAGACGGTCTACCTGATGGAAAGCGGTTACCCTCGCCTATGGAACACTAATGGTGCTACCAATGTGCTGGCGCTCTGTAAAGGCAGACTAGAGTTTGGCCACTAATGCCGAAACACAACTAACGGTTGTTTGTTATGGCGGCGTTCTCCAGGCGACCAGGAGTGGTAGCCATCCAGACTGACAAATTTCCTACCACCTGGCTATGGGTTGTTTGATCGACTCTTACGACAGGCAACATGGCAGAAATAGTATTTTTGTTCTGTCTGTTGTCTGGAGAGCAGAAAAACAGAAGTGGGCCACCGGAACTGTCACTCATCTCACGAAACCGTTTGACGCCGATATTCTCTGAGAGCACGGTATGAAACCGTAAACCGATCAAGAAGACCCCTAGTAGCTGTAATCAAAATAATGATACCAGCATGGCTCTATCACGTACAAAATATTACAAGGACAAAATACAAGAATATATCACAAGGACATATTACAAGGGTTTATTACAAGGATATGTTAAAAGGATGTCTTACAATGATATATTACAAGGATATATTACAAGGATCATAACATTATGATCCTTGTGATATATATCCTTGCAATACAATACAATATTTACACATGTAAACTACAAGCTAGTTATAAAGTCAAACCAGAACTTCATAAGCACATTTGTATAGGACTTACATATATCTAAGTATCATAACACTTCAAAACCAAGTTACCGCTTCTAAAACGAAGAGTATGAAAATGTTGTAATGAAATTACACAGAGTAAAAATAAAACAGAAGCGACAGAGTGATTTGTGAACCGGATACTGTTGTTCCGGAATTTGAATGTACCGGAAGCATTTCGTATCCGCGTCGGCCATGTTGAAATTCCACTGCCGCCGACGTTGTCTGACAGGAATGCTAATGCTTCTTTTAAAATAAAACTTTAAGTACATTAACAAAATGGTTATTTTTTTAACAAAGTAAATCCCACTTCACACTAAAAACCAAAAAATAAATATTTATCTGACTTCTTTCTGTAGAAAGAAGTCAGACCTCAATATGTTGTAACATATTGAGGTTGGTATCAAGTAAAGCATAAAATGGCTATATTTTGTATTATTTTTTTGTTTTTCAATGTTTTACTAGAAAGATCGTTTCTGAAATTTACTATGCCAGGAATTGAACACAGAGCCCCTGCGTTTCAGTTAGTTCGGCCGGCTAAGACTTAGACCGCTCAACCAGAGAGTTCGTAAACAATAGAACCGTCTCAGTACTATAACTTTTCGATAAAAAAAAAATCGGCTCATAACTGACGGAGATATCGCGTAACAAATATACAAAAAAATCAACAACATGCAGTCGAATTGAAAACCTCTTCCTTTTGGAAGGTAGTTAAAAAGAGAAGAAATTTGGAAGGTCGTTAAAAATGTTGTTAAAACTACGATTTTAAAAAGTAAAATTTTTTGTTTATACAACTTTCAAACACAACGTTCAATGTCTGTCTGACTGTCAGCTGATACAAATAAAAACCTTGTTGTCTGTTATTAATTGCTTAAACTAACTCGAAATTGGTTAATTATTGTTAGAAGTTTAAAATAAGTTTACTATCATTTTGTATATATTGTTACAACTTAAGCCCCGACAAAGATAAATTCCACGTACAGATCTGTAAAAGCACATTTTATTACCTGTCGGCATTTTAATTTATTGTAATCCTTTTATGATCGTCTTCTTTTGTTCACCTATTTATTGGCATACGTTACTAGTTATTGTGGAGAATAGCCTATTGTCCTATTGTAGTCGCTCATTAGCATCATCATAGCCAGTGTTGCGGATTCCTTTGCATTTGTGAAGTATAAAACGACGGCCTGATGGAGAGAATTGAGCAGTTGAACGAAGATTACGATACGGGCGTAACGTGTGTATATTCGGCAATCTAATAGTGACGGACTTTGCGCGTTTTATTGAATTACGACCTTCTGCATTACTTTTGGATTTGTTGTGTTCGGTTATATTTGTACCTGTGTTATACGTGTTTGTATAGTTCTAATAAACTCTATAATAATTCTAACGGCATTTTAATTCGACTCCCGCCAACTAGTAACAATATGTAACATTTTGTTTGTGCAGCACATATAGAGAAAATTCCTCAAAATACTCAGTCATATGCAATCCCTCATAGGAGTGAGTTTATGCTAAGGCTATTTACCTTATATTAGTAGTTAAAATACGTCGCATAAAATCTATGCGATAACATAGCGCATCTATTACAAGTTTATATGAAAAAAATAGAGAAAAATTCAAGTCAGAAAGATGAACTGACGATGACATTGCCAGCTCATCAAGGGTTCTCGAACAAAACACCAGGGTGAGTTATAAAAAGGGGTGCTCACCCCCCTTAGCAAAATAATAATTTACACCGAAGCAAACTTAGTTTCGCTTTGCATGTCGCATAAAGTGCGATTTTATCGCGTTTACTCCACAACTGGATTTGGTGGGCGGACTCAGGTGTAAAAGGGGATTTAAAGTTCATTGCACAGTCAGAGGGCGGGACCTCCACTCATATATCTTGGAGAGTGCTTTGATAAAACCTTTACAACAATGTGCCCCGGAGGATTCTCGGGTTTATTATCTAGATAACTTATCGCAATAGGTGTTTTCGGTTTTCTTCTCAACACCCTTTGTTTGCTATAATATAATTGAAAACCAAAGTTCCGCTATCTTAACTTTATATAAATTAAATTTGTTTCAAAACTTTGTTGTAAACACAAATTTAAAGTGATGTATCTTGCTTATGTAATTCAGCTGTGTTTTGTCTGTAACGTAGGAGTCTTCTGAAGTATGTTTTTTGTTTGTATCAATCTATACAATGTGTAACGTAAACCAAGAAGTCATTCATCCATTCAATTCTAACAAGTGACAGTGGTTTGGGATCAATTTTTGATCTATAATTTTATTGTTAGTATTATATATTTTTAGATAGTTTATATCAGTATTATTTATATATCAATACAGTCTCATTCATAGCAAATTAGATTAAGTTTCAATGCTCCTTTATGGTTCTTAAAGAAGCGTTAAAACTTACTGTAACATTCTATGAATAAGACGGTTTGTCTTTAGACTTCGTTAGTAGATTAAAAACCACGTTTATTTTATCGGGGTAAACAAAGTAAACATTCACATAACTCATAAAGTTTCGACTGCTCCTTATTTTTAAAGAACTAGTGCTTATTCGTTATAGATTGTTAAATTTGAAACATCAGTTATTTCAAGGAATAACGTGAGAAAACCTGTTTCTTACGTTCTTCTACATATGACTAATGGAACAATGTGCGTATTATGTCGGCAAACTGCCTATTCGGTACATACATCGCCTGTCAAGACTCAAACGTAATTGAAATCGACAGGCGGGTGCCCCAACGATTTCATAATCATATAACATCATACAACTACTATCAGGTAGATTTAAACTATTTTTTTAATGTTTGATAGTAGGCAAACTGGCAAACAGACCACCTGGTGATAGGTGGCTACCGTCGCCCATGGACATCTGCAACACTAAGGGAACCAATGCGTTGCCTACCTCGTTGAGACTTTAGGTATCTGTTCACGCCCTTTTTGAAGAGCTCCATATCATAGCGCTCTGGGAAAACCGCGGGAGGGAGTTCATTCCATAACCCGGACACATATGGGTTATAATACTTATTACTAACAGAAAAACAGGGTTTTTGTTACTCAGTGTATGCGCACAGTTAAATGCGATAACAATAGGCACAATTTTCAAGGATCTTTTCAAGTTTATCTCACAATTTTCTTTTATCACATTTTGCGTCTTTCTAATAAACTTTTACTTTATTTTAATGATCCTATTAAGGGCACAATGAAAGCAAACGGTCCGTGACAAAATGGGAACAGGCGGTATTACTCAAGGTGCAATGGTTTGCAACTTGATGAAGACGTTATCTAGCGAGTTTTAGCGTTATCAATTTAAATTGAATTATCAAGATTATAAGCACCACTGATATCCGTACAGGAACGGAGAAAGAATACAATTTCCTGCGGCTCGGCGGCCTGTTGTAATAGGTGATAAAACAACTCACAGCCAGGTGGTAGCGTATTTGCCCATCTGGATGGCTACCGCCTCTGGTCTAGAGTATGCCAGTGTGGCCAGGTTCCAGTCTCTCTTTCGAGAGAAGCAGCGTATTAGTAACGCCTTTGGTGTTGCAAATACCCATAGGCTATGGTCAACATTTTCCATCAGGTTGGACGTCTGCCTGTCTGCTGAACTCATGCCATAAAAATATATGTATTTAAAAAAATGGGCCTGTCTGTTATTACATGCATAGTGAAGTATTCTGTTAAGGTCATGAACGTTTATCATTTTTGTCATGTAGGTACGTCGCTCTGAAAACAGAGGACGACGAGTTTCTTGTTTTGGAGATGAGAATGCCTAATGCTTTACGCTTGAGGACAAATAGTGGGGTAGCGTGAGACTAACAACAAACCTAGTGGTACTACAGTCACGCGAGCTAAGGACATTAATTAGTTGAGCGGACATCGTAAACATGGAAGGTATGGGTCTGCCCGCATACTTCTATAGTGCATCGATCTCTTTTGCCTAGAGATAAGAGCACTTAAAATCTGCGCATAGAATTCTCTAGTTAGAGAATCTTGGGAAATGTATTACATGTGCAAACTTTTGTGAAAAAAATGAGAATTAAAATTTGATCACACTATAACAAATTCCAAGCCATTATTGGACCAAACATTAAAATCTTTACAAATGAAATGAAATGAAATCTTTATTTGTATGAATCATGAAAATCAAGATCTTATGATAGTGAGAACATGTTTTGCCATTTAGTGGCATACAAATTTTCTTATATCCTATTATGGTTTTTAAACATTTTGTATTTTTATTTAATTGTCCTATATCATTTTGTTGTACAATTTTGTCACCTTTGTGTCAAAGTTAAATACAAATATACATTTTATGAATGTCACTTTATTAATAATAACGAATTGTCCAATAAATACTGAATAATCATCGCATGTTGGTAATAAAATAATAATAATAATAAAATAAATAACAGTGTCACGCCACATATTTACAATAAATTTGTCAAGGGGCCTCTACGTGTTGGCCTCCCCATGGCCCCACGCAAGCTCTCCAAAAGTCCGGGCCATTTTTATGGCCCGTGGTCTTGAAAGACATACAGTGATAAAATAAATAAATGTCATTTGATCTAATTAAATAATTACAAATTTAAGTCAGAGGATATGTCTAATAATTTTAACCTGATTATGATATCTGATACGGACTTCTTTCTAATAATGACATATTAAGAGAAAAAGTAAAGATATTACAACTTAGATCCAATAAAATGTCGTAATATTACAGACGTGCTTATTATTTTGTAAAAGATTAATTTATTAGAAAGCTCGATTAATACCTCAACAATATCTATGATGTCTTACACTGACTCTATTGTTGTTTTAATCCATTACATTACTCTTCTTGAAGTTGCTCACAGTATTAAAGGAATAGGTCAATTTAAGATATTTGGGGAAAAGTTACCTTAATATTTATTATCAGGGAATTTTTACCTCTTATGCGACGGATAGACCTAGATTGGCGTTTGTCAATCAAATAATGGAAAAGACACATGTCGTGTCGTACAAAGTAATGAAATAGTTGGTCGAGAATATAGACGATTAGAGGAAACTCCACCGACAAGAACTCAGTGCTTAAATATTATAATGTGGATGATACGAGTAGATACTAGTTAGACGAGACAAGCTAAAATAACAAAGGTTAACGGTCGTACAAAAAGCACACAAAGCTTTAACCATCTCTTAACTAAACAGCTCTTAAGGTCCTAAACAATAGTTATAATCTTTCTTCCACTCATAAACTTTAGTTAATGGTTGTATAAATTCTACTTATCATCTTTATGTACTAACTTACCATGTTTTCATTAAATGAATAAGAACGAAGTTTTATTTAATGTGTGATTTTGATTTACAATTATAATTTTTAACATTAATAAAGAATAGTCCATAAACGTCCCACTGCTGGTCTCGGGCTACCCACTATAGGGGAGCCGACAATATACCCACCACGCTAATCCAAGGGGACTTGGCAGGTTAGTAGGTCGGGCAGTCTTAACATTAATCATAAAGCAATTACGCTATACCCTGGTGACTGTTTAAATATGTTTACCGATTACCATGGTT
Source organism: Dendrolimus pini (assembly GCA_949752895.1). Taxonomy (NCBI): domain Eukaryota; kingdom Metazoa; phylum Arthropoda; class Insecta; order Lepidoptera; family Lasiocampidae; genus Dendrolimus; species Dendrolimus pini. The sequence goes on from OX457133.1 coordinate 9,328,119, forward strand.
GTACGGGCGTAAACCCCAAGTGGCCGATACGGACAAAGGACTCGGCAAGCGGAGCTGATATGTCATAATAGTGCCGGCCATAATGAGACGCCGCTGCAAGCCACCACTGGTTACACAATGCCATGATTTATGGTTGTCTGTCCCATTGTGGTCCTAATGAGATTGCGCTGTCAGCACAATCGCACAATACAACCCGCTCGACCTTACGTCATTTTCACATACGCGCCTCTTCGCTATCGTTGATTGGATTCAATTCAAATCTCTAAAGTAAGGATTTTGTTTTCTAAATATAAAACGTTTGTAGCCGTTGAAGAAAGAAAGATTCAGACCCTGTTTGTTGCTCGAAGTGTAGATTGAAATTTTGAATAGACAGATAGGTTGATGACACTTTATTATATACCAATACAAAATGAAGTTAAAGACTAAAATTATATATCTATGTACAAAGAGTGGTCTTATCGCTAAAAAGCGATCACTTCCAGACAATCCTAAAAATGAATTGAGATGATAATGGCGATGGTGGTATACATAACATATAGTACGAACTACTTTCTTTTTAATAATAAATATATAAATTATATATATACTCGTATAGATGAATTTAAATATCATATTTCAACAACAGTACTATCTGTCGTTGAAATATGATTTTTTGATCATAGTTTTAAATATCGGTAGCGATTTTGCTTGTCTCATCAGGAAGCGTGTTACAAAGCGTATATTCTTAACGGTAAAAGAATTGCTGTAGAAAGTTGAGTTATGCGCAGAAGAAGGCCGTAAATTATGAGAGCACAAAAGAAATTCACAACGTTTTTTAAGGTAATCAGGAGTACTTGGGACAAATAAAATACTATAGAGAACGGAAAGGATGTGAGTATTCCGGTGAAATTGAATTGGCAACCACTTGATTTATTTTCGGAATTCAGAGACATGGTCAAACTTGCGTAGGTCTAATATGAACCTTATGAAAAGGTTTTGGAGGCGCTCAAGTTTATTAAGTTTTATTTTGAAGTTATATTTTGTTTTAGATAAGACTATAGAATTGTTGACGTCAAATTGAAATGTTATAGATTGATGTGCAGTAAAAAATGTGCATTTTTGTGCTGCCACGAGAACTCCCTCGTTTATAGTTTACATAGTTGTGTCGATACTGAATTAAAAATAAACAAACAGGCAAAGCTTAAAGGTAAATCTTGCCAATTACCTGCCCCACTAGATCCCAAGAGCTGAAAAGCCATTAAAATTATATGCCACCAAGCATAGTTCACAGTTCACTTTCACAGCAATCATAGTATGTTCAGTGCAGCTGTTATACTCTTGTTTTCTATTGTATACTAGAATTTCGCCTTTATATTTATATCTTCTGACTCCATCATTTATGGTACTTATTCTGAAAATCCAGGCAGATATTTAAATTATAATATGTGTTGTTAAGGTACTCAGATGCGGACAATATGATTTTCACACATTACCGATACTATACACAAATGTCAACAAAGTCAGTGAACAGAATGTTAGAAAAATCTTTAAAGAAAAGATTGTAGCTCTAAGTTGATATTTTTTATTGAAGTGCTTTTATATCATATTCGATACAATAGGATATTTTTGTCGATGAAATTAGCTATGAAAATGTTTTATTACAACACAGAACAACTTTTAGTCCCTAAATGATAATACGCAAAAGTATCAACAAAGTAAATGTACCTTTAATTGATGTGGCTGTCTATGATTTGAAAATACATTTGCAAAAAAAAAACTTATTATATGATGCCTCGTTTATCTACAAATTATGAAACACGAATTTCATGATTTTTGACCTCTCCCACGTCCTTGTCACAGCTGCTCACATTCGTGAGACTCCTCCCTCCCTAATGTGACATCACATAAAAATTTGTAATTGTATATCAAGGAATTTAACATTTAAATTATTTTTTAATAATTGAAAAATCTTGTGAATAAAATAAATAAATCAGCAATCTCATCTTAAACTAGTATAAGCCCGCGACTTCGTCCACGCTTGATTTGCAATTCCCACGGGATTCCCAGGACTCAAAGAAGACAATGTAAAAAGAATGTACGCTATCGTCTTAGTGAAAACTGTGCTGAAAGCTAATTTTTATGCAGCCGAGCAACTACAAACCGCTCCCGGGAAAATACCACGGGATTCCATAAAATTTGATATCGATCAATGAAAAAATAATATTGAAATTCGTTTTTTTTATTTATTTGTCCACTTAACATAATTTCCAGAAAATTCCCACGGAATTCGCAGGATAAGAAGTAGCGCCAATTTCAAGTTTATGAATTTGCTGTCGATCAGCGAAAACCTCATCGACATCGGCCTAGTAGTTTGGCCTAGTTGTTTTTTTAGTAGTTAGTAGTCCGGAACAAACAGACAAGAAATCTGAAAAAATGTATCGTATTCTGCATCGTTTATATATTCCATTCCAGTTGTTTTTTTTGATAGTTTCAATATACAGACACAGCATGTTTAGAATTTTACAATATTACTAGCTGTCCCGTCAGAAGTCGTCCTGCCCGAAAAAATAGGGGGTAGAGGGTTGAAAATTTAGGGTTGTATGTATTTTTTAATGCTGTATCATAAAAAAATAAAAAAATAAAAAAGTATTTAGAGGTGGACTTCCCTTAACATTAATAGATATTGTCCGATTCTCAGACCTACACAATATGCACACAAAATTTCATGAGAATCGGTCAAGCCGTTTTGGAGGAATATGGTAACTAACACTGTGACACGAGAATTTTATATATAAGATAGATGTCGTGTTCTCATTTCGATATACTACAGAGTTAAGAAAATAAATAGTCAAAGTCCCCCACAAACAAAATGTCGAACAAAGCTAGTGGGTAATAAAATATTGTTTGCTACAGTAAAACCCTCACCTGCTTATCATCGTAATTGGAGGAGCGCGGAGAACCTATTTGAAACGAACAACATGCTGACTAAGCTAAACTGCAACGGCACCAAATCTGACAGGGGACAGACCTCTGTCTTTTCCACGTCAAATTCGAGCACCCAATATACTGAAATTTCGGCAAAACGATTTAGGGCCTTCGTGTGTCAATCTTAATCTGCAGATATGACAACGAAAATATATGTGGAACATAACAATGAAAAAATGGTCCGCATTTATTGCTCGCGTTCGGCCGGATTAAATGATATTTCACGATCGGCAGGCCAGTGGTTTTATTAAATTTTTGGATAAAGCGACGCTAATAAATTGGAACCGACAATGATTTACAAATTTTGCGGATTGATTGCGTTTCCAATGACTTTAATTATAAAGCAATTATAGAGAATACGATCATCACCGCAATTATTTTTCATGTCGTCAAACGTTTGGACAAATATTTTTTTGTTAATACAATTCATTTATACTATGAAATAATGAAAATCTTGGTTGCGAACTAAATTTGGATTTTAAAAATAGTTCTGAATTATTATAAATTCATTCGTTTCTTTGAATGTATATATGTACATATTGTTACGTACGTACGCACTTAGGATTGGAAGGAAACACCAGTTTTTTTTTACTAAACGCTTTTATTAACTTACACAGCCGTACGTGATTCTTCTCCGCAGAGTTGCCCCTACACGCACAACTAGCAACGCATTGACTCGACGATAAAATGTCTTTCTCACAATGCCGTCGCCGATATTGCGTAGACCACCTCCTGCTACTGCAGTACTCACCTCCGAATTTACCGCGTGTAGCTCACTTCTGGATCTCCTCTTAAATTACGCTACACTCGCCCTTCACTCAAGTGCTCACTAAACTTTTCACTAAATTCACCACTAAACTCGTCACTGTCTTCTACTTAATTCTTCTTCCAACTCTCTCGTATCGCACTTGTCGCTTTGCTGTATTCAACTGAACTACTCGGTAGGTTACGCTGCGTATATACTCGGAAGAATCTTCTGGAATCGATCGTCTTTACGTTATTCTTTTGTGCATTATCGATCCCTTTCTAAAATGTATATGCAGGCTGTCTTACTTTGGAACTCTTTGCCCACTGACGTCAGAAAGGCTAAATCTTTTGCCATATTTAAAAATTCACTTAGGAATCATTATGATAGTCTTATAGAATAATGTATGTGCTAGTTTATTATACTTTTGACTGTAATCTGCTGTCCATGTATGTCATTTTTATTTTATTTTTTTGTCTTTATTGCATTATAATTATAGATAATTTAAGAATTTCATTCAAGTTTGGTTGCCTGGAAGAGATCGCTAGTAGCGATAAGGCCGCCTTTTATTTTACCAAGTAACTATTGTCTTGTTGTGCATTTTTTTGTAATTTTTGTTTTGCTGACCAATAAAGTGTTGTCTATGTCTATTGTTCTTGCATTTTTCTTGTAGAATCTTTTACACTTTCTGAAACTTCTTAAACAAACTAGATCGTTCCACCATCGCTCGCCACAGTATAATATTTAAAATAACTGATAATACTGTATAATATTTTATACCCAAATATAAGATGTTTCTATTAGGATATGGATGTATAATTACGCGAACACAACCATGAAGAAAGCTATATATCTTACTTTAAAATTTCCTTAAACAATATTGAAGCACATTAATAAATCAAACTGCGTTTCAGGGTCCCATTATATGCAGAAGGCATGAAATAGGCCAAATGGCGCCGTCTCCAATTTACCAGCCGAGTGATTTATGCTTTTCATTTCAACTGAAACAACTGCATTCTTAGTCCATTGCCTTTTTATCTCAGCCAAATGAACGTAACGAGCGTCTTGCTTTTATAATGAAAAGTTAAAAGAAAAAAATTAAAAGTGCATTCGGAATAAGAGCTGAAATTGATACCGCAAACTTTTTCATCTCGGAGAGAATTGCTCGAGGATGAAATTTCCGACTATTCGTCGACCTGACGCCCAACGCAACGAATAAAAATTGCTACCGCGATATTTCCATTACAATTTGCGTCTCATTCGAAGCTGCCTTTATCTCACTAGTTGGAAATAAAAAAGGAAGGTCTGTTTTCAAGTAATATTTTTAGAACTAGTTCCGATACTATACCAAATTTTATAAATATAAAATTTCTTTCGTCTTCTGTAATACTATAAAATTTTAAAAGTATTATACTTTTTGGTTTTTTCAGGACTCATACAAAAACTATATGGCCGATTTCGATGGAAGTTTCGTTGATCAACAGCAAGTTCCCTTACTTAAAATATACAGTACTTTTGATCTCCGGAATCCCCGGGAATTTTCTTGGGAACGGCTTAAATTGGCCAGGGCGGAAACACTTTCTGATTCCTATGCCATATTTTCACTGATTCAAAATTATCTATGTAAAACAACTGTGATCTTTTGGACGAAATCGCGGGCGCATCCTAGTATTTAAATAAATCTATTATTATTATAATTATAATATTGAAGTGTCGGTCTGTCATTTCCAAATAAATAGATACTATGCTATTGATACGATGCCTATGCATAAATGATCGTTTTTAAAATTTTGTAAATAAATAAAAAAAATAAGTATTAGAACGATAAATTTGTTATATTTTTTCTGTGATTTTTGTTTACAGGTAAGTAGTACATTAGCAGAGAATCGACTTGATGGTAAGTGGTTAAAGCCGCCAATGCCCTTATTGCCTAAAATAAAAAGATATAACAAATTATAAAAATGAAATATACTTGGTAAAAATCTCGTGGTAGGTTGTCTAAAGCCCTATAATTTGACGCCTAAAATGGATATTAAATTCATAAAATATTTACGCTCAAGAGCGTATACTTTATTACTTTCTAAGAATACACAGTATTAGTAACGCTTCCACTGATAAAGTAATAAATTAAATAAATGAAAATGAAATTACCGACACTCCAGCACCCGAGTGCTGTCAGCAGTAGTGGCACATAATTGTATCTTTTGCCACGAGCTCAGAAACTTAACTAGCTAAGAATAAATTCTTAACGGCCATATCCGGAATACATTTTTTAACTTCTTACCAAGTTCCAGCGATCTCCAACGCTCAACAATTTCACGTCCATTTTTATTAGTCCGGCAACAGTATTGAAGTCATACAGTTAATCAACGCAGTCAGTTCAATCAGTATTGAAGTCATACACATACTCACACCAACGCGCACTACCACCGCATTGCATTACACGACTTTGCTACACGCACACTTCACAAACAAACCAAGACACACAAAGAGCCTAAAAATTAATAACCCAGACACAGAAAGGAAAAAACACATGGCACTAGATAGGATAATATATATAGGTATAGCTATAAGGCACACACTGCACATGTACTTCCTCATATCACCAGCATGTATCACATACACTCTACATTAGTATAAGTTTAGTATTAAAATTAGAATGAATTAATATAATAAGTTATTTGTAAGGTACATACACCACAACACAAAAATAACTAAATTAATGTCACACACAATAACAAAAATAACCAATAACCGTGTATAAACTCTAAGAAATTAAGTTGTAAAAAAAACTTCGTTTAAAAAACCGACTTCAAAAACTAAAAAGTATAAAATAACTTATTTCTAAAACTATTTTTAATTATAATATCTTATTTTTAATATATATTATCTAAAACATTTTGAAGTCGGTGCAAAGTCAAACAAAAATTACTATATTCTGAAAATTACTAAGCACTGATTTTAAGATGTTTAAGATGAAGTGTTTTTTTTATTTGTTACTTTTTAGTGTCTAGCTATGGATAGGCCTACGAAAGGTGCCGCGCGCCTTACAAAATATAGGTCCCAAGAAACGGGAACAAAAAAAGCTTCGTAAAATGAATATACTACAGGGCCAAAGTATGTTAAATTTTTAGGGGACCAAATGGCAACTATTCCGCGTCGAACTAAAAAAGAATCACGTAAATCGGACCACAAATCTCGGAGTAATCGGTGTACAAACATAAAAAAAACATACAGGCCAAGTTGAGAACCTCCTCCTTTTGGAAGTTGGTTAAAAAAGGGTCCGGAACTCGAGTCAGTAGAGTTGTTAAAAAAACGCTATAAATTTCTATGATGTAAAATATACATAAATTACACTCCAAACATAATCTAACTTTTTGGTTTAGTCAATGTGGCGAAGGGGAACTCCATACACCTCTCATTATTTCCGTGTTTGCTGTTTGAATAGTTACGACGACAACAAGTCAGTCAATGAAGCTAAGACATTATTGAATTCTATCTTCGAATTGTAGTTGGTGTTAAATTCCGTTCAAAAAAGTTATAAAATGAGCGGTGTATGAACTTACCTCACTGACCGACTTCTTCACTTTGACTACTTATATATTTGTATGTATTTTATTCATTATTCGTGGCCTTGAATTTTGTGAATAAAAACATTAGATAGAGAGAGAGAAAGAGAGATGAACCAATTACCAATGAGAATATAAGGCCTTATTGAATAAGAAACCAAGGTATTTCGAGAGCAGAGACTTTTACAAATGTTCAACTAATTATTATTTTAAATTTACATAATAATAAACCATAATATATTCTGTGTAAGTTTGGATCCATGCTTGAAGCATGACAATTATTAGGTATGAACATTGAACAACTTACTGATTAAGACTTTTCCCAATTTAAATCCGTAAAAGTTAGTTTTTTTGGTATTAAGTTTTTCACTTGTCATTTTTGTAGACAGACCTATATAAATAAATTTTCTAGAGTGATAGTATTAAGATCTTTCAATGCTATACATAAAGCGAGTGTAATCCCTAACAGGAAAAACGTAGAAGCAAACACGCGTAACATATTAAACTCTTTTACGCCACCCTCATTCTCGTGATTACCAAGCAAATCCAGAAAATTCCTCTCGGCATCCTTTTTGCTCCTGATTTTACGCCCTTCTTTTTTATATAAATCGTTGACTAACTGTATAAATTTTTAAACTATACTGTGGTGGATTAAAGTGAACAACAAAGTAAAACTAGAAAATTTTCTTGAACAAGAGTAATAACGTTGAGTAATTTCAATAGTCGCAAGCATTTTTACAAACTACATCTTATAAATGTAATAAAACTATCGTACAATTATTATGCATACCACCATCGCCACTTCGATTCAGCAATATACCTGCCACGGGTTGTCTTCAAGAGATCGCTTAGAATAGTATAAATTAAAAAGTTACCTTTAGTCCTCCTTATATTGTACAATACAGAGTTATATATCTACTTAACATATATTATGAAATATTCAAGATTTTGCAAAAAATCTGAACATTAATATTTCATATTCATTTTTACAAAATATGCATTTATAGTTTATAAACTGTTACGAGTACGAGAGATTCGAATTAAAATGCCGTTAGAATTAATATAGAGTTTATTAGAACTATACAAACAATGGTACAAATATAACCGAACACAACAAATCCAAACGTAATGCAGAAGGTCATAATTCAATAACACGCGCAAAGTCGAGGCATAGATATGTAATATGTCTACCCGGCCACGTGGACCGAATTTCCTAGAGTCAGTTTGTACTTTAAAACCGACAGACCTGGCTAATGACTGCCATAAAACATTACAATACACAATGGGCTGTTTTCTAATAACAACTTTTAAACACAATAAACAAAAGAAGTCCAAATTCCGAAAGATAATAAAATGTGTTTCTACAGGTATGCAGGTATGAATTTGTCTTTGTCGGCATCTAGCAGGGCGTTCCATTAGGGACTCACAACGACCACGTTCACGACCGCGATTTTTCCCGTTCCACTTGCTTGCGGACGTTATAATCATAAACGCTAGTGGAACGGGTTATGGAGCGTTGATGTCATTAATGTCATATGCAAATGTCATTGGTTGATATGAAAATCACGCCTTTTTCAATGTGTAGGGTTGACTAATTTATGTTAGAAGAAATATAGCTATTTTTACCAAATGTCCTTAATGGGGTCAATTGGGTACCGGCTACTTCATCGCGGTAATAATTCAGAAGAAAGCAATTCGCCTAGCTCAGATGAAGAGTGGACGTTAAGTTTATAAAACGTAATACTAACGTAACAACGTAACGTAAAAAACGTGATCTCAGGCCACGTATTACACAATATAAAAATATAGTCGATCGTTATTCAGATGAAGAATTTAAAAGCCACTGTAGACTTTCAAGAAATACATTTAATTATTTATTATCTATCTATCTATAATTCTGAATTCTGAGTTATAACTCTTTCGTATAATTCTGCAGCAAAAGCTATGTCTACAAACAATGAATTTCTCATTAATTATATAATTATATTCAAGTCAACGATAATGAAAACTGATTAGAAATAAATTATGTAAATAAATGTTAATAACAAATAAAGGAAAATGATAGATGGCTGTTCAAAATACATTCAAATTAATTTTACAAAATTAATAAAGAAAGATATTTTTTCATTCGCCATCTTTGTTTCAAAAATCGCGCCTTTGTTAGCGTATTGACAAGAGAGAACTAATGCTCTGTGGTCAACGCCCACTTCGACCCACATTTTGACATGGGTTGTTGCGGGCGTTGTGTGATCGAAAATGAATACGTCATTAGTGACGTTTTCGCCACGACCACGACGATCGCGGTCGCCTTGTGGAACGGCTAACTGAGCATTTTGGGCGTTGTGCGTTACTAGTGGAACGCCCTATAGATCGTAACAATACGTATATTTGGTTTGAAACACTATTAGAACAAATGAATTGAATAAATCTGTAATTCATCAACAATGTTTATGTGTGAGTCATTCGATTTTCGTTAAGAAAAACATAAAACAATAACAACAGAATTACCTACTCGGTGTCCTAACAATCCTATTTTTTTATTTACAAAACACTTTTTGTGAAAATTGCCTAAGTTGTTTCAATCGAGGCTATATTTCCAAACGCTTTGACGGAATAAAAATAAGACATCAATAGTATATTACTTTATACCTGCGTGAGAAGGGTCTCTTCAAATAAGTATTTTTATTCAACATTTCAAAACGATTGACGACATTTGAATAAAACATTAAAACGTAAGATGAAAAGAAAATTGAACTTGACGACCGAGATCAACGCGCTTTGCTTCAAACAATTTGTTTTATAATTGTTTCAGTTGTGAAAATAACACCTTTTAATAGCTGTAATTTTTTAAATCCATATCATTTAATCGAATTTCTGTTTATATTTATCTTTAACTATTACGACTATATTTTGGGTGTACAATCGTGGTATGAAAATGTTCGCCAGTTTTCAAAATGGTTCATTTAATGTTCCGCGAGCAGATGTAACCTTTTCAAACTAAGTCACAGATCACACTGTTTTAGAGAAAATTATGTTTAACTATTTGAGAATAAAGTTTAAAATGACTTTGAAATGAAATGAAATATTTATTCTGGCATAAAATGTAGTTGTATACAGGTGTCATTCCTTGAAATACGTGGCTCTGTACATTTTACTTTCACTGGTGTTCAAGTAAGCAGGATCTTAATCGTCATTATTTAATTAGTTAATTCCCATTTATTTTATTAAGTACTTTTTATCTAATTTGAATAATATTTATTACTTTATTTATTAACTATATAGATGTCTGTTTTTTTTTTAATTATTATTTCAATCTGTGTATATTATGTTAGTTCAAAGTTGTTTGATTTTCTATCTTGTTTAGAGATGTTAACCCTTTTTATTCGTTTTAATATTTATGTTAAACGTAGTAATTATATCTAGCCTAACGGCTAGTGGGCGAGTGGGTTTATTTTTAGGAATTAATTGGCGCTCATCTCAACGCTAAACGAATAAGGAGGACAGAGTTTATTCTATGAATGTATAATCTATAGATACGTATGCAGAAACCGCCGAGTATTTCGCGTATATTTTTTTCATCAACATAAAATTCAGGTCACGTAATTGACAATGAAATTTTCACAGTCATCTAGTCCCATAATAACCGGGTGTGTGCGGCGATGTAATCAACGGAAATTGGGCGTCGAGTCGCGGAGGAGGTAATCCTATGACGTCACTAATTTGAATATTAGCCAATCGGGTGCGTGATCACAATGGACGACTATCGACGAGCATACAGCGAAGGGCCAAATTTTATGTTGACGTTTACGAGCCAAGTTCGCTATTATTCAAGCCTATAATTTGCATGTTTAAGCGGTTATTGTAATTCTGTGTTGCCATCATTACAGTTTTTATCGAATGCTTAGTTTTTTTGCAGGTCATTGCAATTATTCGGAACGATTGAAGGATTTGTTTTTTTTTATGTTTGCGTATAGGCAAACTGGCAGGTGGGTCCACTTGATGGCAAGTGGCTACCGTCGCCCATGGACATCTGCAACACTAAGGGAGCCGATGCGTTGCCTACCTCGTTGAGACTTTAAAAATCTGTTTAGCTTGCTCACATATGGCATAAAAGAGCGAGCGCCACATACAGTGGATGACTTCCAGGTGTCGAGAAAGTGTGGATGAACTTCCAGGTGTCGAGGAAGTGTGAATGAACTCCCAGTCGCCGGCGAGCAGTGCGGTGGTAAAATGGCGATGTAGGTACCAAACCAAATAGCTCCTCAGAACACTCCCTATTGTACAGACGGTAGAACGCGCTTAGAGCGCCTTCGTCTCTTCTGAGACTTAAAGGTTCTAAGCCGTCTGTAAGTTCGGGATCGTCGACAATCCCGACCGCTCGGCGCTGCAAGGAGTCAAGTGGGAGCAGCTGGTACTGAGGTGCTCCAACCCAGAGAAGAGAACAGTACTCCACGTGGGGACCGGACTTGGGCCTTATATCGACGGGTGCAAAGTAAAAAGGCATATCTGCAAAATAGCTACTTTACAGGAGAGCGAAAAGATCTAAGAAGTGTGTTTTTTTTTTAATTAATGAATCGATTTTTGTGTAAACTTTATTAATACATCTTTACACTCTTACTCATTTATATATGATGTTTATTTCGGTAATTTCTTGTTATTTAACGAAATTGTGCGGTTGCCGTCATTCTTTATTCATTTTACTAACACGTTCAGTGCGTTGCTAGTTTCAAAGAACCGAAGACAGTAAGTTTGAGATCTATACGACCTCGCAATCGACCTTTTCTGCAGTGCATATGAGTCCTAATCAGTCCAAGAAAAACGGTTTAGAAAAAATATACAAAACATTTTTTAATCAGACACGAAACCTCATTTAACATAAATAATAACAAAAATCTAATCAAGCCGGCGAAGCGCTTGTCAACTAACTGATGCCCTTTTGTGTATGCACGGGGAAAGCCCCGCGGCCCCGTGTCAATGCGGCCAACGTTACTTGCTCGTATTAACTTCGTAGTATTTGAAAGAACATACGTAGCTGGTTTTTATTACGTACGAAAATTTATTGAAATAATGTGATATATGCAAAACAAATAATGTCATATTGTAAAGAATTGTTTTATTAAAACGATTGTACAATAAAATAAAAATCATCATTTTGTAGATAACTTTATTTACTTTGCACCCGTCGATATAATAAAAGCCTTTAATCGGTAATTTTTGATAATGTTTTGTAATCAGATTAAGATCATTTACGGCATGATAATACTTTTGTAGTTATCAAAAAAGAAAATTAGTGTTTAATTCAAAATTAAATGACTCATTCAAGACTATAAGGAAAAAAATAACAAACAGAAACGATTATAATAATTTTTGATGGAGATATTTTGGATCTTCTACTAAAGAATCTGCTCTAGCTTATTATTGACTTTAAATAGTTTTAGTCCAAATCTATCAAAACTTGAAGAACAAATACTAAATTTTATGTCTGTTTTTAACTGCTTTTACATAGACGTATGTATGCATTTACATTATTCTGTAGATTTTAATCGATAATATTATATACTTTTGCCTTATGAAATGCCTGGTAACACTACCATACATATATAGTCTAAGGGTGGTTTTCGTATCAACTAATCCGTCTCTAAATTTATTTTGTAGCAACTAATCTCCTAGTAATTGCTACTAGTGGTTAGTAGGACTTTGTTTGTAATGATATTTTATTACTATCCGGCGGCGTTGTTTAAGTATTGTTTTTGTAACAATGCCTTGTTGTTTGATAAACTCAGCTCTTTGGCCTGGCGGCAGCACATTGGTAACGTCTTTGGTGTTGCAAATGTCCATAGGCGATCGTAACCGCTTTCCATCAGGTGGGCCGTCTGCCTGTCTGCTGAACTCACGCAATAAATATTTTAAAAAATCGCCCCCATATTTTAGATATTTCAACGTTTTGTCGTGGCTAACTCCATCCAGAGCAACATTTAATTTTTGTATCCTCTAAAAATTAATTTTATCAAGATGACTAAGACATTTAAATGATTTATCTGAATAGTTAATATTATTAAGATAGATCATGTTTAATGAGGGTAGAAGAAAAAATATTATTACTCAAATACCTACAGAATAATTCACTTTTGCATTATTAGCTGAATGATACGGGTCCATAAAATTAAATCAATTTGGTTGCATGGCTCACAAAAAAGCTAATATTATCATACGGTTCAACTCTACTGCCTTTCAATTTGGATGAAGCAAAGAAAATAATCCATTTAAAATAATATTAACTTACTTAATGTTGTATGCCGTCTTATCCTTCTAATTCTGTACATTTCAACAGAAGAGATTCAATTCGATTGAACCGTGTAATATCAGCTAAACGAAACAGTAACATTCAACGATAATAAATTAGGTAATGTTTACATGAATCACTTTGGTTGATTAATCTAAATAGAAAGATAAAAGTAAACCGTGTAATCAGCTTAAATTAATACAATGATTGCGTGTTCATTTTTAAAATTGGGAAAAGAAAATGTATTTCGAGTGTGAATTTATTACAGAATGCAAATGTAAGCGGGACGCGTGACAAGCCGTGTTACGCAGTCACGTCGACGTCATGTCGCGGGGATTGTTGGAATTATTTCAATAACACTGACGAATGGGTTTTATTGCTGAATTGATTACGGCACAGATAACGAGACGTAATCGAGCCGAGGGAATAAAGACAAATGTCGTATTGGTTGCAGATTTACAACGCGGCGCGCGCCATCTGGCGTCGAAATTTATGAGTTTAATCAGGGAGTCAGCGCGGCTACTGTTCCAGCGGCTTGGGACCGGATCCGACTGCAAACTTCGTTTATGCTTGTGTTGCATTTCTGTCCACATGTAGGCATGAGGCTGCACAGAATTCTCTATGTACGTTTTTAATCCTTTAATAGGCGTAGTTATGATACGGATTATATTATGCACTGTATCAGTTAATGGATGTTTATGTTATCGGAATTGGATTACTTTTTTAATATTTTTTTCAAGGAATACTGTTACTCTCCATTTCTGTCATATTGATATAACAACACAGGGGAACTATACAATTGTTGTCACCCCCATTCAACGATTGACACCCTATTGATTTATTCAAAATATTAAGAAATCTAAATAATGTTTTATTTTGTAGCAGTACCATTGACGGCAGGAATAAATAACCCGTTCATTTGTAAAATATGTAATTTGGTATATAATATTTATATAACCGAAATAAATTATGTCTAATATATAAATGGATTTAAAAGGATTAAAATATATATCCGTGCAGGAACGGAGAAAGAATACAATTTCCTGCGGCCGGGCGGCCTGTCGACAAAATAACCCACAGCCAGGTGGTAGGGCATTTGCCCGACTGGATGGCTACCACCCCTGATCTAAAGTCTGTCGCCATAATAACCTTGAGTTGTGTTTCGGCTTTAGTGACCAGGTTCCAGGCTCCCTTAAGAGAGCAGCAGCGCATTTGTAGCACCTTCGGTGTAGCAAATGTCCATAGGCGATGGTAACCGCTTTCCATGAAGTGGGCCGTCTTCCTGTCTGTTGACCTCCTGCAATAAAAAAAAAATATACATATATTTAGTTCTCTCTATATCTGTCATGACAGCTGTCAAACACAAACTTAAAATCTGCCCTGCCAGCCAGTGGTAGAAGGAGAAGAAGATTCAACACACCATGATAATAGTAATACTTTGGATTTCTTATTCAAATATCTTGAATAAGTTGATTGGGTGCCGTCTATTAGACGAAGTGCCAATAATTGTATCATTTACCCTACTTCTTATATTTTAAAACAATTGCCACTTGCAATTGAAATTCCTTTTTATCGTCAATATAAAAGGCATCTCAGAACCCTTTAACCAAATACGCATAACGCACATAATGTAGGTCTCTATAAAGCGACCAAATCTAATGTACCTAGCTGAAACGAGACGTTTCAAGATAAATAGAAATTTATGTAAGGCCGCAAGAAGAGAATTTTCTTTTTTATTCGGTTTATTGAATAGGCGATAAACACACAAAGGCTGTTAGGTATAAATATTGCTTAAGTTATCGCCTGAAAGATCTATGGAGGTAGGTAAAGGCGGGCGTATCGTTCTCTTGACAGTTATTGCGTTTTTTATGCGTGAACACCGAAGGAAATTTTCTATTTACTTGCAACATCGGTGACAGGAATGTAAAATATCGTAAGTAAATACAAATAAGCGAGCAAATTCTTTTGTCTTTCACTGACTGTTTAGTGACTTTGAGAGTCGTGACACGTGCTGTGCGGTTGCTGTTGATTTAATGTGGATGTAACCAAAACTGTCACAGTTATTTACTTTTCAATTTCAATATACACTTTCTTACGTCAAATATGTGAAAATAATGTAATTGTCTGTCTTGTTATCAACCTACATATATTCAAATCCTGTATGATGCTCTAGGGTAGGAGTTGATCTCGTTTCTTTGCTAGGGTACATTTTGGATTTAGAGCTCATAAAAACCGCCATTTTTCGGGATGTGTAAAATAATATTATCGTTGGATATGTAAGATGTGTGTACTACGTATATCCGTTATTTAGATAATCTCAAAAAATCGATTTCTATCACAAAATTCAGTCTTATTAAAAATCTACAATCTCTAATGAAAATGATCGTGTATTATCATAACAAAACGTAACTGAGTAATTTCAAAAATTCAAATAACTCTTCTGAAAATTTTATATGTTTTATCTAATACCATGTTCATCCAAACTGTCAGTTTATGTCGACTCTCTTTCCTCTCAGCTTTCCTAATCATTTGAAGTTGCCCCAGAATCTCTTCTATCCGTTATAGAGGGCCATTGTTTACGGAGGTATCAGTGGAATCACCTCTACTGTCCGTAGTGGTACGTCCCTGCTTCCCTGGGCTTAGTACAAAATTGGTGCACTAAAACGTCACAGTGAACTGATTCTGTCGTATATCTTGTCGTTCCGTCTAAATGCATACTCTCGTCGGAATAGGTTTACTGGGTAGTTTGTCGGTCCACTTACTTTGTTGGAAGAGAAACCTGGACTTTCAGGTTCACATGTACAGGTGGTACTAGGCGCTGTATTCAGTCTCCCGGATAAGGTTTCATGAGCCATGTGTGTGTCACAAGAAAAGACATTCTCACTACATTAACAAATAAATAATATCTTCTGCGATGTGGTCCTACACGTGAGTCTTTGTGAATCACCAAGAGAATCTGTCAGGGAAAAGGCTTAATCAGAAGATGTTACATCAGTATTGATTTCGGGACTCCAACACTACCCTTTTGCTATCCACAAGGAGCAGGGTATCTATGACTGATGTTAACTTTGGTTCAGCAAAGTATCTCTTACTTCTATACTCCTCTAATATATCATACACAATCTATCATAGACCAAAAGATACATCTATCCTTTGTTATAATTATACATGACACAGTAGCAGCAAAACTCTTAGAAGTAAGATGTCTCCTAGAATGATATTGTATAAAAATATGTAAAAGTTAAATATTACATGTGAAGTCTGCGTTGTTTACTTGTTATTTCACGATCTCCTAAATAAACAAGTAACGTTTGCCCTTTTCATAGACTCCGTACACATCCGCAGAGCTGAATACATAGATATTTTTGTATAAAATAAACTGTATCAAGAAAGTTGAAATAAATTTACTGCACGTAACAAGATCACGATGGAGATAGAGAAAATTACGAGTGTTTCTCGAGACGAACTTCTCGGCACCAAGTTTATTTGTTTTCCTGCAGTACAGCAACTGTATATGTACTAGGTATTCGTAACATGCCGTAACTTCGAGCAAAACTTAAATGAGAGCAATTTCAACTTTAAACACATGAATTTGAGAACAGTGAAATAATTAAACAGTTTAACGATTAACACTGCAGAAGAAATACTTATACATATATACAACTATTTTTACGTTTACGATATCCTCCCCACCTTAAACAATATTTTAGTAAAAGGACTTTAGTTTTGGTCTCTCAAAGACCTAATGGTTGTTTTCGAGTAAGATTATAAAATAGATTCGAACTCTGAATTTTCATTTATATAAAACATAAAGGATAAGTGAAATACTAACCAGCAATTGATGAAATACAGCATGCTTAACTATTGTTACATAATGCAATATAAAATATAGTCTAGAAAGCCGATTACACGTTTTTGTATTAACAAAACTATGCGAGATATAAGTAGTAATAACAACTCATAACAGACTTTCAACAACATTTGATTTAATTTCATCCATGTTGTAAACTCTGTTATGAGTTCAGATGAGAGATCTGAGTGTGGTCATATGAGTAAACAATACGACTCGCTACTTAGATTTTTAACCAATTCTTTCGCTGAAATCAGCCCGCCACATAGGTTAGGGTTTTCAAATAAAGCAACACAAAACGACTTATTGACTCTTCAAGTGATCAGAAGGCTGGTGCTTACCTTGGGCAACGGATCAGTATGGTGATCCAGCGAAGAATCGTAGCCAGCCTTTTGGGCACCTTACCATAGAAGACGGTGATCTAGGCTCAGTATTCTACTTATAGTTTTGAGGGACTATGGGTAGAATACAATTCGATTATTTATAAATTTCTCCATTGTACAAAAATACACATGTTCTACATAGAGCCGTAGTAAGGTGAGCTGTCAAGATGTATAATTGAATTAGTCTAGACCTGAGTGACACACCTCTACGCATCTAAGTCTCACTTTCTTTCTGTATCTACCTACTTCTCCGGTCGTATTCATTCTGAAAGTCAACACAAGCACAACTCCCACTAGGTAGTCCTTTTCAATATGATAGAATCTATTTTAGACATTTGAATTTACCACGAAGGACTTATAAAATGAGCTCACGAGATTAAATTCATAGAGAAAGGTGTTTTCGCTCGAGCTAGCGCAAACTTAGTAGCCATTTCGCACCCGCATCTAAAATGCTATTACTTTATCATTATACCTTTGTCTCTGGTGCCGTGAACATAACCTAGATAACGTCTAGCAAATTTTGCAAAATATAGTCTATGAAAATATTACATGAAGCATTTTCTTGGTAAGTAATCGAGACTTAGGTTTTGTGTTGGAGTTAATTTTAGTGTGTCAAACATTGTTGATAATAAAATATTAAAGGCCGCTTGCATAAGGTTGCTTCAATTGATTTAAGAAACACAGAACGTATTTAACACCCTATAAATATAATTAGCGTCTTGAACAACGCAAAATTTGTCGCAAAATATGTTTAAAGTACTGTCAATACGTTTTGTGTAAAACGTATTTAGGTAGTTTAATGTGATTAACTAATTTAATTTTTAATTTAAGGCGATCGTTATGCAAGCGGCCCTAAGTATTTTATGTCTACATTTTTTAATTGCGGTACAGCTACATTAGATTCTTAATATATTATAATAAATTTTGTTAAACTTCAGCCGTGTTTAAAATTATAGAGAAAAAAGATTTAAAAAATATTGAACATATTTTCGTTATCTGTTAGTCACTTTTAATTATTATTTTCCTCTTTTCAGTGATATTATTTCAAAAAAAACTTATGTCAAGCTCACGACAACTTTCTTTGCAGTCAGTGTAATATATTTATAACTAGCGGCCGCCCCGGCTTCGCACGGGTTTCAAAAAAGGGTTTTTTTTAAATATAATATATCCTCTGTCCACCAGGGATAGTGTAGCATGCCAACAGTCAAAGAATTTTTCATATCGTTTCAGTAGCCTATTCAGTGCAAAATCTTTCCTCTTTATAATATTAGTATAGATATTTATCCTAATTAAGCCGAAATAACCGTTAAGTGAGAGTTAGATTTCAATCACACACCTTTGGAATGAGATATAAGTACCTTAGCAATGACGCTATCGTGAGTTTTTATGCTAGTTTATGGACAAGTATTTCTCAAGGTTAATTACCTGTTATATCAGAACTTTACAAATATTTGCGGTTACTTATACAAAGTAGAAAAGCTGATTGATGGTGTCCCTTTTAGCTTGAAAAAACTGTACCGCTCAAGGAAAAGCAAAAACGGTCTCACCTCGCCCAACTTTGTACATTTATTTCCCTTCAGTTCCTAACTTTACGAAAAAAACAAGCCATTTTTATGTTGACATCTTGTTTCAACTTTCTACGACTTCAGAAAACGGCTGCTAATTAATAAAACCTTTTAGTGTTATGTAACTTTCCTTTTGTGAGGAAGCTATTTTTTTTAATAATCTCGTAAAAAGGGGCATATAAAGATAGGGTAGTTGTGCGAGAGCGGAATATTCCTTAGCGACTGGAAGTGATAACAATGGAAGGGCATTTCAATGTAATTTGCATTAGAATGCGTGGTGAGTGCTGCAACGAAGCCTTTTGTGGTTGCTGGACGTGCCCTCGATGGTAACTAACTTCAGAGAATTTTAATTTTGAAACTTTTACAATTCTAGTCACATTTATGAAAGTCGAGGCTGTGTTATAAAAGTAATTTATTATAATACTAGCTGACCCGTTCCCACTTCAACAATCAAATATACCATATGCCACTCAGGAATAAAGTAGCTTTCCACTGATGAAAGAATTTTCGAAATCGGTTTAGTAGATTCAAAGATTACCCCCTACAACGTCACAAACTCACAAACTTTATCTCTTTGTAATATTAGTATTAGTATAGATAGATAATACTCGTACACCACAATCGATAAATAATTAGCATGCATTGCTTTGTTTGTTTTCCTTACCAAAAAGGCTATCAGCGAACATTTTATACCTGGTTAACTCGAACAATTTCTGCACAAATATTTATTTACCTCGCTAATTTATCGGCGTGCTCGTAGGCAGAAATAGCTGCAATAGCCAGCGTAATGAGAAACAAATGTTAGCATATACGGGTGGTATGGTAAATATTGTAATATCTGAATAATGTTCTGCCTTTCAGTGCCTCTCAGTGAAATGGTTTACATTGCGATAATAATAATTTATAACGTTTCTTCATGTATAAAACAAAATGGAATATTAAATGTATTTAGTAGTTGAAGTATGATATACCTACTTAATTTACTAATTCATGTGGGTTTGGTGTTTGTTTAAATTTTATAGAAATGAATACGCATTCGGTGTATTGAAAACCGTGTCAAGTTTCTATGACAGCGCAGAGAAGGGTAAAAAAGCATTATATTTAGTAGGTCAAATCTATATATCAATACGTGAAGCAAAGACATTTTACCCCTTTTAACGAAAATTCCGCGGACGGAGGAGTATGAAATTTCGCACACTTATTTGTAGTTTATACAAAGCAGAGGCAACAAATGCTTTTTTTTAATTATGCATAAAAAATACATTAAATATATAAAAACATTACACACAATACCATGTATCTGACACACATACGCATATATACTTACTCTTTTGTTTATTGTGTTCTAGTCAAAGTAAGAGTGGCCTTGGCGAAATCTGTGATTATAGAAGTAGTCTTTGAAAATAATTATTATGTTCGAATTTCGACCACGGATGACCAATACCTAGTATGTTTTAATTACATACTTTAGCCGTTTTGTGAAAGTATAACTGAATCGCTTCTAAGCGCCTAAATGACAATATCCATGGTCCATTTTTGATTCATAGTATTTAGGGTTCTGTGTGAAATTTTTAAAACAGTGGACATTCACCACTTATCTATGGAACTGTTTACAATGCGTGATCTGATTTTTTCTTTTTAACTCGATAGTGTTTATAAGTTCTTTCTGTGATTATTGGAAATCCTTTTGCAAAACGCGGGGACGTGTCAGATTTTCCGCATTGGTATTGTAATAGCATTGTTGCTAGGCCCACCTGATTTAGAGATGCCCGCTAAAATCCTACGCTGTTCCATCATTCTCTTTATACCAGAGAGATAATGGCCTCAGCAACTCCACAAGGCCAAACTAAACAGGTCGCTTCACCTACGTTTGAAACCAATTAAATAGTCAGAAGAATGCGCTCTACGCATACTTCTAATCATTTCAAATTGTATTAAAGACCAGCAATCAAAATAATCATTGACGCCCTTTGAAAGATTGAACATAAAATAAAATATGATGTTTGAAGTGAAGCGCATTTGTAGCACCTTTGGTGTTGCAAATGTTCTTAGGCGATGGTAGCCGCTTTCTATTAAGTCGGGCCGTCTGCCTGTCTCCTGAACTCCTGTAATAAAAAATAAAATAAACAAGACATCAAATACGTAATGAATCATCAACACAATATTATGAGACAGATTATATTTATGAATTATATCTTTTTAACGTGAAAACACTATCTCTGAGTACATACGCACTATGACTAACTCGTAGATACATTATCAAAATATTGTTATTCTCAGTAAAACTAATCACCGTGATTTGCATTTTTTGTAAAGTTTATTTTTTATATTTCCAAGTTGAAATTGGTTTTAACTGACGCTTGGGCTCCCTAGAGTATTTTTATTCAGTATGTACACTCGAGACGAAGGGCTCTCAACTGTATCCACAGACGGAAGGTAGTGCAACTTCTAGTTCTAGAACCTTGAAAATTGTTATTTAAAAACTGTCAAGCCTTAGTCAAATATCAACTTTATCTATGTAACATAAGATATGTTTTAGAGCAAGCAGTTGCATTTATTTAAGGGTGGTTTTATAATAAAGATATGAAGTCAAGTTGCATGTGATAAGTGGAGTCGCGCTTCGTTATCCAGCAGCGGCTGCAGGACGATGCTAATTGTATACTTGTCTTTAGAGACCGCAATCATAATGGAAATACGTCATTTTCTTCGTAAAAACATTGTATTTTCACACATAACGCTAGTATGTTGGCAATTATAAACATCTCTGGACGCCTAAGTTCGCATTAACGTCTTACATTACTTCTTTAAGATGAATGTTTAAAGAATTCAATGAAATGAAATAAGCAAAAAATCGTGTTTAAAACCGATGTGTAAAATTATATGTTGGTCTCCAAAGAAGACCTAAAAGGCACATATACATACTTGATATTTTCAACACAAACACATTCTAATTTGTTAAAAAAAACAATATCTTAAAACATATAAAATTAAATACTAAAAATAAATTTACTTATAAATATAAACTTGAAAATAAACTACAGACTATACTATAAACTACATAGAAACTAAAACTAAATAGATAATGTTAGTTTTAGTTTGATATTAAAATCTAAATTTGTAAAAAAAAGAATATTATATCCTTGAGTCTAGAAATACACATAACGGCAGATCAACACATCTTTCTTTAAGTTTTTGCCAAATATTACGATAAACTTTCCTATATAAAAACAGATTGGGAGGATTTCAAAAAATGTATATCCTTACTTCTTTTATTATTTACCTAAATTCAATATAATACAATACAAATAATTAAAACATAGTATATAATATTTCTATATATACCAGACCGATCATTACGACCTTAAATTGTATAAAAGAAAAGTTAGAGAATGCAATATCCGCTCGACAAACAGTGCACATTCTTTAAACAACGTCAGTAAAGGAACAGAATTCACAGGATTTCGAAAGAAAGCACTGGCTATATGGGCTAGCTCCAGACTACCCGCGTCTGTAGACTCAAGTCAATATTGACTCCAGAAGAAGCATTTCGCGACTAATCTTATAGAAACTGTTTGCGTTCGCGATTGAAGGTTCGGGCTCTTGCGGAAACTTTCACATTCAAATTGAATCTGCATATAGGCAACGGGGCAATATTTCCGCCGCGGCCGCATTTGAATATTGCTGACAAAATAAAGAAATCTAATATCTATCTTGTGCTTTTTGAAGCGCGGCTTGAATATTGCCTTAATCTATATATATTGTTACGAGTGCGCGACTCGAATTAAATGCCGTTGGAATTACTATAGAATTTATTAGAACTATACAAACACGTATAACACAGGTACAAATATAACTGAACACAATCAGTACAAACTGCACGATTCAATAACACGCGCAAAGTCCGCCACTATATAACTTATCGAATGCACACGTCTTGCTCGTATCCTAATCCTCGCTTGACTGCCTCCCCCCCCCCCCGTTCGAGCATCGTTTTATACTAAACTATACAATACAACAATCGACAGCGTGACTGAAGTTTCCAAGAAAACGTAATCTGCACGCTTGCGGCCATAAATAAGTACAGTAACAATAGGATATTTTTTTTTAAATTACTTAACTAATTAAGGTAATAATCCAGGTGTACGTTCACTTTGTCGGCGTGTAATATAATATAAAAATCAATTGTTGTTCGTTAGTCTTGCAAAAACTTGAGAACGTCTAAACTAATTTGGCTAATTTTGGTTATGAATTATTTTTGGAAGTCCAAGGACGGTTTAAAATGTGAGTAAATATGAAAAATACTTGGAATATAGTAAAAATAACAATTTCGCTTAAATAATTAAACGAAAGCGAAATTGTTGTAAACACAACTTTCCCATTTAAACTATGTCTACCTGTCAAACATTTGATGTTCGCCCCTTCGTTTAGAACTAAATTAAATTTAAAAGTCGTTCAGAAATCAAATTAAATTTAAAACTGAAGTTTTTTTCATTTTTATAGTTTTGAATGTCAAACGTTTGATGTTCGTTCCGGTTAAGTTTTGACCACATTTTTGTTGAAGTTGAAACATTCTGCAATTATCATTCAGGTTTTTTATTTATTGATTCTGACACGGTACGAAGTTTACCGGGTCAGCTAGTCTTTAATAATACGTACTGGTCCATATTTTCAATCTATGCTATTTAGAATAGAAATTAAAATTGTTTTATTAGTACATCCTGATGTTGAATGATTATATTAATCAACTTTTAAAATATATTACCTAAAAGGTAAAATATGTTGCTTTCCTTGTTTATTTAGTACTTCCATTGTTTGTATCCTATGCATACCTAAATTTGAATTAGACTGATTTTTACGTTAATAAGTTAATTTGAGATTTTCATATACAGTAATATTTATACATTTAAGTAATTAAAACAATCAGATATTAAACACTAGCCGACGTCGCGTGGTGTGGCAAAATAGTGTCTGTGATCACTCGCCGTCGCGGGGGTCGCAATAAATGTGTTTAATATTGCAGGTACAACTAAAGGTCAATAAAAGATAAACGAAGGACAACTTTTAAAACAAAGATAAACGAAGATATTGACCTTTGTTGTTGTTGTTAAATAATTCTATTTGAGCGACTCAACTAAGTAAATGAATTGCGCAAAGAAATAAACCAAAGACATTTCAACTTTCATGTAAATTATATTAAAGAAAAAGTTCTTAATAAAAGCATTAAAATAGCGAAGTTTAGGGCTAAGTGACTCGAGGTTTATTCTGTAGAAGACAAGTGACTGGCATAACAATATTAAACGTCACTAAAACATACATTAAATGTATCTACCAGCTGAGAAAGTTTACCTGGCGTTTACCCGTTCGGGTGGCTTCTACCTCTGGTCTACATTATGCCTTGAGATGTGTTTCGGCATTAATAGTCGGGTTCCAATTCCTCCTTCAACGCTGGTAGCACATAGATAGTACCGTTGGTGTCGCATGTCCATAAGCGACGGAACTACTTTGCATCAGGCAGGTCGTCAGCCTATCCGCTGAACTCCAGCAATAATAATAATAAAAAAGATGGATGTCTGTTACTCGTTGATGCAAGAACTGCTGGTAATTAAACTTTGTTGTAATGTACCTCAAGCTTGTGTGTACAGTTGCGGTATGAAAAGGTCTTCAAATTGATTCATTTAATGTTCCGCGAGCAGATGTTACAAAACTGTTGTTACCTTTTCAAACAAAGGCACAGAATAAATAGACTATTCCAGAATAATATATGTGTTTAACGGTTTGACAATCAAATTTAAAATTACTTATATCAAAGTTGTTAGATTCGCTATCTTGGCTAAGAAACTTGTTTAGACATGTAAAATATTTTTATTGGGTTTAATATTTATGATAAGCGTAGTGATTATATCCTCTTTATTTCTGATTATTCAAACTATCATTAATCTCAGTGTCTGTCATTGCCACCATTTCAATGTTTTTTCGACGTTTCTATATTATATAAGTATATACGTATCAAAACGTACTAGTAACATGTTGGCGGTACTGTTTCTTGTATTCGTGCAACCAAATATACCGCGACTGTACATATGAATAACGGAACGACTAATAATAATAGTCTATAATTTATAAAGGTACTAGCTGTGCCCGCGGTTTCCCCCGCGTGGTGTTGGAAAATCGTTATATTTTGGATAATTCACACTTTATCTTTATAAATTATAGCCTATGTGTTATTCTGATGTGTAAGCTATGTTATTGTAACCTTTCATCAAAATTCATTTAGTAGTTTTTGCATTAAAGAGTAACAAACATCCATCCATATTCCATACATACATTCTTACAAACTTTCGCGTCTATAATATTTATAGAGATGGTTTAAATTGGTCCCCATATAATGATGTGTTAAACCCGCCGCTTCCAACATTTCAAGGAGTACTTACTAGTTCCATGTAAGCTACTGTTTTTTTAAAATTTATTTTTCATAAAGTAATGAACTTGTTCTAAACGTTATTCGAGAAGGGGTCTGTTCTAATTTTGTTTGTGAAATTAAAAAAATTAAATGCTACCTAGGAAAAGACTTACATAAACAAACTTGCAGTTATGAAGGTGGTTTCCCTCAAGCTCAGGCGCCGTGCAGTGCGGTAGCAGGAGTGTGGTCGTGCTGTTACTCACTCGGCGAGGTCCTGGGACCAGCATTAGGTGGAACATTGTCACAGCGCTACGGATTCCCATTGTGTGCTACTTTGTGTGCTGGCGCTTGTTACTATTGTAAGTAAATGAGGCCGGTAGTCCAGAAAAATAGCAGCTTAGAACTGCCGAAGATGATAATCGCTAAATTAAGTGTATCACAACGCTGTAATACTTCCTGAATTTAAAATTCTTTTTGGTCCCTATATAACGATGTGTTAAACCCGCCTGAACAAAGTTTCGAGTACATCTACTAAATTATACATAACTTTTATTGCTTCTACTTTGCAACACAACAAATACATATTAGTTCTGTTTATTGACTCGTAGCGTAAATTCGGTCGCTAAAGCGTAGCTCGTACCTATGTATATCAAAACACTTTTGCAATAACTTCATACGTCTGCGGTTGTAACTCGCTAGAGTGGTGGTTTGTACGAGTATATACGTACGAAATTGAAGAAAACAGTCAAAATTATATTGTATTCATTTTAAATGCAAAAAATGTGGTGAATAAGTCTTTTGTATTATATAATACTAGACATATCTTCAGCGCTAATTAAAGTAAATTGAATATTAATTATACGAATATGTATCGTCGTGACTGAATAAATGAATAAAACCACTTTATTGTTCAACAATATAAAAACTACGTTCTTAAAAATTAGATACAATAAATGTTGAACAAAATGCAGCTTTATCGCTTACAGCGATCTCTTTCAGGCAACCTCTTAAACTAACTAAAATATTAAAACATGACAATGGCAGTGTAGACAATAAATCCCCAAACAATGCAAACCATTCAAAATATATAAAATAAGTAAAAAAAATCTTTATTTTATACTATACTATACTATATAAACATATCATAATACATATGGAATAAGCAATGCGTTGTTTTTCTTTATGTAGAAATTCTAATGTGATGGTACTAAAACAAATTAAAATTTAATCTTAAATACCTAAAAATATAAACACAACACTAACAATAAAAATAAAGTAAAAGTCCTAAAACAAACCCGAGACTAAAATAAAATTTAAAAACTTCGTTTAAAAAAACCGACTTCAAAAATGAAAAAACTAAAATGTACAAAATAACTTATTTCTTAAGCTATTATTATTAATATATATTATCTAAAACATCTTAAAGTCGGTGCTTAGTAATTTTCAAAATGTAGTAATTTTTATGTTTTACTTTGCACCGACTTCAAGATGTCTTAGATAATATATATTAATAATAATAGCTTAAGAAATAAGTTATTTTATACATTTTAGTTTTTTCATTTTTGAGGTTTTTTTAAACGAAGTTTTTAAATTTTATTTGTTACTTTTTAGTGTCTAGCTATGTATGGGTGGACCTACGAATGGTGCCGCGCTTCTTAAAAAATATAGGTCCCAAGAACCGGGAACAAAAAAATGTTCGTAAAATGAAAACTACTGGGCCAAACTATGTCAAATTTTTAGGGGACCATATGGCAGCTATTCCGCGTCGAACAAAAAAAGAATCACGTAAATCGGATCATAAATCACGGAGGTATCGGCGAACATACATAAAAAAAAGCAAAAAAAAAAAAACGAATCGCAACGGACAAGTCGAAAATCTTCAACTGAAAAGTGACAAAATGAATCGCAACAAAATTTCAACTTGAAGTGTTACGGGCAGATTGTTAATGTACTTGTCCAATTTAAAAACCTGCCCGTAAAACTTCAAGTTAAAATTTTGTTGCGATTCATTTTGTCACTTTTCAGTTGAAGATTTTCGACTTGTCCGTTGCGATTCGTTTTTCCACTTGTCCGTTGCGATTCGTTTTTCCACTTGTCCGTTGCGATTCGTTTTCCCACTTATCCGACTTATCCGTTGCAATTCGTTTTCCACTTGTCCGTTGCGATTCGTTTTTCCACTTGTCCGTTGAAGTTTCACTTCTAATATGTGTCCCAGCACACATTTTGGTTTTTCGCAGGTTTACTGCAAATTATGATTTGGTTAGGTTAGGTACATTTTAATGGTGTAAATGTAATACGCTACACACGCACCAAATATTTTTATACGTCAACAGTTTTGCCGTTCGTTGTCGTTCACTTTTGTTGTGACTTTCGAAAAACTGAACCGTTAGCAAAGTTTTCTTGTTGTTAATTTGTTTCCTTAACAAACTCTCTATTTTTTTTTTACATAGACTACAAATAGTGGCAGTGATACCCAGTCGCGTGGAGAGCAGAGGTATAGATAATAAAACTACGTTTTAACGTTTTTAAGCGCAGTAATAACGTAATTTTATTATGTATACGAGTACAAGGCGCAAAAATTAAGAAAATATTAGCAGAGCATAGTTCGATGCAAACTTAAGTTTGTCTCCATTAATGTCGGCTCGGAACATCGCACATTCTGATGCGCTGAACGTGATTTTAGGTATTAGAGGGACGAGGTATATCCTCGCTCGCTCTCTCGCTCGCTTTACGGGATTTGCCCGGCGCTCGGCAAACAACTTCTGGCGCAAAATCTTACGCTTTTTGTAATATGCACATATCGAATTAATTTTAAAGTAAATATATGAATATCTGGACTAATATTATTAAGAGGAAAGATTAGATTGTTTGTATGCATTGAAGAAGCTCTGAAACTACTGAACCGATTTTAAAAATTCTTTCACTGTTGGCAAGCTACACTATTCCTGGGTGACAAAGGCTATATTATATTTACAAAAAAATTAGGGCTTACTAAAACTCCAATAATGTAACACAAGGTGTAAAAAATACCTAAAATCGCGTGCACTGCGAAAACTATTGATGATAGAATAAAATAATGTACTACGACTTTGTAGAACACATCATTATTTACAAAGTGTCGCGACAGCATATGTCTAACTATTATAGTTATGCCACAATAAGTGTTCTTTTATTTTAAAAATTTAATTAAAATGCCGCCGCTAGAAAAGGCTCTTTATTTGTATCTTGGTATTAATCCTTATCAAAATAAATTACTTCATATTCAAGACTGCTTCAATACCTTTACATAACTTTTTGAATTATTCAATTCGGACATTTCATTCGAAAGATATCACGAGTTTAAAAAGTATTAGAACACGCGGCTTTGATGATTTTTAGTGACAGAAAAAAAGTATTTCAAATATACTTACACACCGCGGAGAATACCAACAGTGCAGATGTAACTCCTATATATATGTTGTCTGTATCACTGTATAGTGTAATACACTACACACGCACCGACAATTTTTTTCTGTCAACACTTTTGTCGTTCACCTCGTTGTGACTTTCGAAAAACTGAATCGTTGGCAAAGTTTTCTAGTTGTTAATTTGTTTCCTTATTGGAACATCCCACTTTCCGATGCGCAGAATGCGATTTTAGGTATTAGAGGGACGAGGTCGTCTTAGACCGAGGTATACCCTCGCTCGCTTTCTCGTTTGCGGGACTTCCCCGGCGCTCGGCTCGGCTCACCAAGTCTGCCACTTTTAGCGCTTTCGAAGCTAGATATAGCGCTTTTTAGGGCAACCCAGCTCCCAATTTTAATAAGCAACTTCCAGCGCAAAATCTTACGCTTTTTATAATATGCAAATATCTAATTAATTTTATAATAAATATATTTATGAATATCTAGACTAATATTATAAAGAGGAAAGATAAGATTGGTTTTTGCTTGCATGAAGAGGCTCCGAAATTACTGAACCGATTTGAAAAATTCTTTCACTGTTGGCAAGCTACGCTATCCCCGGGTGACATAGGGTATATTATATTTACAAAAAAATTAGGGATCATTACTAAAACTCCAATAATGTAGTCCAAGGTATATAAAAAAATACCTAAAATCGCGTGCGCTGCGAAAACTATTGATGATAAAATAACAAATAAAATAAATGACTGAACCGATTTGAAAAATTCTTTCACTGTTG
Source organism: Dendrolimus pini (assembly GCA_949752895.1). Taxonomy (NCBI): domain Eukaryota; kingdom Metazoa; phylum Arthropoda; class Insecta; order Lepidoptera; family Lasiocampidae; genus Dendrolimus; species Dendrolimus pini. Next base: position 9,358,060 of record OX457133.1, read on the forward strand.
GCAAGCTACGCTATCCCCGGGTGACATAGGGTATATTATATTTACAAAAAAATTAGGGATCATTACTAAAACTCCAATAATTTAATCCAAGGTATAAAAAAAATACCTAAAATCGCGTACGCTGCGAAAACTATTGATGATAAAATAAAATAATGTACCACTACTTTGTAGAACACATCATTATTTACAAAAAGAATCGCGACAACATATATCTAACTATTATAGTTATGCCACAATAAGCGTTTTTTTATTATAAAAAATTAATTAAAATGCCGCCGCTAGAAAAGGCTTTTTATTTGTATCTTGATATTAATCCTTATCAAAATAAATTACTTCATATTCAAGACTGCTTCAATACCTTTATATAACTTTTTGAATTATTCAATTCGGACATTCCATTCGAAAGATATCACGAGTTTAAAAATGTAAGAATTAGTGACGGTGATAACGTGACTGTGACATCTTTTCGTGAGCCAAAACTCCGTAAGACCCCCTCTATATAGAAGTTTCACTTCAAAAAAAAAGATCTCGACGAATTGAGAACCTCCTCCTTTTTTCGAAGTCGGTTAATAACAATTAAATTAGATTCTAAGCTACCTTATAACTGAGATTGTTATTTGATAGGACTACCTACGGCTGTGGCTCATCCTTTCCCTATTCATTATAAATACGTTTTTCATTGTAACGAAGAGCTGGATTATAGACAACACAGCCCGAAGCCTTAAAATAAATGAACGCATTCCCAACAAAGAGATCAGGGAAACTCATTACTTATTTCACTCAGTGAAATACTTAATCCGTACTACGGAAGTGCCTCACTCACTGTCTAATTCGTTTACATGCCGAATACAAATGGTTTTCTTTGCACACATGTCTATTTTTTTAATCTTATGAGTGTAATTAATGTGGTTATGAAATGCTTTGAAGCAATACGTACCAGACGTGTAATTCCAGTGGCGTATGAGGGGGGGGGGGGGGGGAATAGAGGTAAAGGTTAAAAAACTAAAATTCTCGAATTGAAATAAAATAATTTATATATTGATAATAAGTTATTTCTTACACTTACTGCTCCTAAGAGCTAAGTGAGACAAACAATTCAAATGAAAGATACAGTCTTATCGCCTTTTGTATCGGCAAACTTATTTATCAAATCATCTATAGTTGAAGACTTTTTTAGTTTTTCTATATGTTCTGCCTCTATAGACAATACTGAGAAGTCTGATAGCCATTTCTGTTGGCCTTGCAGTTGTTCTCAAAAATGTTATTTATTTATTTAATTTGTTTGGGAAACATACAATAATTATTATTCTTAAATATAAAACACAAAATGAATACATATATCAATCAAGTTTCCACTATAAAATAATTTATATAATAAAAATAAAAATTGGCTCAAACACTTAATTACAAAAAAGAAAAAAAAATACAATTATACGAAAATGACATAATAATATACATCTATAGAAGATTGTGGATAACATTTTAAGTGTTTTTACTTACACACTTTCGGGGCCCCTGTAGCCTGGGGGCCTCGTATCATTGATACTGTACTTCGATATTTCAGTATACATAAATCAGCCAAACCGTGATAGCATTACCCACTGGTAAAGCTCTGAAACTTTCTCAGCTCAAACTTTGGTTATATTTGAATCATGGCCGGAAAGCATGCACGACGTACGCAGTTTTCTATCCTAATATGCATTTTGTTAAGGTGTTCTTACACGGATAATTTTCAAAGTAATTAATGCTTGGCCAGAGTAATGGATCAATCGTGAGTAATTAAGTGTTTCGAGAATATTGCTTCTAGTTGCTCCTTACTTTCCACATTTCTAAACGTCGCCATATCAGTTGCCGAATATCCAATCAGTGTGGAAATTATTATGATTTTTTTTATCTCGTCTGAATGTATAACTACGTCTCATTTTTGCGGGAGCGGGGAGGGCGTGCCTAAGTTTTTAAGTTGCTCTATATTGCATAGTATTGTGTGGCCGTATGTCAGCAACGGCTTGCTAGATATTGCACTCGCCCTATTGCTAATTGCTTTATGTAGTCATGACGTCATAGTTGAAGAGAATTGACCGGGATTGAGGGGACCGGGGTATCATAATTACCGTGTAAACATGGTAATTATACCTGCACACGAAATAACCGATGTGTCAAACCCACCATTCCGTATTCAACAAGCGTGCATGGCGAGTATACTGTCAGTTCCCCTAAAGCCCCGAGCCCATCAGTGGGATATATTATAAAGATATTGTGGTGATCTTTCAGAGTTAAAGAAATAAAAATTGACTAAGATCTAGCACTAATTACTTTGTGTAATTATGAAGTGCACGATTTTAATTTGTAATTTTATATTGTTTTCATATAATTTTGACCAAGGTCCCCAGATTGAGGATATTTTGCCTCAAAAATGGTTGGGATCACTGTTATTGGGAAGATATTTTTTTTTCTCTGGGATGAAAAAAATTCATTCAGGCACTGTGTGTGTGTGTGTGTGTGTGTGTATATCTCTAATAGTGACGACGGTCTGGATGTCGCTTCTGGCAAATTGCGCAAATCAAATCAAATTGGGCAAAGTTCAAAAATTATTCGAAGGCCCTAGTATAGACACAGGTTATATTTAGTTGAAATTATATTAATAAATGTTACATTAAAAATATAATTAATAATAATCATCGACTTGAGCTGGACAGTACTTCACCATCAATACGTGGTCATTGGAACAATATGAACATGAGGTCAGAAAACTGCCTAAATGCTACATGCTTCCAGGCTAGAATTGGAACCCACAACTCTACTTTCAGACTCGAGAGCGCTACCCAATAATCCACCACGGTTTTTTGACAAGTATATTTCCCATTAAGCTTACGAGTACATTCTTAGCGGTTACGAACAACGAAGTGCGGGCTTCATATTTTATGACAAGTATTCGACTAAGGCGATATGACAAAGTTACCTATTGAAATTGTCAGCAGGTACGAGGTCTGAGGAGGAAAGTTGCCGAGTTGTCGCTTTGATGTTTAAGTTAATAGAAACTTGTGACAGGGACCCGTATAACTAAGGGCTTTATCAAACTGGTTGAACGCTGAGAAACTTTAATACCATTTTATTTACATCGATGGATATAACGGATAGTGCTCAGTGACTATATTGATAATTTAAAAGTGAAAGTAGATTAATAAACAGGTAAATAAATCTTTATTATTTTATATGCCTAGAGACCACGGGCCATAAAATTTGCCCGGATTTTTGAGAGGGGCCGTGGGAAGGCCAACACGTAGAGGCCCCTTGACAATTTTAATGTAAATGTGGCGTGACACTCACCGGCGATTATCCCTGTCTACACCATATAATAATGCATCCAAGGACAAGCTCCGGCCAGTGTAGGACTATTGTGGGAAATGAGGACTGAAAGTACCAGGCTATTGGGGTGAACTAGTGGTACTAGGATCTGGGAATATGGGGACTATGGCGTCTTCCCGCCGCAATGTTCGGGGGATATAGAAAAATGGGCCGACAGTGACACGCCAATCCCTGCATGGCCCCCAAAAATGCCATAGAAGACAGGGGCAACATGGTTATTTTATATTATAATTATATTTATATGTATATGTCAAAAGTAGGTAGCACCTATATAAAAAGGGAATGTTGTAAACAACTAAGATTTTGTTGTTTATGTATTTCCGTTTAATAAAAAATAATATGCAATCAGAAGGTTTTATATTATCAAGACATTTGCCAGACAATTGTAAATGTTTATAAAAAAACTGACTTCAAAAACTAAAAAACTAAAATGTATAAAATAACTTATTTCTAAAACTATTATTATTAATATATATTATCTTAAACATCTTAAAATCGGTCGGTGCTTAGTAATTTTCAAAATATAGTAATTTTTATGTTTTACTTTGCACCGACTTCAAGATGTTTAAGATAATATATATTAATAATAATAGCTTTAGAAATAAATTATTTTATTCATTTTAGTTTTTGAAGTCGGTTTTTTTAAACGAAGTTTTTACTTTTAATTGTTACTTTTTAGTGTCTAGCTATGTATGGGTGGACCTACGAATGGTGCCACGCTTCTTAAAAAATATAGGTCGCAAGAAACCGGAACAAAAGAATGTTCGTAAAATGAAAACTACTGGGCCAAAGTGTGTCAAATTTTTAGGGGACCACATGGCAGCTATTCCGCGTCGAACAAAAAAAAGAATCACGTAAATCGAATCATAAATCTCAGAGTAATCGGTGTAGATATGGAACGAAAAGGATTTTTTTTTCATAAAAAATGTTCATAGAATGAAAACTACTGGGCCAAACTATGTAAAATTTTTAGGGAACCAATTGGAAGCCATTCCGCATCGAACAAAAAAAAGAATCACGTAAATCGGATCATAAATCACGGAGTAATCGGCGAACATACATAAAAAAAGCAAAAAAAAAAAAAGATCCCGACGAATTGAGAACCTCCTCCTTTTTTCGAAGTCGGTTAAAAATACGAAAAAACATGCTTGAGAATTATTTATAGAGTATTATTCAAATCAAATTAAACAATTTTAATTGCTGACTATAAAGGCCCAAAATGAAGTACAATCTCAAGACTAATAATAACATATTAAATTGATACTAGTAGTCATACATTGATATATTTATTCCTGATACCAGAAGGCTATTTTGTATCTTATATAAACAACTTCAGGTTTTTTATATTATATAATATTATATTTCTTTGTTTATATGTACTGGTGATGTGTGGGTAATAACGTAAAATGGATATTTCGATATATTATAATAAAACACAAAACACTACCTATAGAAACTTGATTTTCCTCCCAGTAAATTAACATTTATAAGAAGATTATAAACTGGTAATCTGGGCTCAGTATTCTACTTATAGTCTTGAGGGACTATGGGTAGAATACAATTCAAATAAGTTAAGTTTTCTTACATTGTATTCAATAGTATGTAATTTTATAATTGTTTTAATAAATTGTTAAAAACTACAATTTTAAAAAAGGAGATTTTATTATATTATTTTTCTAAATTTTCGTGACTAGTAAATATAAAAACTACGTTTTATAATTTTAACTTTTGACTTTATGCTTTTGATGTAATTATGAATTGAATGAATTGAATGAAATATGAATCGATTTATCAATTTTAATAATATGGGTAATAATACCGGAAAATCCACAGATAGCTCTAACAAGTCAGTCTCACAAGGATAATAATAGACATTGCCTTTCCCATGGAGTCTTTAAATTCGGCTTCTATAAAACGCGCACAAAAGCGTGATACCGCCTTCAGTTTGATAATGCCTTAAATACATGTATGTATATAAATACACACATACATAGATAATTCTGAAACATGTAAGGTGTGTGTAACTTTCCTCGACAAATTTGCTTCTACCTTTCTGAATTTAAGTTATAATTCACGTTTAGGGTAGATACTTTAGGTTCGACGGCAAACACTGTCGGACCAGTACTTAACATCACAACAAAAGGTAACTAATGAGTTCACAAAACAACACTGAGACAGGCCAAATAATTAACTGAAAATCATTTTCTATTTTTTTATTTTTTCATCATCAATCATCATCATCATCCGGCGTTAAATTACGGTTGCCTTTGGAACGTTCGCTCCGACGCTTAGGGATCGCTATCCTACTTTTTCTTCTCCACTTCGGGTGGTCTTCAACATCCCTCGTTTTGAGACCATTGGTGCGCATGTCATCCTTCACAACGTCAAGCCACCATTTCTTGGGCCTTGCCCTAAGACCGGAATCCGCCGGAAGCGGCATAGCTAGCCATTTGTTCCCCACATAATTAGATAATTAATAAGAACACATAATGGAAAGTGGTTCCCATTGCCTATAAACGTTTGCAACTCCAGGACCAAACCTAACACGTTGCCAGTTTTTAAGTTTTTTTTCGCCTTCCTCCTGCTTAGGCTATGAAAGAGGGTTTTATTTTTCTTTTTATGTTTTTTATCTTTTCTTTTTAAACGTAATGCAGGTATAAAATACATAGGGATATCTCTATTTTTATATATTTTTTCTCAAAAACTTAATGGTACTTATACAATTTCACTAATTCAAATACAATCTTAATATTTACCTTTTTTTACTACATTTTTAATGTTGTTGTGTTTTATACTTATTTTCAAATGGTACTAATTTTATTGTTTTTAACTATATATCTATTAACTATTATCCAGTTTTTAAGTTAGGATAAAGATGGGATGGAATGGATGGGAGATAGAGCACAGGGCAAAAGGAACAAATAGGAGTATTGAGATAGATGGGATAAGATAATGAAACAGAGTGAAGGAAGAAGAGAAGAGGAAATAGGTCATTGAAACTCTCACCCATCGTATGAAACACGATTAAAGAGTTGTATCAAGATAAAGATACCAGCATGGTTGTACCACGTGAAAAATCTTTATATGTTGTTAGTGTAGTTGGTGTATAAAACAGTCTTTTAATAACAGCCCATGTCCCACTACTGGGCTCGAGCCTCCCACTCGAGGGTAACGGACAGTATACCCGCCACACTTGTCCAAGATGGCGTGGCAGGTTTGACACATCGCTTATCTCAATGTGCACGTTTTATCACGATGTTTTCCTTCACCGTTGTTAGCACGTAATTATTGGAATTGTGTAACAATATTGTGGCGACTGAGGGTAGAACTGTCCAGCAGCGTAAATCAGCTTTAGAACTTTTGGAAAAAACTAGAACAGTCCAGAAGGAAAAGACAAGGACGGATATATTTAGAAAGGGATAGAAGATGAATGAAAGACAGAGATAGATAGATCTTAGAGAAGGATAGACGATGAACGAAAGAAAGAGATAGATAGATGTTAGAAAGGGATAGATGTATTAACGAAAGTTCCCGAACAGAAGGTTCGGGAAGGAAGAGACAGAGATAGATAGATGGATTCTAGAAAATTCTTCCGGGTATATAAACAGCGTAAGGCGCGCCTACCGGGCAGTTTAGAGTTGAGTTCAGTCCAAGACGGTAAAGCGACAAGTGCGATACTAAAGAGTACGAAGAGAAGGTTAATAGAAGACAGAGACGAATTAAGTGTTGAATTTAGTGACATGTTTGGTGGACAGATACATGAAGGAGGTGTGTAGCGTAGTTCGAGAGAGGAACCAGAAGCAAGCTACACGCGATAATATCGGAGGTGGTCTACGCAATATCGGCGACGGTATTGACTGTGTGTTAACTTATCGTCAGGACTGTGCAACGTTGGTCGTGCGTATAGGGGCGACAATGCAGAGAGGTACTACGTGCGGCTATGTAAGTCAATAAAAGCTCTTAGTCAAAAACTGGTGTTTTCTTCCAATCCATAAGTGCGTACCCCCGCTCGCACGTAACAATATGCACATTAGATCAGAAAACTGAATAAGTGGTGCATGCGTCCCGGCCAGCATTCGAACCCGCACCCTTGAGTGTGGGACGCTAGCCATTACGCTTCTAGGACAAAAGAGCCTTACTATGTGTCAATTCATAGTTGTTGTTAAAGTTGTTAATACATGTCGCCTTGTAATACTTTACTCTTACTTTTGTTGTATTAACAGCACTAGGTAGTGCTTTGCGTATTCAAAATCTGTTTCTAGCAAATACACGCAGTATAAAGTAGAAATGGAAAGTTTGTGCATAGACTTTATTCATAATACTGTGGTTAGACTACCACGTGAGTTTATTTAGAACATAGCAGGCAAAACGAAACGTGTTCCAGCATTTAATTTGAACGTTAAGCTGAACTTTAATCGGGGTTCATCATAGAGCAATGCAATTTTGCATTTTAGTCTTCCAAAAGAAGGGAGGGAGTACCAACACGTATTATACTGCTTTTAATTTGCAGTCTATCAAATAAACTTAATAAATATAAATAGTATTTGATTAATATTTAACTTAGAAATGATGCACTGCTGAAATACTAACTGTACAAACATAAGAAGTGAAACTTCTTTATGACCTTATTTTTCGAAAAATGATCTACTATATGCAACTTTACAGAAATTGGTTAAATAAATAAAGCCCCTACGAGAAAAAGATGGCGCGTAACCGAAAAATGTGACGGTATTTTTTTTTTCCAACGCCGATAAAGAAGTTTCACTTCAATAAAAAAATATTATTCACCATTACTTATTTATCTATCATCTAGACAATTTAATATAAATACATTTCCTTTACAACAATAGGCGCCCTTATTGCTTATAGCGATCTCTTTCAGGTAACCCGGCGTCCAAGGAGACGAGAGAAACAAAAATTAAATAATATTTGGTTGTTAAACTAAATTAAAAGGAATTCAATAGTAATTAAATATAATTAAAGAAAATATAATAAACTAGACATACATAATGAAATAAATAATAATAATATAAACTACATATACTTACATGCGAACAATAGTATAATTCTATTTACTGCAACAAATTTTATTTAATGGACCAATAATGGTCAGTGATCAAGTGTTTGAATGTACATAAAAACTAAAACAAGAATCTCTCTTTGGCATTGCTTGTTCTCTCACTTCCTATCTTATACACTATTATGTATGAGATATATTTAAATTAAAATTGATACTTTTAATACAGCATAATAATAATAATTAGCTTACATTTACAATCATTCATTCATTTCATTCATTCATTACTTCACGCCAGGTCCCTTGCGGGGTAGGCACGAACAACAGAGCGCCATTTAGGCTTATTCTTACACACCTCACTTGCTTCTTTGACATTCATAGTTCTTTTCATGCACGCTCGTCTGTTCTTAAGGCTCCTGACATCACCTTCTGCTAGTACATGATCAATTTGATCATGGAAGGTGTGTCGTGGCCTTCCGCGACTTCTGCATCCATCCACTTTTGCATTGTATATCTGTTTAGTCATTCTTTCATCATACATTCTTTCCACATGCCCGAACCACCGGAGCATTCCTTTCCTTACCTTCACCCCGACACTCTCTTTCAGACCAACTCTCTTTCTTACTTCGGTATTACGAACGCGGTCCGCGAGCGTCACTCCGCAGATTTTGCGCAGTGCTCGCATCTCGACCGCGTTTACTCTACTTTCGTGCTCTCTATTCCATACCCAACTCTCGCTTCCATACGTGAGCGTAGGTACCAGCACCGCGTTGTGTATGGCAAGCTGGGCCTTCTGGCTGAGGTTCTTAGCGCCTAGAAGTTTACCTAACGCTCCATTCACACTATTCCCCAATCATTTATCTGTGAATAGATGTAAATAAACACACATCACAATACTCTTTATATATACAAGTATATATTATATTTAATATAATATATACTTGTATATATAAAGATAAGTTATTTATATGTACAAGTAATGTTTTGCCTGTAATTTAGAAAACCAAATACTGAGCTGCCTTGTGTTACTCAACCTCTTATTTTGATACCCAAATATTAAATTAAAGAAAATAACATAGGTACAGAAAGCCTGTTATTAATGTTCTTGCATGTTTTATTTGGTCCTACACTTTAACAAATGACCCGTGAATTACTAGCGTCCGAAATTTCTCTGTATCGTTACTACCAAAGAGCAGTTTGTTTGACTAGTTACTTCACTGTCGAAGTTGCCTAAGACAAACACGAAACTACTAAACTTGAATTTCTCTCCTGATACTGTTTTACCACGAAGGACGTTATCTTAATTAAGGCTTTTGACTGGAAAGTTTCATGCCGAGTTTATTAATACTTATACTTTCACTGCAACACTTCATTTTAGAATCTTCAATATTGCTAGTTATGAATGAACACAACTGTACGTTGTGGGAAAACTTGTTCATAACTCAGAACAAAGAGACACAGTAAATAATACTACCAGGAAGTTTGTAAACCAGAATTGAGAAATTTCTCGAAACTTATTATTCATCTTACTTATACAGTATCTAACTAATGTTTTAAATTCTCTTAAACCCGTATACTATTTGCCTCATTAGGCACTGGTTAATACCAAACTCCCAATAGTTAGGCAAGTGAACGAATTCTAAAATATCGGAACCGGTTTTTTATTTAATGATTAATCTGAGACTATTGTTACAGTTATTAAGTAGCATACTTGTTCTTGTTATTTTATTACATGTAAAACTTTAAGTATAATATTTTATATAATATCTTATATAAAATACTATCTCAAAATTTCCAAACAATAATGTATTAAATTCTTTTCATTCATAAATAACACTTTAATTAGAATAGTTTATCAATGACGTCAATCCGCTATCGGTTGTGCCAATTGGCTAACTTTGATAGACTGTTAAATTGTTGGAGGGATGGCGAGGTGTTCTAAAAATGCTGGTAGAGTGTGAAGCGTTAGTGTCTGTAATGTGTTAAAACTGTAAGTAAGGCTCTCTAATTATAAGTATGTGACCAGTTGCTATTATTTTATTACCATAAACCCTTCTGAGTTATTGTAAGTATTACACTATACTCCGACCATCTTTACTACTTCGACAGCTTCTATGGTTTTGCGCCCTAACTCTTAGCTACCCGACTAGTGGTTTCGACTCGGGGTTCGATTCCTGGGTCGATAAATTTCGGAAACCAACTTTCTGTTATTTATTGGTGCTAACAATGTGCTGCCGCTCTCTAAAAGGAGACTGGAACCTGGCCAGTAATGCGGGAACACAACGCCCGGGTATTATGGCGATACACTCTAGACCAGATATGGTAGCCATCCAGACGGATAAATACACTACCACCTGGTTGCGGTTTGTTTTGTCGTCTCTTACGGCAAGCTGCCTGACTACAGGAAATTGTATTCTTTCTCATTACCTGCACGGCTATTAAATACGGATTACAAATAATATTATTGTAAAATGGAAAATTAATTCCTCATCTTTGTGAGCTATGAACGTGACCTTGCTACCAGACACGGATTAAACAAAAATTAAAATATATACTAAGTTTATTATAGTGAGAGAAATGTAAATAAAATCCTCTGAATTCAGCCATTTTTTTACCATAACAAATTCCAAAGAGATCACAAGGCATTATATCCAGATAGAAGACATCAATGCTTACAAACGATAATTGCAAAATTAAATGGTTACGAATATGACCTCGCTTTCAAACACGACTTAAAAGTTGAAGTACAAACTAAGGTAATTGTGTGAGAAATGAAAAAATAAAAATGTCAATCAGTCAGGCTGCACGTCAGAAGTGAAAACTTTGTATCCGAGCGTGACAGTCACGCGAGCATGCTTTACCCATCACAGCGTGCCCAACCTGCCTGAAGAAGTTTTCATGTCAAAAATAATTTATTTTCCTCTAAATACAGCGATAAAAATATCCACATTAGTTTTAATGAGTCGTAACTATAACAAGTTCTAAAGAGGTCATAAGGCTTAAATCAGAAGCCTGGAGTGCAGCAATGCCCTGAAACGATAATTGCAAGCGGTTTACGAACGTCGCTGTACTATCAGACACAGCTTAAACAGAAGCTTCCGTCGTCGTCGCCCGAGGACTGTTTCCGCCGGAAGCCGAGCGAGGCGAGATGAGGGGGAACCGGGAAGTGGGAGGGAAAAGCCGGCATTAGTAGGATTCAACAGATCTAAGACTCTTAGATTATCACGTTTGCTCTTTGATTTTATTTGAATCGATAGGTGTATCTGTAAGCCGTATAATAAACATTTATTGTACTTAGATAAAAGAATAACATAATAAACTTCGCACAAAAATTAAGGAAACAAAACAATATCCAAAGTTTTGGGGAACTTTCAACGGGCTGTAAGTTGAAGAAAAATAGTCGTGCAGCAAATTTTAAAAATTGTACATTGTACCTCCAAGAGTCTAAGTTTTTGTATGTGACCTTAAAAAATTACGGTTTTTTGAGTAATTTTGAGAAAACCAGATACAAAAAAAGGACTTAGATTTTTTGTAACTTATCCTCTATATAGACCAGATGACTAAATTATTCATCTTTAATTTCTTTTTAAAAAGGCCTAGACAGAAGCACTTCTCGCTGAGACATCGGTCCTTGAATGGAAAAGGATCATTTAGCCTTTGATTACCAATAACTCAGCAACTATTTATGGCATAGAAAATTCAATCTGAAAATACCATCCACCATAACACAAACATCATCCGTACACCATAAATATCAAGTATTGCACATTTCCAACGAATTTTGTTTCTTGAAAATAAACCTGCACTGAAAACGACCCTGCAAGTTCCCACCAAACACTCCAGTTAAAGATCTAACATAAATGTACACATGGTACGTTATAGATAAACGTAATGCTACTTTAGGTACCCCTAATACTAACGCTAGTATACTCATTTGGACTAGTCTAGTGCTGAAGTGCCGACTTCTCAGTTTGGAACTGCATCTAAGTTCGGCTAACTACCAAAGTATCTTGAACAAATATTAATCGGGGGAGCTAAGCAGTATGTTCCCATACACCCGTTCAAAGACAAATACTTGAAAGATACTTTGGGGAGGCGACTTGTATCCTAACCTTTTAAAGAAGTTTTCGATACTGGTAGGTACAATAAATACCAATTCAAATAATAGCGATAGCTCATAGCGATAATCACTACGAAGCTAGATGTCTCAGACATCATATTTTGCCATTGCACAAAAGAAGACAAACAGCAGATATAATGCTAAGTAAAATGGGACAGTCTAAAATAGACTCGCCTTATTTATTATTTAAATGATAACCAAGCGTTTTGGAATAATTTGACAGACTCTGTTTTTCCTGAAAAATACACGAGTATCACGAGTGAATAGGTATCTTCTAGGTAAGTGTGCTCCATTCTAGACTACGTCGTCACTCAACATCAGGTGAGACAGTGATCAAACGCAAAACTATACTTCCATAAAAACAAAAACAAAATATAAGCGTAATTTTCTATCATACAATTGAATTGAAATTAAATTCTCAATAAGACTTAAGTACTGTTAGTTCCATCGATACAAAATTTCCAACTTACAAAACTTAAATGACTTAAAACTGAAATATATATATTTCAATCCAAAGAACCCATGGGTCTAGAAAGTTTTCAGCTATGAGTATTCGAGGAAATGTTCAAGATGGAGCGCAATCAAGTACAGTTCGAGCTTGGCAAGTTTCAACTTCAATACGAATTCAACTTGCGACCCATCTTTTTCTCATTCGTCCACCAGGCTTGTGAACTTTTGTGAGTTTTCAACGATTTTATATCTTTTAAGACATTAGCGAAAAGTATTAATACGAGACTTGAGACATTGGCATAATTTTACATTGTTTCCCCACAAGAATAAAAGTTTTTTTTATTGTAGAACTAGAATATGCCCGCGACATCGTCCATGTTTGGCTTGAAATTCCCGCGGGAGTCCCAGGATAAAAACTAGCACAGAGTTAAATCTAAGAATTAGCTGGCGAAAAACAGATTAGAAATCTAAAAAAATGGCATCGTGTTATCCTTCGTTTATATAGTGTATTCTAGTTGATTTTTTTTAATAGCTTCAATCTACACGTCGTTTAGAATTTTATAATATTACAGCTACATATTAATGTGCGCACTAACCCGTTTTTAAGTGTATACTGAAAACACTTAACCATGGAAAAAATACTATTTGGTAGATATAAAAACCATCTGATAAAAAACCTAACCGAAGAGCTCTGAAATTACATATACAGCATATACAGAACATTCATTCTTCGCTTGACATTCATCCTTCGATAACAACATCGTTTTATTGGGTTAAATTTAAAAGCGGAAAGAAAAGGTCCTCTGTACCTACTTAGGCTGTAAGCGGGCGTCCTTTTTTCCAGTTTCCAAGTCCTTGTTGCCAGATTTATTTAATTTTAGTGTACTACAAGGAATGGCAAGTATAAATTTAAAAAAAACAAATAAGGATTTTCTACAAAATTTACATTTCAACCATAAGGGTACAAGAAACTCATTCGGACCTTTACGAGTTCATTTTGTTTTGCACGAAGTTGAAAGGCCCAGGTGCATCAGATTGAACACAATTGAGTTCGTTACTCCAACTGAGCTTTGTCCAAGCATTGGAGACTTACGGCTCCAATCTGCAATCACGCTCATTTACAGAGCCGTGAACACCATTCGAATGTACAATAAAAGTTGCCTTTAAAGATTTATTTTGTTTAGAATTTTTCTCTTGGGCTGCTTTTAACTGAAAATACCGTAGATTTAGAAATAGTCACCGGCATAGAATATTTTTGAACTCAGGACAAACGCAAATAAATTATCGATGCAAATATGAGTGTGTTTTTTTGAGAGCATCACGAAATTATGCATACACGTTGTCAGAAGTATAGAAATGGTATTGAAAAAGCTACTTACCTTTTATACACAAATAAGTAGGTACTGTTCCCGAGGGATAGACAAAATATAATCGAAAAGATGGCGCTTCGATTGCATTTATTGGAAGCACTGTTGCAATTCACTAACAAATAAATAGTCATGACATTGACAATAACAGTGACAATGCAGTTTTAATGTGTTGCTCTCGCACTCACAACGACTACGTTCAAGATCGTGATTTTTCCCGTCACATTTGCTTGCCGGCATTACAATCGTAAACCCAAGTAGAACAGCTATTCGATACATCTCTTGATGGGTCGTTGTGAGCGTTGTGTGTCATTGGTGATGTTTTCGCCACGACCACAACGACCGCGATCGCCTTGTGGAATGGCTAACGAAGCATTTTGGGCGTTGTGAACTACAAATGGAACGCCCTGATAGATGTGATTATCTTACCTGTACCAAAGAGACTGAGTTGACAGCTCCGTTTAAGCTGCATCGACTCAGATTATATCTAGTGACCATGGGTCGGTTACTTGGAGCAACATGAACGGTTTTACTGGTTACCAGGCTGTCATCGTGAGTCCCACACTTTCCTCAGTCTCCCGGGCAGTGGGCTGTGTATAAAACATTCCCATCTCGAAGATTTTAAAAGTCCCCGGAGATCATAATAGGGAAAAAAATGAAGTCACAATCTGTTATAAGGTTCTGGGCAGGCTGCCAAATGCTACCTTAGATATCTCTTTTTTTGGAAGCGGTTATAGATTTGTGACTTTCAATAAGGAATCTGATTTCATTTTTACATAAATACATTATTTTTATTTTCTCAACAGTAATCCACTGTCTCGAGGTAGGCATCGCTCATCTGTGCAATTGACAAGATGATGAAACACTTTGAAATGTATTGGCTTGCTCTAAAATGGTTAGTAAATCTGCATAGATTGAATTACTAACCATTTTATAAATGTTAAATCATGTAAAAAATATATACAACAAACTTCATCTTTCTTAAAAATATTAAAACTATGACTGAATTTAAAGCTATATTAAAGATACTTTTAATAAAGAAGACGTATTATTATTTGATTAAAGATTATTTAAATAACACATTTTGACACTAAGATTTTAGTAATAATTAACAATTCTGTATAATTCGCCAGGTGGTAGGGCATTTGCCCGACTGGATGGCTACCACCCCTGGTCTAAATTATGTCGCCATAACAACCTTAAGTTGTGTTCCGGCATTAGTGACCAGGTGCCAGTCTCCCTTAAGAGAGCAGCAGCGCATTTGTAGCACCTTTGTACGTACAGTAAGTATTAAACAAATTAATTGAATTTAAATAAGAACAATGTAAGTCATGATAGCGTAATGGCTAGCGCACGCGTTCTAAACTCAAAGATCGCGGGTTCGATCCTGGCCGGAACGCATGCACCACTTAGGCTGTTTTCTGACCTAATGTGCATATTGTTACAATAACCACGTGCTAACAACGGTGAAGGAAAACATCGTGATGCAACCTACACATCGAGATTACCGATGTGTCAAACCTGCCAAGCCGCCTTGGACAAGCATGGCGGGTATACTGTCCATTCCCCTATAGTGGGAGGCCCGAGCCCAGCAGTGAGACAGTTATGGGCTGCTGTTATGTTATTAAGAACAATGTAATATTTATGAGTCCAGATTAAGCTTGCTTTAAATGGTCAGTATTAATTTTGTTATCAAGAGATTGGATTTTCCATTAACGCTGCAGTGAATAACTTGGGAGCCCATACGCGCCGTTGTTTTGTTTTGTTTTCAATTTCATGTAAAGCGTTTCTATAAATTTTAAAATCGCTGGGCAGACAGGAAGTCAGATCGAAATCGTGGCGGTTAGGAGGAAATTGCTCATTCTCACGCGAACGACCGCGCCGTCTCACTCCGGGGAATCCGCTCTAATGGAAAAAGTTAAAAAAATATACAAAAAGTTTTTATTACAAAAGCCTCGGTCTCGTTGCAGATATGACTAACTATGAAATATCTGGTATATACTGAGCGCAGTTTGATATCTCTGGCATCTGTGCTTTTCTCATTAGTTTATTCTAATAAAGGTATCTATCTATCTGTCTATAGCCGATGATAGATGTACGAGCAAGTACACGTACTTATGTGGCTCGACATTCTTTTTTGCCCGTAAAAAATCGCATACTTAAAGGATGAAGAGGTAAGCATAAAAAAGTAGGTACGCGTTCTTGTTTGCATGTTTATCATCTACTTTAGATTTCAAAATAAATACCAAAAATAACGCTACTTGCACGAGATAACCAACTATATTTGACATTTTTAGACTGTTCATCTGTGTGTCTGAAGTTATCTCGAAAAGACTCCGAAACGGCTTCACAGATTTCGATGATTATTTAATGCATTAAAACGTATGGAGAATAACATGGGACATTTTTATCCGTAAAAATGGGATAGTTGTCATGGGGTGTGGATCATAAGTATTTAAGAAAGCATAACCGCATGGAAATTTTAACATATTATTATCAGAAAATATATTTTGACTGCTTTAAAAGTTATATGTAATATACTAAAAGAAATCGCCTCAATTCAAAAAAGAAATTTTAGTTCATATGCAGCTAATATTTTCTTAAGTTTTCGCAACTTGTAACGTCGGACAAACCAAATTTAAATAAATTACTGCGCTTAAGACCGTTAAAATGTAGTTTATTATCATATTCAGCTCATTAAATTAAAAATAAATCTAGGAATTTTTTGAAGAAAACAGTTAAATTGATTTTGAATTTGAATTTGACCTCTAATAACTTTTGACCGGCCTCTGTGGTTGAGCGGGCTAAGCCTTTGCCGGCCTACCTCACTGCAATGCAGAGGCTCTGTGTTCGATTCCTGGTATAGTAGATTTCGGAAACGTATTTTCTCCGTTATTTACCATGGTCTGGGTGTCTGGGATTGACCACAGAGTAGTGCGTTGTATATTACCTATTAACACAAGCGTAACTTGCTTAATTTGGGGATATACAATATGTGTGTCTGTCTGCCGATTATTGTTATTATTTATTATTATTATTACCGAGTTGATTTATCAAAAACTGACTTCACGTCTTTTTTGTAGAAAATTCAATTTTCTACCAAAATATTTTAAGATCTTTACGCATTGTTCGTTAGATATAAAATTCAGAAGAAGAAAAAACATTTCTTCCTGCGTTATTCTTATGGGAAATCTAAAAGCGCGTTGCGGCCACTCTTAACATTAGTATTAAGGGATATTTTAAAAGGCCCATTTTGGCACCTAACAGAAACTTTTGGACATGGCTCCGAAAATTAAAAGAAGAAAAAATTCTGAATCACCCTAATATACCACTCCGTTAAAAAACGAATGGCAACAAAAATGAATCGCAACGGACAAGTGGAAAAACGAATGGCAACGGATAAGTGGAAAAATGAATCGCAACGTACAAGTGGAAAAACTTCAACTGACACGTGAAAATGAATCACAACTAAATTTTAACTTGAAGTTTTACGGGTAGATTCTTAATGTACTTGTCCAATTTGAAAACCTGTCCGTGAAACTTCAACTTAAAATTTTGTTGCGATTCATTTTGTCACTTGTCAGTTGAAGTTTTTCCACTTGTACGTTGCGATTAATTTTTCCACTTATCCGTTGCCATTCGTTTTTCCACTTGTCCGTTGCGATTCGTTTTACAACTTGTCCGTTGAAGTTTCACTTTTAATATGTGTCTCAGCACACATTTCGATTTTTCGCAGGTTTACTGAAAATTATTATTTGGTTAGGTTAGGTACATTTTAATGAATGCATTTTTTATTTAAACATAGTTTATTTTATCAAACAAAAAACTGAATTCGATCCGGAACCAAAAAAACATTCGTAGTCTACTCTAACATTATACACATACAACGGAACATTAACAAATGCGCATCTTTCGTCATCAACTTAATTCGGAAATCAAATTTAAATAACTCAATATATGTTTGCTCATGTTTTGATGAAGAGGCTCCGAAACTACTTGATTTGAAAAATTATTTCACTGTTGGCAACCTTTTTTTTTAAGCGGAGGAAATGATGTTTACGCAAAATACTGAATCCTGGCAAGGGATCAGACTCACGTCGGTCGGGGGCGGCATTACGGCATGCAAAAGTAATCTACCCGCGATCGACTCAGCTTGTGTGGAGACTCAGAGAACCTGCACGGGCAGCGCCCTACTACCCACTAAAACCACCCTCCTCCCATGTGCTTTGTTGTGTAGGAAAGGCTGAGACTTAGAACAGAGTTACGCCCAGCCGACTGTTGGCAAGCTACACTATTCCCGGGTGACATAGGGTATATTATATTTACAAATAAATTAGGGTTCCTTACTAAAACTCCAATAATGTAACCCAAGGTGTAAAAAAATACCTAAAATCGCGTGCGCTGCGAAAACTATTGATGATAGAATAAAATAATATACTACGACTTTGCAGGACACATCATTATTTACAAAAAGTGTCCCGACACTATATATCTAACTATTATAGTTATACCACAATAAGCGTTCTTTTATTTTAAAATTTTAATTTAATTACCGCCGCTAGAAAAGGCTCTTTATTTGTATCTTGGTATTAATCTTTATCAAAATAAATTACTTCATATTCAAGACTACTTCAATACCTTTATATAACTTTTTGAATTATTCAATTTGGACATTCCATTCGAAAGATATCACGAGTTTAAAAATGTAAGAATTAGTGACGGTGACCACGTGACTATGACACCTTTTCGTGAGCCAAAAATCCGTAAGACCCCCTCTATATAGAAGTTTCACTTCAAAAGTATCGGCAATACTACACAAACGACAATAATACACAAAATGTTGGTTATTTATTCAAATTTATTTTACCACCTTCAAAGTATACTCCTTCAGAAACGATACACTTACCCCAACGAATAAACTAATCATCAAAACATTTTTTAAACGCTTTTTCCGGAATTGATTTTGTCATGTATACGAAATACTTCACTGCGCGCTGAGTGACATTGCACTAATTATTAATTAATGAATAATAATATTAATATTCCAGGGTGACAGCCTGAGTCCCTTGTGGTTTTGCCTAGCATTGAACCCTCTTAGCACTTTGCTAGAGTCTTCAAAGCTAGGCTATAGGTTTCGAAGAGGGGGAGAGATCATGTCGCACTTGCTGTATATGGATGACCTCAAACTTTTCGCATCCAACGAACCAGACTTGATTGAATTACTGAAGACAACAGAACGCAACAGTAAGTCAATTAATATGGAATTCGGGATAGAAAAGTGTGCGGTCATGCATGTGCGGCGAGGGAAAGTTGTGAATTCACCGAATTTACAACTTTTCTGAGAACATGTCTCTTAAATCCCTCTCTGAAACCGAAACATACAAGTACCTGGGTATGTCAGAGTCCTTAGGTATAGCCGACGCGGACGTAAAACAGACGGTGAAGGACCGATTCTTTTACCGCTTGAGGAAGGTTTTAACCAGCCTTCTCTCAGGTGGAAATAAGCTCAGAGCCTTCAACAGCTGGGTTATGCCCGTGTTAGCATACTCCTTTGGCATACTTAGGTGGACTCAAACGGAGCTGGACGCCCTAGATCGAAGAGTCCGTTGTCTGCTGACAAAACATCGTATGCATCACCCACGTTCATCAGTAATGAGATTGTACATCTCGCGAAGATGTGGAGGCCGAGGCTTTCTAAATGCCAAGGATCTGCATAATCGCGAGGTGAACAATCTCAGGGCATATTTCCTTAAGATGGACGTGGGCCTGCATAAAGATGTTGTGGCAGTAGACAAAGGTCTTACCACGCTCTCGTTGGCTAACGAGAATTGGTGCAATCTGGCAGTACTGAGCGCCTCCGACCGCATCAACGTATGGAAGAGCAAGGCGCTGCATGGCAGGTTTTATCGGGCCTTAACAGGGCCCGATGTATACCTGTCAGCGTCGGTAAACTGGCTACGGTTCGGTAACCTCTTCGGAGAAACCGAAGGTTTTGTCTTTGCAATTATGGACGAAGTTATTAAGACGAATAACTACCGGAAATATATCCTGAAGGATGGCACCTTGGACATCTGTCGGGCATGTCATCGCCCAGGTGAATCCCTCAGGCATATTGTTTCCGGCTGTTCACATCTTTCTAACGGCGAATACTTGCACAGACATAACCTCGTAGCTAGGATTATCCACCAGCAACTTGCCCTTCGATACGGTCTTGTGGAAACGGAGGTGCCTTATTACCAGTACTCGCCGGAGCCAGTTCTTGAAAACAGTCGTGCCACGCTCTACTGGGATCGATCAATTATCACGGACAGGACTATTGTAGCCAATAAGCCTGATATCGTGATAATAGATCGATCTGCGCGACGAGCAATACTCGTTGACATCAGTATCCCGCATGACGATAACCTCGTGAAGAAAGAAAAAGAAAAACTAAGTAAATACTTAGATCTTGCTCACGAGGTTACCGCTATGTGGCGGCTGGAGTCAACGAGCATTGTGCCGATAGTTGTCACCGTCAATGGTCTTATAGCGAAAAGCCTCGACCGTCATCTAGAGGCTTTCGCTGGGAAGCTGGGTGAAGGGTCAGATACAGAAGGCAGCACTCTTGGACACGGCACGAATTGTGAGGAGGTTCCTGTCTCTGGAGCCCTAACCACCGGTAGTTTGGACCCCAGGCCCCGCTGGCGGTGATCAGCAAGATTTTATATTTTTTTTATTGAATATGTATTTTATTTTTTGATGTATTTTTGTAAAAGAATATAGTTATTAATTATTTTATAAAAAAATGTCTATATATTTTGTAAAAAAATGAAAATTTTTTGTAAATAAAAAAATTAAAGCCCTGTATAAAAGCCGAAGGTGGCAATTTCGAATAGAATATTTTTTTATTGTTTTATAAATTTCATTTAAAAAAATGCATTTTCTTTTGTAACAGAACGTATGGCTGGACTAGGTATATACCCCAGCTGGCCCCGAGATTGCTAGGTGCCGCTGCCGCCCTGGCCAGACTCTTACCCAATGTGGGAGGGCCGGGCGCAGTCTGTAGAAAGTTGAACATGGGTGTCCTACGGAGCATGGCGCTGTACGGTGCCCCCGTGTGGGTCGATTCGCTTCACCGCAAGAACAGGACCGTTCTGAGACGTTCTCAAAGGGTCCTGGCGGTGCGGGCCATCCGGGGGTACCGGACAGTGTCGTGGACAGCGGCGACACTGCTCGCGAGTGATCCGCCCTGGGTGCTCCAGGCGGAGGTGCTCGCGGCAGTGCACTGCTACCGGCAAGACACCAGAGCTAGAGGAGAGAGGCCGCGTCCGGCAGTTGTACGGAGGATCAGGGTCTTGGCGACCGAGGCCCTGATCCAAGAATGGGCTGATGACCTGAGGTCCCCAGAAGCAGGAAGAGAGACAGTGGAGGCGGTCCGCCTCCACCTGTCACGTTGGGTCTCGAGGAAGTACGAGACCCTAACGTACAGGCTGACGCAGATACTTACCGGGCATGGGTGCTTCGGTAAGTATCTGCATCAGATAGCGGGGCGTGAACCAACGCCAGAATGTGTGGAGTGCGGCGCACCCAGCGATACAGCGTACCATACGCTGGTCGAGTGCACCGCCTGGGGACCTCAGCGTCATCAGTTAGAAAGTATAACGGGTCCTGCGTCCTCGCTCCAGCAGTTGATCGAAGACATGCTGTCGAGCGAGGACGGATGGAGAGCGGTTTCCTCCTTCAGCGAGACGGTAATGTCCCTGAAGGAGGCCGCGGAGAGGACCAGGGAGGTGGATGCGTACGCAGACCCCATCCGACGACGGTGGACTGGCGGTCGGAGGCGTCGCTACGCACACCACCTCCCTTAATGCCGTCACAGGGGGCCGCGGGGACCGGGGGAACCCGCGGACTTCCTCCCCTGTTGATGAAGTAGGGCACCTTGCCTTCGGGGTGTCCTGAAGATTTCCAGACGTTGGGGCGTCACGAATGTAGTAGCACCGCTCTAGTTCTCGTGGCCCCCGTAAAAGCGTAGGAAAGAGGCGCAGGTAGGTTCAGTGGGTAGTCTGGCGGAGATCTCGCGACTACTACCGCCGCCGACAGCGGTAGTTATGCGTGGAGATCCCTGCCGCTGGGAGTCCCACACTGAGGGGTCCCCCCGGGCCCGAGGGGGTGTCGCAAGAAAAGACATTCCCCCTGCGTTACCAAAAAAAAAGTATATACTTACTTCACTTATTTTTATGTATACATATACATGCACATGCACATGTATGCACATGCACATGCATATGTGTATACATAAAAATAAGTGAAGTAAGTAGTAGAAGTAGTTCACTCGTTTGCTCACAATTAAATTCAGAAAAACCTGTTATTAGCCCTACATTATAAGTTTTTTTTTAAACACTAAAATAATAATATTGTGGCGACATTAGTGGCAACATAAAAATAAGCATGCAAGCGCGGAACCAATATTTATCTGTGGCAAGCAAAACATCGCGCCGTTTATAACAAGCGCGCGCCCAATTTTTCGCGGCAATTCACTGCCGCGAAACGGTCGAGAACCGAAGTCCATTTCGGGAGATCTCGACACAGTCGACTTTCGCCTTCATCACGAACGCACGATATACGTGCGCGGGTTAAACATTAGTTTTCGCGCTTGCTTGCTGTTTGCCTTCCTACAAAATCCTTCTGAACCTTATTGTAACATTGAGAGTGAGTGTGTGATTAAAAGTGTACGACGCAAGTAATCTTTCATTTCTCCGTACACCGCTCAACGGCCGCAACCAATCATCTCATCACTATCATCATCAACCCCCTCAATATGTACTAAAACTGACCAAAGGTCATATTAGTCACCAATAGAGTAAATCTTTAAAAATATATAAACTTTGTACTATAATACATATGCAATAAGGTTGGAAATACTTTGATATCTTAAAGCGGGCTATAGCCATTGATATATAAAAAACCCAATATGCACAAACAACGCCTCAAAACCGTCCTCCTACAATGAGCGCAACTTTCTAAATAGTGCGCTCATTTCAAATAGTCTCGCGTCGCCCGCGTCTAAGTGCACTCGTTAAAAATGCCGAAGTGTTCTCTCACAAATTGCAAGAATATTACGTCAAAAAGGTTAAAAAAGGATGGGATATCATATTGTCGGTAAGTAAAAGAGTTTATTGATTAGTTTTTGTTGTTTTTATGTCTGAATATAGGAAGCAATATGTGATTTTGATTTAATTTGTCTAAAAACTTTACTTAAGGTCTCATAATAAAAATCACCCTGTTCTTGTCAATGGACTCGATTTTTATTGTTGTGTTTATTTTTTTAATTAATAAGTTTATGTACTTTTGAACTTTTTGTATTTAGTTTTTGACAAATATGGTTACGTTATATAATTTGATATAGGAGAAAAGGTAGTCAATTTGACGTTTTTTTTTAATGTTCGTAAATATTATAATGTATATGGATTAATAATGGGACAACTTATGGGTTCGCGACATGCGGCATGCTAATGTCAGAAGTGTCGCGTAGTCTGTGAGTGTCGCTTTGGCGCAACATGTCACATTAAAAACTTCTTGAAAACTTAAAAGCGTATTTTTTATATTTTAGTTTTCCTCGTGATCCGATTCGATGTGATACGATGTGAAGAATGGAGATTACTTGTTAGTCGACAAAGGCGTGAAGAATTTTTTAAGCCCAATAATTCAAGCGTCGTTTGTTCAGAACATTTTTTGGACGAAGATGTGTATGTCACTGCAACGGGCATAAACCGTATTCGTAAAACGGCTGTTCCTCGCGTAGTGGTAAGTAACTCGTTAACCAGAAAAATAAATTTGTCAAATACTAGTAGTATCGTACCTTCATTCAATTATTTTTTTGTAATCATAATTATTTTTTCAGGATATGTCGCCACAGGAACTCAAGATTGTAAGTAACCTATCTGTACGTTACACATTGTCATACTTTCATCTCTTTCAAACACCATAACTTTCGTCTTCTCTACATTAATTTTCATACCCTTAGTCTTAAAAGATTCGTCCATAATCGTTACCATCTCCTGTAACTCTTTTTCCGACGATGCAAATATAACCTGATCATCGGCGTAGAGTAGACATTTGATGAGAAACCCATTCATTCTTAAACCACTTTCACTTTCTTTCAAACCATCTAAGCAACTGTTCATAAAAAGGTTGAATAGCCACGGCGATGCTACGCAACCCTGTCTAACACCTTTTTCGATGTTAAACGATTCGGAGTAGGCCCCGTTGATCCTAACACAAGCACTGGAATCGTCATAGAGAGACTTTAGTGATTGTATTAGGTTGTACCCCACATTTAGATAACGCTGACCACAGTTCTGTTCTTATTACTCTGTCATAGGCTTTCTCCAGATCTATGAATGCACAATAGACATTTTGGCCCTTGGCCAAAAACTTCTCAGTTATGCACCGTAAGGTGAAGACTTGGTCTGTACATCCCATTCCCTTGCGAAAACCCGCTTGTACATCCCATACTTTTTCATCTGTCATTTCGAAAACCCGTTCAATCAATACTTTAGCATACAACTTTCCGACAACGCTGAGAAGGCTAATGCCCCTATAATTTTTGCAGTCCTGTTGTGACCCTTTCCCTTTATAGAGTGGAACAATTACGGCTTTACACCAATCTTTTGGTACAGAGCCACTCATCCAGCACATGTTAAAAAGGCGGTATAATTGGCTTGCGACCAGACCTTGTCCAGCTCTCAACATTTCTACGGTAATGTTATCACACCCCGCAGCCTTTCCTAATTTCATACTATTTAAAGCTTTCACTATTTCATTCATATCTATACTATCACTATTATCCTCTTTTTCCTCCCTTACATTAGTCATACTGTTTACACTTGATATCCCTTTTTCAAATAATCCCTCAAAATATTCTTTCCATCGGTTTAGTATACATTCTTCTTCTTTTACAATGCATCCATTCTTATCTCTAGTTACATTGAGTTCTGAATTTAGAGTCTTTCCTCTGGCTCTTTTTATGGATTTTCAAAAGTATTTAATATTACTCTGGAAATCTTCGGAAATTCTTTCATCAAACTCATCTTTCTGTTCATTCTTTTTCCTTTTGACCATTTCTTTCACTATTACATTCATTTTCTTATATAGATTTCTAGCTTCATCTACATCTTCTTTTCTTGCATTATTCAATCTTAGATCAGCTCTTAGAGCTAACCAATCTTTCCATGCTTTCTTTTTATCATCCACTACGCTCTGTACTTCCTTATCCCACCAAACATTCTTCACGCATTTGCTCGTTTTTATACCACTGTTTATCAGTTACTAGGCATTCAGTAGCATTTTATTATGTTCATATATTATGTATAATGTACTCTAGACGTACATTAATCGTTAAAATAGCACAAAAATAACAATTACAAATTTTAACCTAAAATTTAGTGTGGCCAACTTTTTTTAAAATTATTTCACACTATTATAGGAAGTACAATTAGGATTTTATTCTGCATCGTGTATTAATGAAATTTAATGGCTTGTTGTAGTTTTCCTGAACCTGATAATTTACGTCGGAATTGGCTGAACGGAAGCTGCAGGACGGACCGATTTGACACCAAAACCATCATCAAAAATTTTAATTTTGCACATTTTGAGAAAAAATTGTTAATCAAAAAGAAGAAAGTTGCACTGCTATTCCCTAAAGCTGTACCTATTCTGGTAAATATTCAGTTAATAATATATTAAATTTCAAACCAGGTTTTGTAAGGTTTTCATATGTTTAGTGTTTTTAAAACTACAGTGTGAACTCCATGTAACGTCACTCGATTTAATGACAAACTCCTTTAAGAATCGAAATCACTTGGCTTTGGTTGGTTTAGATTGTCTTCCACATAATGACACACTATCTAGCGTTACACCCACTCTCAATAACGACAATAATTAAGTAATAATGCCGTTTAAATTGCCAAGTAAAAGCGGCGCAACTGTATACGTTCTTCAAAGTACTATTTTCTGTAAACAACAACTTTCTTCACCCTTTTTTGTATAAATTGAATTTTTTATTATCAAAAAATGGCTTGTATTCCATCATGTTCCTGCTTCAGTTTAAATGAAGATACAATTATGGAAACTGAAAATCATTTAAACATTCCTGTAAGTGCACTATATTAAATAAAAATAATATGATTTTCCCGCAATCAATACAGTTTTTGCTATGTAAGAGTATTAAGATAAATTACTTTCGTTATATTAATTCGCATATTCTCCACAACCATCACTAGGAAGTAATACAAACAAAAATATTGTGTCCAAAAAAATATTGTTTCCAATAAAGTTGTGGTTTTAGTAACCATAAACGGGTTCTTTGATTTTAGGACAAGACACCAGAGTACACACCTCGAACGTTGCGAAAGAAATGGCAAAGCTTGAAAATACAATCATCCGAGCGACTGAAAAAATTAAGAGCTCTTCGAGAAAAAAGTAGACGTTTAACGAAAAAGGTAGCTAAACAAGAAAATGTTATTGCAGAACTGAAAACAAAGTAAGTATAAGTGAGGAAGATGGGGATTTATTGGAATCTGTTGACTCTACCAATAAAGACTTCTTGAAAAAATTAAAAATAAACATGTTCTATTATTTATTCACAAAGCCAGAACCTACTATCACATAAGAAACGGCAGTTATTTAGGACTACATCATCATCATCATCTATCCTTAGTCCCCTGCCCTCATTGCAATTAATTTGAGTTACGCAGCATGTCTTCTCCTTCGCATAGCAACCTATCGATGAAAATCTTCCTTACATACAAATTTCTAATTATCACAATTATTTTTCCTCACAAGGTATCCCTAAATATAGTGACGTCATCTTTTTTGTCCCTTTCTGCGGCACGCTATAGCGGTGTCTATAGGATTCTCTGTCTACGCTTCCGAGCGTTACTTTTATTCGACAATGTGTATCTAGGGTTTTTTATATATCAATGGCTATAGCGGAAAAAAGTGCGTAATCGCCGAACACTATCGATCTTTGATGATAAGCAGAGATTACGAGCGATATGTCCCAATAGTTTTAAAGACATACAACAGCTATTGGAGGCCAGTCGAAAAACAAATTGCGTCTAGATTACAATTACAATTTTGAGACCTCTCGGTGATTGAATATAAATTAAAATCATGTGGTGAGTATACAAATAAAATCCTTGAGTGTTTAATTAGACAACCAACTAAATTCTGCGAAATAAAATCTTTGCAATGTTTCGATATCATAATTATTAATTGGGATATCTATAATATTATAAAATTATTTAAGTGTAAACTACACTTATATAATTTTTATATATTTTTTTTATTTTGTTTTTACTGTTTATTCGGGATTCACGCAAAAACTACTAGGTTGGTATCGTTGCGAGAATATCACTGATTGATAAAATCTTTAGTAATTCTTTTTTGAGTTCCTTACCCTAAAAATAACCTTTGACTGTATATTTAGCAAAATAACTGTAATCTTCATTATCTGTCTAACGTGGACAAATTCGCGGGCAAATGCTAGTTTTTTTTATAATTATGTAGTAGTTTATAAACGGCCCACTGGGCTCGAGTTTGTCCATTTCAGGGAAACGATGATATCTAAAGTGGATTAGTGATGTTTTTCTATACGGCCAACATATGATTATAGTAACAATGCGCACCTCAGATCACAAAAACTGCTTAAGCGGTACATACCTTCAGAACACGATTAGAGATGCCCTTGCCATTAAGACCTTCGCAACTAAAGACATCTTTCTATAAACCCTATTAATATAAAAATATGAGGGTAACTCTATTAAATGTTTTTATTGCGTAAGTACAGCGAACAGGCTGACGCCTAACTTTAAGAAAATGGTTATATCACCTATGAACACTTGCAACACCAAACGTGCTACCAATGTCCAGAACCTGACCATTGTGTGGGAACACAAGTCACGGTTGCTATGGTATACAAGATCAAGATTAAGAATCGTAGCCATCCAGATGGGCAAGTGCCCTAGTGCCCAAGTGCCCTGTGGGTTATCTTATCTCGTTATACGAAAGACCTCTCAGCCGGATTAGTGTTCTCTTTCTGTTCCTGCATAGATAGATTAGACATGATAGTGACGAATAGGCGTTCGCCGAGTTCATAATGGAACCGTAACAGCAAACTTGTTGGTCGTCGAAATAAAACTATCTACACGTAGCTTATTCAAATGTTTATTGCCCGCTGTATGTCGGTAAATAATAACAGCACAGAAACGTCCACTGCTGAGTTTGGGCCTTCAATTTATAGGGGACCATACCTAGGGTTGCCATCTTTTTGTAAAGAAAATTTAGTATTTTTGTTTTTAACGCTGTAAAAATATAGGACTTTTGGGAAATTTAGATGAAAAAATAGTACTTATTTATTTATTTCATTATTGCATTTTCTATATGGTTTTTATTACTACATTTTGCTTTGGCCAGCAAAGATCTGTTATTTTTTAAATATTCATAAGTATCGGAACAAAAAGCACGACAATTGAATTAGCGATGAAAATATAGTACATTTCGTACTATATATTTTTTCTATAAGATATTAATTACGTCTGGCTAAATTATAGTACGGTTGGCAACACTAGACATACCGTTACTCGCCATGCTAGTGCAAGGCGGCTTCGCAGGTTTAACATAGCGATTACCTCGATTGCAGGTTTCATCAAAATGTTTTTATTCACCGTCAGCACGTGGCACTTGTAACCATATGCACACTAGGTCAGAAAACTGTTTAGGAGTTGCATGCTTTTCCGGCCAGCATTAAAATACACACCCTTTGAATTTGGAACACAAGTGTGATAAACAAGAACCTATCACGACTTGTCGTGTATGTTGTTGATACGAGAAGTTCATTATAACAAAGTTGCGTTTAGAATTAATTTTATAGTTCAGTAGGAAAATGGCAAAGACGGAGATACTCGTATAATACAATCATCATGACTGTCTGTTTGGAACTTGGCAGTAAGGTGTATTTTTACAACTATTTATTGGAGTGATAACTTCTTATGGGAGGGTAAACCGCTTCGTTACGTAACGCGTTACGGCGCCAGTCTGTCTGGCTTCCCTTTCTCCCGCGCATTCGACAGCGGTAGGCAGGCTAAGTTATCACTTCTGTCGGGCGTCCCAAGACGCACACTTTTTTTTATATAGTTAGGTAAGTCATGTGGGAAATAGTAAATGTTAAGTATATAAAATCGATCAGACATCAGTAAAAATGGTAGGCCCAAGAAATACTGACTTGATCTCTTGAACAATTATATCCGTGCCAGTTAACTAACAATAAGGGATCCTGAAAGTACCTACTACACAAGGAGAATAAAAGTCGGAAAAGCGGACCTCGGGCTCCGAAGCGGACGCTCCGAATGTAATCGAGAATACTTACGTTTAAATAAATTTAATTTTCATTATTTCTTAGTAGCTTACAAGAATAGATAGCAATCGCAAAACATGAGTAATTATGTAATGATAACACTGACTATCTTAGATTAAATGATTGATTATATTGATTGGTAAGTGATAAGTACCTACTTACTAGAACGGTTCTTTGCGATAATAGTAAACCAAACAAATATATTCTTCTTTGATGTTGAATTTAGTAGTAATTTAAAATTAGAATTGAAGAAGGATAATCTTATACTTACTAATAGGTATATAATTAAAGTGAAGAGTTTGTTCGTTTGCTTGAACGCGCTAATCTCAGGAACTACTGTTCTGATTTGAAAAATTATTTCGTGTTAGATAGCCCATTTATCGAGGAAAGCTATGTGATATATCATCATGCTAAGACCAATGGGAGCCGAGCACTAATTAAGAATATTTCAAATACGGGTTTTTTTTTACTAACTTTTTTCTTTAAATATTCCACGCGGACGAAGTCGCGGGCAAAAGCTAGTTGTCCAATAAAAACGACTACTCGACGACGACTTTGACAAGTTCCAAGATTGTGTACATCAATAGTTGGCGAAACAGGTTATTCTTTTGTGGCTTTTGACGTTGTATACTTTAATTTGTTTTTTTTTTACTTTTTAGTTGCGCAAATACTTGAATAGCTTTAGAGTTATGTATTAAGCGCCTGTAGAAATTGTACTACTGACTCGCGCAAGTTTACCATCTCATTCTTCGGTGTAGAAGCTCTTCAGCAATGGTTGCTCTCGATTTCCCTGGAATCTACTCATCAGATTCCGTCGTGGTGACAATGGGACCATCGCCTACTGTGGTCATCTCCATCTTGGTTACCGTCGCCTATGGACGTTTGCAACGCCAGGCCTCTAAGAAATTTTATAACTCCCTTCTTAAACGACCCCATGTCGTCGTCGAGCAGAGGGAATACCTCGGCGGGAAGTACTTTCCAAATGATTGTTATACGCGTAATAAATGTTCTAAAGAATCGTTGCGTAGTTGAGCATGGAAGCTCCAGGAAGTGAGGGTGAACATCCCGTCGATGGCGAGCGGCGGCTTTAAAATATGATATTTCATTTGTCTCAAAAACAGTCGGCAATCCTACCTATGAAGCCGTTGAACGATGTTCATGTATGAAGAAGCAATGTTAGTGATATTAGTTTAATTTTTCTCTTTTCAGTAATTGCGTGTGCAATCTCCTGTGCAAAATTATCAGCTTGATAATATCAATACTTTTCATTGTTGCTGTAGTATTATTAATATTATGGGGCGTAGGCATCATCTTTACCTAAGTAAGTATATTTTAAATTGTCTAGTCAGTCATAATAATTTATATGTAATTCCAACCTTTCGAAATATAATAAAACGGTCAGCAGCAAAATGACGGCCTTCGTGGTTGAGTGGGCTAAGCCTTTGCCGGCCTACCTCACTGCAACGCAGAGGCTCCGGGTTCGATTCCTGGTACAGTAAATTTCGGAAAGGTAATATCTTCGTTATTTACTATGGGCTGGGTATCTAAGATCGGCCCCAGGATTGCTTAATTTGGGGATATAAAATATGCATGTGTGTTTGTCTGCAGATTATTATTATTATATAAAACACTACGTACCTACATAAAATTACATATCTAAAGTGGTCTCTACTTCTGGCCCATCTATTCTTATGTATTTCTGGGGTCAGTTTGGTCCGTAACCCTCAAAAATATACGGCCCCCGATTAGGTCTTTTGATACATACACCCTCAAAATTTAGAGGTCGTATGGACCATACTGACCACAGATTCGGATTGTAGGCCAGTGTTATTTTTATATAATGTACAGATGTTTGTTTATTAATTTTCGTTTTTTTTTCAGAATAACCAAGACGGAATACAAAGGACGAGATGTATATAAATTACGATAAACTTAACATAGAAAATTTATATAAGTTAATATTTAATTTTAAGTTTAAAACGCTATTACGATATTGAAAGCGGAAGTTTTCACAATTATCAATATGAATAGGAGAAAATATACAAATAAGTTAACTGTACGTAATATGGGAACAACATTCAACCCTGAATAAAGATATGGGACAACTGGCTAAATGCAAGTGCTTTGGAATGCTTAAAGGTGTTTTACAACAACCTAGCATTCTGACTTAATATCCAAATACGTCATAAATCATGAATAAATGAACGGTTTAAGCACATAATTTCTGGTCTCTGTAACGTTTTTAGAGGTATGGCGTAGAAAATATTATGACATTTTAAACAAAGACGGACTTTGTCTATAGTCGCCTTTAGCCAATCACAGTCCACTGCTGGACGCAGGCATCGCCAAGTCAGCGCCGCTCATCACGGTCCCCTGCCTTACTCATCCAGCGCCTACCGACGACCTGACCTGAAAACTCTTTCATCAGTTTAAAGCTACATTATTCCCGGGTGGCATAGGCTATATTTGATTCTGATTAATAACGGAAGTAAAAATGTTCGACGTCCAGTAAATTGGACACGCGTTAATTATATTTGATGCCTAGAGTAAGTAAATAGAGTGTGGCCAAAAATAAGGCGACGAAGTCAGACCTCACTAAACACATTTAACACCATTCTTTTGGAAACACACGTCCTACTTAGCGAATCACATGACACAATCCCAAAAGTGCAAGCATATTGAATGTAATCTTGATGCGAAACTTCGAATAAGACGGATTGATTTGCGATACGTAAGCAATTATTTAATACGTAGAAAACTCGTCAGATCATCCCCGTCTTTACCCATTTCTGTCTGAGAATCGAGATTTTGAGCGTGGGATTTTCCCGCTGATCGTTTAATATTAAAAGCAGCAGTTTTCTTTGTTGCTCACCTTAAGTCTGTGATATAGGTAGTATAGCGCACGACGCTATCCCAGTTGAGCCTCACGGTTCTCGGGCGCCTGGCACGGATGGTACAGCCACCCTCCCTCTCTCTCGTCCTCGCAGGAATCTTCAGCCACCTGGCCCGGATGGTACGACCACCCGCCCCCTCTCTCGTCCTCGCAGGAATCGCCAGCCACCTGGCCCGGATGGTACGACCACCCGCCCCCTCTCTCGTCCTCGCAGGAATCGCCAGCCACCTGGCCCGGATGGTACGACCACCCGCCCCCTCTCTCGTCCTCGCAGGAATCGCCAGCCACCTGGCCCGGATGGTACGACCACCCGCCCCCTCTCTCGTCCTCGCAGGAATCGCCAGCCACCTGGCCCGGATGGTACGACCACCCGCCCCCTCTCTCGTCCTCGCAGGAATCTTCAGCCACCTGGCCCGGATGGTACGATCACCCGCCCCCTCTCTCGTCCTCGCAGGAATCTTCAGCCACCTGGCCCGGATGGTACGATCACCCGCCCCCTCTCTCGTCCTCGCAGGAATCGCCAGCCACCTGGCCCGGATGGTACGACCACCCGCCCCCTCTCTCGTCCTCGCAGGAATCGCCAGCCACCTGGCCCGGATGGTACGACCACCCGCCCCCTCTCTCGTCCTCGCAGGAATCTTCAGCCACCTGGCCCGGATGGTACGATCACCCGCCCCCTCTCTCGTCCTCGCAGGAATCGCCGGCCGCCCCGTCGCTTAGTCGTTTAAGTATGTCGGTAAGCAATGCCTGTGCGCACTGCACTATTTTCCATGTACTTGAATTATGACGAAGTATATTGTTTTCAGTTTATTATCTTGTTTTCATTTCTTGCACACCAAAATGCCCCTCTACAGTAGACTATATTAACAGACTTTCACGTGATAACTATATAATGTAATATATATAGAAGGCAGGTATTCGCGAAACAAGTACTTGAACAAGAATAGGATTATATTCACACCTTTCTAAAACCCTATATGTTTGTAACGAATAAACACAAAAACTACTGGATCGATTTCGAAAATTCTTTCATCCTTCGAATGCTAGCTACTCCATACATTATTCCCGATTAATACAGGTTATATAAAAATTACAGATACCTAGTAAAATTTTAATAATGTAAAGCATTAATCTAAACAAAATACTTAGCGCTGGAATCAGGTTCTACGATTTTGATGAAACTTTATATATATTTAAGTGGGTCCCGGGGTGGTTTCGATACAGAATTAGACCCGGTAGGTTTCTTTCCGGTAACTTTTCCTCTTTATAATATTAGTATATATATATATATATATATATATATATATATATATATATATATATATATATATATATATATATATAAGTTTTCAAAATAATTTGATGTCTTTTTATTTGATCTGTGGGTTATCCTAAACCCACTAAGTCGGCAATTATCCTACTAGGGATCGGAATCAGTACCTCTTAGTTCTAGAGATCTACGCTGATTAGGTATCTCTAGACCCTGGAGAACGTCTTATAACAAACGTATTACTTCAGACGATTATTGTCTTCAAGAACGTGCTGTATTAATTTAAGATTGTGAAATCGCTCCTTTTTCGATTTTTGTAACCAAATGTGTATTAAATCTGTTTTATTATTTATCTGCTCTTTTTATTTATATTTTTTATAATCATTATTTATATATGAAGTACAAAAAGACTAACTTTCATTTATTTTGACCTATAAACATATCACATATATACACATTCACAGAAATTAATCCTTACAAGCTAGAGGGTCAAACACAAAAACAGAAGATAGTGCTTGAGTTACATAAATTCTATATGTGCATTATTTGTTCACGTATTTTTCTATTATGTAAGATTATATTGTGGGTATTTTAAATAGATTTGACAGTCTTTTGTATTTTAACAGATAAATTATTTTTTATTGCTCAAGCTTAAACCAAATGAATACTGAATACCTGTTTGGTAGACGTTGAAAAATAATCCTATAACAAAAAATAAATATTTTCATTATAGAAACGTGTAAAAATTAAACAACTTTTCATATGGCAATCCAGGTCTGCAAATCAGATAATATAAAGATATAGTTCCAACATTTGTAGTATTTGCCTGTAGACATATAAAACTTTTTTGTGTTTTACCCTACACTATGATTTGGTTTATAATAAATAATACAGGATAACTCAGTGAATGATATATTAAACATATCGTCTTATAAGCGTATATTATATACACGGGGTTCTTTTTTAGGTAATTGATAATTGGGTAAAGGGTAAAGGTAAAAAGGGATAATTGGTAAAAAATAATAATAATACCACTTAATATTACGTGAAAATCGGCCTCGAGAGTCCTTTCGTTCCCGAAGAATTTAAATATCTGCCCACAAATATATTCAAACGAAGACTACACAAATGGCTGTTGGATAAATGTTTTAACGCCGTGTTGGATTACCCAACATTTACAGTATTAAGTTTACTTGCAACACTGATTCTGCACAAGCAACACTAAAATCCCCATCCGTTGTTGCATCCCCTTTGTATCCCACCCTCTCTTCCGCCTCCAACCGTTGAGAGCAATACACGCAATTTACAGTTCGCTCCGTGCCTTTTTTATTTGTAATCAGCCCTTCATTTAAGTTTAATTAATTAAATACAATACAGTCAAGTGTTAACATGGTCCTTCGCACGAGGGCCCGCGAGTGATAATTAGTAAATTTGCGATATCAAGTGTTCGTGTCGATACTTCTCGCGGTAAACCCACGCTTCCCAGCGTGCTATTTAATAAGAGTGTTCCGCCATTAAGAGAGTCACACAATATTCTAACATTTGATAAATGTTCTCGATTTACAAACTGTATGTACATGCTGAGCAGTATTACCGCGCGTGTTTTGTGTAATTTTATCAAGATTTGTGTGTTGACGCCAGCATCAAATAAGTGCATCGAAAATTAACAGTTGTAAAAATTTGTGATTATTATACTAGTGGTGCTAGTGTCACAAAGGAGAGCGTTTCGAGTTTTCTACGACGCTTCAACAGGGCACTTTGGAGTCCGCCTATGCGTTGCAACTCGAAACAAAGGAGCCAAGCCAAGCCAGGGTGTTTCACTTGCTCGCCGCTTGCGACGCCACGAATTCGGCGCTAGTGTCGAAATAAAGCGCGCCATTAAAGGTATCCCGTTTTCAACGCAACGCGTACACGGTCAATTGGCGCCAGCGTCGCAACAACATACAGCGTAGCAAACCTGCCCTTTCACGTGGCCATTAACTTTGCCGCCATTACAGTGTTTTATTACTGTCAAATCAAGTTTGACATTGTTTATATTGTCATTTTTCAATTGTGTTTTGGATTTTGGACTGTAGTTATTATTCATAAGCTGTGTTGTGAATTTAAGTTAGCACGTATTTGTAAAATTTTATTGTTTATATTTAAGTGGCATACTATTCGATTCTAAAGTAAATTGTGTGATAGCTAGAATGGCAAGGGATAATACAGAAGCTATTGCCCAGCAGTCAAACGCTTTAATTCGGCAGCGGGCTGCTCTAAAAGCCTCCATTACAAAGGCTCATAATTCAGTAACAGAGACAGGCACAACATTCGATCTTCAAGCGCTCCTTGTAAAGAAAGATCGACTTAAGGTAGTGTTTGAAAAATTCGAAAACATTAATTTAGACATATGTGCCATCGACCCCTCTAAGAGCGACTCAGACATGGAAGACGTTTACTTACAGACGTTAACCACCATCGAAAGTAAAATTAAAGAGCTTGACCAACAGACTACACGTATCCCACAAAAATCATCAAATAATAATACATTTAGTAAGCTGCCACACATAGACATACCTACATTTACAGGCAATTACTCTGACTATAATCCCTTCATAGACTTATTTGACGCCCTTATCCATAACAACACCAACATAGAAAATGTACAAAGACTG
Organism: Dendrolimus pini; assembly: GCA_949752895.1. NCBI lineage: Eukaryota > Metazoa > Arthropoda > Insecta > Lepidoptera > Lasiocampidae > Dendrolimus > Dendrolimus pini. The sequence continues at coordinate 9,394,591 of OX457133.1, forward strand.
TTCTACCTGCGCAATTCTTTACAAGGAGAACCATTAGATTTAATTAAAAATTTGCCACTTGTAGGGAATAGTTATTTAGAAGCAAAGACCTTGCTTCACAATAGATATAATAACAGGTATAAAATAACTAATGAACACATTAACATTCTCTTAGACATAGCTCCCATTACAAAGTCTACCGCATTATGTATTAGATCCTTTGTATCCACAGTGAAACAACAGCTTGCAGCACTAAGAAATCTAAATCATAATGTTGAGCAATGGGATGCAATTGTACTTTGCATACTGACTAGAAAATTAGATATATTGTGCAACAGAGAATTTCAATTATCTAAAAGTGCAGAGCCAACAGTACAAACCTTACTTGAATTTTTAGATAATAGAGCTTTAGCCCTTGAAAATGCTGAAAAGGTAAACCCTGTATCACCATTTAGCGTTAAGGCTTCACACATTGCAACTGCCAGAAGTGCTGCAGGAGCAGCTCCGAAAGAGTCTGTACCGCCACCAATGGTTTGTGCATTATGTAAGTTACATCATAAACTATTTAATTGTCCTAAGTTTAAGTTAATGTCAGCCGCTGACCGCTTAAAGTTTGTCCTCAACAAGCACTTATGTAAAATTTGTTTAAATGACCATAAAGGCAAATGTAGATACTTTTTTAAATGTGGCATATGCAAGGAGAAACATAATTCTCTACTTCATCAAGATGAAGTATCTCCTGTCACATTGCTATTAGAGTCCAATTCAAAACAAGTGCTGCTACCAACTGCAAAAGTAAAGCTCATAGCCACTGATGGTACAGAATTGCATGTTAAAGCTCTTCTCGATAGTGGATCTCAAGTATCATTTATTACAAGCGAGCTTGTCCATTTATTAAATATACAACCAAAGGCTACAAATGTTCCTGTCATCGGGATTGGTAACAGTACATGTAGTGTAAGCCAGTATGTAAATGTACCAATATACTCCAATAATAATAAAGAATTTTGTATAAGAGTAACGGCATACATAATGGACAACATCACTACAATGATGCCCCAAACTGAGATGCCCAGAGAAAACTTAAAGCTCCCTCCTGGTACCATATTAGCGGACAATTCCTTCCACAAACCGAGTGTGATTCACATTTTGTTAGGTGCAGACATATTTTTCCAGGTCTTATTGCCTAACAAACAGAAGGTAGAGCAGATGGAAGCCGATGGCAGCGGACTTTATGTCCCTGTCCTGGACACGCAGTTTGGTTGCGTCCTGGCAGGGTCACTTGCTAAAGATCCGTTTCTCAACATCGGTTCCACACACCAGGTGACTTCTCTGTTTTGCCAAACATGTGAAAATTCACTTAATGACACCCTCACTTCATTCTGGAAAACTGAAAGTATTCCTGAAACTTTCCCTGAAAAGTTACCAGAACATGAAGAATGTGAGAAGATATTCAGTAAAACAGTTCAATTAAATTCCGAAACTAATCAATTTCAAGTAGCTTTACCACTTAAATTAGCCTTACCTACAATTAACCAAACTTTAGGACATTCATTTGACTTAGCTTTAAAAAGATTCAAAAATTTAGAAAATAGGTTTTTAAAAGACCACAATTTATATAACTTGTACAAAGAATTCATTGAAGAATATATTCAACAAGGCCATGCCACAATTATAAATATTAGTCAATATGATCTTTACAATGACCCTGTATACTTTTTACCACATCACCCTGTTCTCAGGTTGGATAAAAAGACCACAAAGTGTCGTGTCGTATTTGATGGATCAATGAAAACTAGTAACAAGGTATCACTAAATGATATATTGATGAATGGTCCTGTTGTTCAAAATGAATTATTGGATATATTATTATTATTCCGGGTTGATGAATATATTTTCATTGCTGACATCAAAAGTATGTTCAGAATGATATTGCTCGATCCAAAATACAAGTCATTACAAAATATCCTTTGGAGGGATAGCCCAAAGAATAACATTCAATGCTTACAGTTAAACGCCGTCACATATGGTCTAAAAAGTTCTTCGTATTTGGCAACTCGTTGTCTAAAAGAGTTAGCTGATAAATATAAGAAGGAATTTCCCCTAGCCGCCTTCATTATTGAAAATTCTATGTATGTTGATGATGCACTTGTATCACAGAAAACACCTGAATTATTAACTGAAGCTAAAAGACAACTTTGCAGTCTCCTTAATCGAGGTGGTTTTCAATTACATAAGTGGTTTTCCAATTGTCCACAGTTGTTAAAAGAAATTCCAATATCACAACAACACTTAGACAACATAGATTTAGAAAAAGACAATTATATCAAAACATTAGGTGTAAAATATGATACAGTCACAGACTCATTTCTCATTTCATCGCCTCAATCCAATGCCAATATGCCTTCAACTAAGCGTGATATCTTAAGCTTCATTGGAAAGTTCTATGATCCGCTTGGGCTCGCTGGACCGATTATTGTTTCAGCTAAAGTTATAATGCAAAGGTTATGGAAGGCACAGGTAGGCTGGGACGAGCATCCTCCTCATGACTTACTTAAAGCTTGGTCTGAGTTCTATGATGGTTTACAAAGTATGTCACCAATCACTACACCACGCTATACTGGTTTTTGCAAGGCACGCTCTATTCAGATAGTAGGTTTCGCTGACGCATCGAATTCAGCATATGGTTGTTGTGTGTACTTACGTGTCCTTGACGATTTACACAACGTAAAGGTTTCTTTGCTTTGTTCAAAGTCACGTGTGAACCCACTCAAACAAAAGCTTACCATGCCCAGACTCGAACTCAATGCGGCGGTCTTGCTTGCCAAACTTGTAGCTAGAGTACACTCTACTCTAAAATTAAAACTTATTATTGATGACGTCATTTTGTACAGTGATTCTCAAATTGTTCTAGCATGGTTGAGAACCAATATTAATACTTTAAATACATACGTAGCGAATAGAGTTAAGATAATTACAGAACTGACAGACAATTATATTTGGTCCTACATTAGTTCTGATGAAAATGCAGCAGACAGTCTTAGCAGAGGTATTTTACCCCATAAACTTCAGGAACACCCTCTGTGGTGGAATGGTCCAGATAATTTACGAAGTAGTTACTATAAACCAGTTACTTTTATTAATACACCTATGCCCTGTCAGCTTCCAGAAATTAATAGTGCCTCAATGTCTGTAAAGGCTATGGTCTGTACTACTTCAAACAATAATTTAGATTTAGATTTTTTAAACAAATTTTCTAGTATTAATAAAATGCAACGTGTATTAGCATATATTTTAAGATTTATTAAGAATATAAAAGCAAATTCTTCTAAAAATAAATTAAGTTACATTTCCAGTAGTGAATTAAATGACTCCTTATTATTGATAATAAAATTTGAACAACAAAAACATTTCAAATCTGATATACTTGAATTACAAGGTAAAAATCAAATTTTAAAGGGTAATCTAAAGGCTCTTTGTCCATTCATTGACAACAAAGGCCTACTAAGAGCAGGTGGTCGTTTAGATAATGCGGCGATTGCCTATTCACAGAAACACCCTGCTATTTTACCTAGAGACTCGTACATCACACATTTGATAATTCATAATGAACATTTGAAAAACCTTCATGCAGGTCCCAGGCTAGTTTTGTCCTCAATTAATCAAAGATTCTGGATCATACACGGTATGCGAGAAGTCAAAAAGGTCATACATAAATGTATTATTTGTTTTAAGCTAAAAGCTAATACGGCCAAGCAACTCATGGGCACGCTCCCATCTGAAAGAGTTAACCCAAGCAGACCATTCCAAAGAATAGGTTTAGATTTTGCGGGACCGCTTTTGATTAAACAATCTAGAATTAGAAAGGCTCTAGAAACAAAGGCATATGTTTGTGTATTTGTTTGTTTTGCGACTAAGGCCATACACTTAGAGTTAGCGTCAGACCTAACGACGGATACCTTTCTAGCTTGCCTGAAGAGGTTCATATCTCGCCGTGGCCTACCCACGGACATTTATTGCGACAACGCGTCCACCTTCAAAGGTGCAAGCAAAAAATTAGAAGAATTATATAAATTAAAAACATCAAAAAAACATCAAACTCAGGTACATAACTTTTCAGCAAACAAGGGCATCAAATTCCACTTTCTGCCCTGTTATTCCCCTATATTCGCTGGGCTAGCAGAGGCAGGAGTCAAAGCCATGAAATATCACCTAAAAAGAGCAGTTCAACAACGCATATTTACTTATGAAGAAATGTATACTATCTTATGTCAAATCGAATCTATCCTAAATAGTCGCCCTTTAATGCCAATTTCCAGTGACGTGAATGACTTTGGTTGCCTTACTCCTGGACATTTTCTTATAGGCACTGCCCTAAACGCCTATCCAGAGCCAGACGTGTCAACAAAAAACAACCTTAAATTTTGGAAAAGTTGCAACGCAATAAAACACTCGTTCTGGAAGGTTTGGAGCAAACAATATCTCAACATTTTACAGACACGCCCTAAATGGCAAAATGTCCATAGCAACGTCACCGTAGGCGCGTTAGTAATTTTAAAAGAAGACAATACAGCGCCACTGTATTGGCCTTTAGCCAGGATCACAGAAGTGTTTCCTGGAGCAGATGACAAGGTTAGGGTCGTAGAAGTTAAAACAGCAAACGGTAAAACACACAGACGCTCTATTGGCAAAATCTGTGTGCTACCCATAGACACAAATTAAACTACAATGTAACAAAATTGTACTTTCATCTTATTGACTAGATATTTTATGGTTCATTTTCATTGTTTATTATGTATCTTTGTAGATGTAAGCCTATAAGATTAGATTAAGATGTGATTTAAACTAAGTGTTCTATTTTTTGTATGTTTCATTGTATACTAACTACTCTGTTCCAAGCTACTTTGTAGCTAATGTGTGTAATTTAGCTTTGTCAAAATATACATATAATAATAATAATGTTCACAATTAAGTTTTTAATGTTCTTTGTTAAATTAAGACTTGCACTTAATTAAGACTTGTAATGTGTACTTTCCATTCAAGCAGAATAAATGTTGCCTTCTCATAAAAAATATAAAGTTAACATTGACAATTAATCATATTTTTGAATAATAAATTTAATTTTTTCTTAGACAGGCAGCATGTTGGATTACCCAACATTTACAGTATTAAGTTTACTTGCAACACTGATTCTGCACAAGCAACACTAAAATCCCCATCCGTTGTTGCATCCCCTTTGTATCCCACCCTCTCTTCCGCCTCCAACCGTTGAGAGCAATACACGCAATTTACAGTTCGCTCCGTGCCTTTTTTATTTGTAATCAGCCCTTCATTTAAGTTTAATTAATTAAATACAATACAGTCAAGTGTTAACACGCCGTAAATGAATTTTAAGGGTAATTCTTTGATAAATTGCATATAAATGACATTAATGTAGGTATATTTTATTTTGTTAACTTTGTATTTCTTTTTAATAATCCTAAGGAAAATTTGCACGCCTAATAGGCAAAACATGGCTTGTATTCTGTCATCTCAAATTTATGTACCATGTGTTAAACGAATAAATTGATTTAAATTCAATGTTTTTCGCTATTTAGCGTGGTTTAGGGTTTCACACTGACAAATTCACATTGTATAATTGCAAAATATTATATTTAGCAGCTTTACTGGTGCTAGTTCTAACCATGTTGATGTATATATCATGATTGCATTCTGCAATGCTTAACCGCTTGGGATTATATTTATATAGGTAATAACTCCTATTCTATTTTGAAACTGACTGTTGACACGATTCATATTTTAATGAACTGCTGTATGCAGCAGTTAATATGTTAAGTAAGAATTGTTCCAAGGTATTATGTGCGTTTTTTACCTCTGACACCACTTATTGTAGCGTGTCGGGTAGAATTGGAGATTACCTAAATAAAGGTTTTTCGTAAATTGGATGTCTTTTCATTCACAAGATACGATACCAACTTCCAGAGACGACTGCCGACGAGCGCCTCGATTGTTCATTCATCATTTATTACAATTTTTTAATAGGGGACCGGATAGTAAAATCAATTAATATATTAGTTATAAACTTAAAAATAGTTTAAATTACGTCATAAGTAGGCGGAAACGCAGTGAAATAGTGCATTCATTATTGTTTAAAAGTAATTATAACTATTACTATAATGATATTTTAAAAATTACGATGTTTAACGATTATTAACGCCTATTTTATATTTCAAAATATGAGAAATTAATAATAGCACATGTGTCTGCCTGCATCCCTAGTGCAACTGATGAACTGACGCAGAACCGTTACATTGCATTTTTTGATGAGTATTTGTAAGGTAAAATAAATTTAATATGATTGTCGGGTGATTCCAATACTACTTTCTTAAAATGCCTTGTTGATAATAATGTTGAGTACAGCGATATTGTAGCCAGAATTGAAAAACCCGAAAAGTGTAAAAAAACATGGTTCACAACAACAAAACGATGTGCTCGTCGAAAATATTCTGAGCACATCGTTCTCACTTATTTAAAACAACGCTGGCTTGCTTCAGCTAGTTACGAATAAAAAACTATTGACTGAATAACAACATTTTTATTAGTGGCCATTGTATTTATTACAATCTTTGTATTGTTCGCGAAAGGTCGACATGGCAAGCAGGGTATGCGATAGGTCATGAAAGGCAGAGGGGGGCACCACTCGCGCCATCTTAGTCTTAGTGATGCACGAGTCCGTATTTATCGATCTAGTATTCACTCACATTGTGGCTTCTAAAATAGTTGTGTATTGAAAATAACTCAGGTTTCCTCTTAGTCGTGTAAAAAAACCAATATTCTCAAACAAGGGAACTAGCCAGAAATTAGAAAAAAATTAAAGAAAAAATAATATTTAATAAATAATTGTTACAAATATCCTGTCAATCAGACACTGGATAGGGATGTTTGAAATTTTTACTTAAAATAAAAAGTGGTCATTTTGTTGACTTCTCCGTTTGCATTTAAGTACCTGAATGTAAATACTAAGGTGATTATGATTTTGAAAAATTCTCATAATCACGTTTGTTTATAATTATTCTGTTCTTCTTCATTTCCTCCGCCATTTTCATTCGTTTTTCATTTAATTTTTCAAAATTGATTTTATTTCTAACGGATGCAGCTTTGTTTGCTGGTAGCTTAATAGGTGTTATATCTACTATTCTCTTAGCTATTCCACGAGTTGCATTGTTATCTTTTGGTGTAATAAATTTCTTGCGAGTGATTCCCACTGTCTTAGACGAGTGAGGTTTTTGGGCGTATGTTTTAATTTTATCTTGTTTTGTTTTCAAAAGCAACCTCTCATCTTCAGTACCGCGTACCTAGGTAAATAAAAATTAATAAGGCAACATCAGGTATAATGCTTATGAAACCTGTTTTACAATAACATTGGTAAAGAAGCCAGTTAAAAAAATTAGGCAAGTTAAGGCTTATAATGAGATGGGCTTCATTCGTTTTCAAATAATCATTAATAATAATCATTCTTACATTTTTATTGTGCTTTTTGCTGTCTGTCCGCTGGAGATTCACTTTTTTATAGTCGCACTGTGCATCTATTGGATTTGCTTTTTGTGAAAGCATTTTCTCGTCTTCTTGTTTTGTCTTGGACTTAACACTGTAAACAATTTAAATATGGTATAAACAAGAACTTCTTTATGTTTCGAGGAGCTTTTGGCGGAATTTTTCTAACATTTTTACTTTTTCACAATTGCTTTTCGCTTAATTTTCTTGTAGAGGCACTTCCTTGGTTCCTTCCTTTTCAACACTGAAATGTAATAAGAGATGTTTTTAGAGTTAAGTAGCTAAATTGCAATAAGAACGCCGCATGAACTCCTCATGTCCGTTCATTAGTTTATGTGTATCACAGTCATTTTTTCTCTATTCAGTCCTTCAGAAACGCCCGAGAAATTACTTAGGTTAATAGACAAATTAACTGAAACACTTTTCATTATCTAACAAAACGCCATAACCTTCCAGATTTTATATAAGCCATAGCAAGTTATGACGTCATAAATGTTTTGAGCATTTTAATCTAGTCTTTTTTGATGAACACTAATTAAAATGATTTCATTTTATTTATCATGCTATGTATGCTCGCGAAAGGTCGACATGACAATCGGATATCAGGTGAGTCATGAAGGGTGGGGACACCGACGACGAATCTTAGTCATAGATTGACATTGACTGACTACAAATTCAAAGGAAGCCAATGCTAACTTTACAATGATGTCGTGTAAATTTATTTGAAGTGAGTACAGCGCTACGAAGCCTGACTGACTTAAATTTTAATATAATAATAAGATAATGATAGTAAGAATATTTTGAAGTCAGTCCGCTCTGCAAGTCGGAGCTGGATAAATGTAAGTAACGCCTTTAGTGTTGCACGAGTCCACATTTCGATGTCGCTCACGTTGTTGCTTGTATAATAGGTGTGTATTGAAAACAATTTGGCTTCCTCTTCGTCACGTGTTAGAATAAAAAAAAACAAATAACCTATTCTCATGCAGGTGAAGAACTAGTTAGATGAAAGTATTACTTGCAATAAAATGGTAGTAATTCTTGTTGTATATACTACCTTGAATGTTACGTTACAGCACTACGAAATTGCCATGTCGACCTGTCGGGGTCTATATTTATAATGTTTTTATATGTAAATAATGTTAGCATTTATTATGACATGTATCGTCTACCAAATAATAGATATCAGTGTAATAATTATATATTTTGAAGTTTACCTTCCAGTCCCATCTGCATTCAGTGACGGATCCATTGCCACTACCAGGTGTTGCCTTATGCGAGCCAACACGCTACGTACTTCTCCCTGGAAACAAAAACATTTTTTATTAACACACTTGTTTTACCTTCACCTATATGTATGTAACAAAATCTTTCAAATTAGTTTTTATTGACTTTAAGACCTCTCGAGTATTTTGAAAATATGCATTCTTCATTCATTCATTTTATAATTTAACAACACATTCATTAAACTTAAATCAGTCATAAATCGAATTCAGAATCAAATCACGGAAAAACATTTCTATTTAAACGCTCTATTGAATTATTATAATAAACAGAAACTTCTTAAGACGTCTTTACGAGTAATTGGTTCCATTTAAAAAATCCAGTTACTTCGATATAGCACGAATTCGTGCTGGAATTTAAAACTACACGATTTATTGTTGTTGTCTCACTCAGTTTATAGGACTTGCATGAAAGAAAAAAATCACTTTATTGAAGTTATACTTCTTTAGGCGCGTTAGGGAAAAATGATGAGAGTAAATTTTAACGATGCGCGCGCACACCGTCACACGATAAACCTACACCATGAAGTTAGCTATAGTCAACCGACACCCTGAAGTTAGCTATAGTCAACATTTTAGTTTTTCTATTGTTAGTGTCGTTATTTATCTTGTTAGACCAAAGAAGTATAACTTCTAACGCGTGTACATAAGTACATACACACTTTTTTTCGATATATGAAAAACGTTACAATGGTGTCATTTCAGGTTTGAACCTGAACCTGATACTAGGTCCTCAATAAGAGACAGAGCATCCAACCTTTATAGGTTAAGGTTTTAAAAACTTGATAAATTTAGGAATGTACAAGTAGAGAAGCGAGATGAATGCTCCAGCTCCTCCCGTCAAAGGAAGATCTTCCACTGAGGCTATTATTATGCCTCATGGGTCTAAAGCACAATTATTGTTGGAAATTTGTACATACTCTTTGTACGTGTCGGGAATGGTTTGCGACTTCAGCTAATGCACAGTGCCATCTATTGGTTTGAAAGTGTTCCGACATGAATAAGACCGTTAATGTTAAACTATATGACCTTCACAAAATTTTCTACAACAGGGTACTTAGTTTGAATAAAAAAATGAATTTGAATATCATACGAGTGGCCTCAGCTGCGCTATCCTTAGCACATAGTGGTAGTTGTGGACTCCTATGGCCTCGCACGCGCCGCACAAGTCCCAGTCGCTACATTGTACGCAAACGTATCTCGCTCTGGAAACATCATTTTTAAGCTAAAATACAATTAACAGTAATTAACAGCTCATACCCACTGCTGGGCTCTAATCTCTCCATTTGTAGCGTGCGAGCACCTTTAGAATATTATCCGTTGACATTATATCCACCACGCTGGTCTATGGCGAATTAGCCGGTTTGGCACATCGATAACCTCCATGGGCAGGTTTCATCATGATGTACTTTACCGCAAATGTCACTCTCACTCTTATTAGATCAGAAAACTGTCTAAGTGGTGTATGGTTTCCGACCAGGATTCGAGCTCACGATATTAAAGATAATGTAGAAGAGCTGGAAATTATACATTCTAAAACAACGGGGACTTTCAACACAAATATAACTTTTCATTGAAAACAATCATATCCTAACAACTAGTTAACTTTTAGCCAATATTATATTTCATCTATAAAATTACGCAATTCTAAACATGTCATATCTGTACATTAATACTATTTAAAAAAAAAAAAGACTACTTACTTTAAGTCTAAAAATTTGGGAATACTGATTCCCAGGATAAGAAGGAGTGCAGAAGTCTGCACTACTTTTTGCTCTGGGAATACAGGGGGAAATTTTCGGGGAATGATTCAAAATATCCTGATTAAAAATATCGAATTCCCACATGTTTTTTTTTCTGATCAATAGCAAATGTTATTTATATAAAAAAGTGTAATTTTTTTATCCCGAGTGGATATTTTGGAAGCGGTTTGTAGTTGCTCATATGCATAAAATTTGCTTATTCCAACAGTTTTCACGAAAAACGATAGCCTACATTCTCTTCTTTGTGTCCCGGAAATCCCGCGGGAATTACAAGTCAAGCGTGGACGAAGTCTGAGTCATATACTAATAGTATATAAGTTTGTTATAAATTAATATAATTTTGTCTCTTTCTAATCAATAAGAAACTCACCCTACTATGCTTTCTGTGCACGAGTTGCATCGAAAGACAGTATGTTCTTTGATGTTCTCTTGAAAGCATGGAATATAAGTTGTTATGCTTGTGTCAAACACTCGCTACCCATGGGACAAGAAAATGTGAGAATAGGACAGCATCTATGCCTCTATCTCTGACACTTACAGGCCTAATGAGATATGCAGTGACACATAAGTATAGTGCCGATGTTAATTCTACGAAAAGGTATGGTTATCGATAAGAGACGCACTGCATGTGTGTGTGTGACTCTCCCTAGTGTACCAATGATTTATCGCACCGCGGGCAGCGAGTGTTTGACACGAGGACAGTAAAATTTAGACTTAATAGTTTTCAAATAAGGTTTAAGTTCTTATCGAAAAACAATTATAGATCCTGCAGGAACCAAGAAAAAATATTAATTCTTACGAACGGAGGCAAGGCCTGTCGTAAGAGGCGACAACACAACACACAGCCAGGCAGGAGGACATTTGCCCGTCTGACTACCACCCCTAATCTAGGGTATGCCGCTATTACAACCTTGCATTATGTTCTGTCACTAGTAGCCAGGTTACAGTCTCTCCTTTCGAGGCAGACAGCATATTAGTAGCATTTTTGGTTTTGCAAATGTCCATAGGAGACGGTAACCGCTTTCAATTGTTTAACCAGTCTTAATTGATTTCAAAACAGACATTTATATCGCAAGTTTTTCGCTCAAAAGTCAAATTCGGTATATGAGAAGCCTTTAATTGTAACTCTAAAATGTGTATTTTACAGATTTTAATTGTTGTGAAAAGTAACTAGAAAGTGTTTTATTGTTAACACTAACCATAATTGATTTGCCCTTCATCGTTGTCACTGCAAAATGAATTATCTTCCAAATTTTTTGTCTCATCTTCTCCTTCATCTGCAAGCAGTTTTATTTCAGTACCAGTGAATTAAATTACAGTTTAATATTATATTTACCCACATTTCTTTGAACTTACATGATTTAGAATGTTCTCCCAGTGAAATATTTCCAAGAGTATATAGACAAAGAGTATTTTTAAAAAAGTTCAAAAATTCTTTTAAAAGTATTATTACTGTCGGCTTCTATGGTTGAGTGATCTAAGTGTATGTCTCCCTTGCTCAGTGGAATGTAGAAGTCGCAAGTTCAATACTTAGCATGGTATTTTCATAAACTAATTTTCGATTATTTACTAAGGTGTGGAGGTCTGGGATTAACCCAAAATTGTCAGGTATGTATTACCTATATACGACTAACAAGATTAATGTAGGGATACACAAAAATTGACAGCTGATTTATTTATTAGGCCACTTTCTGATTTATCACTGATCTGATTTATGACAGTGATACAGTATTGGTATGCACAGTATATGCAGTATCAAAAGCTTTATCAAGCGATGAGTGTTTACTAATTCACTCGGTATGATGCAGTTGCACCTTCCCCCCTAATCAGTCCACCCACCCACTACTTATATAAACTTATAGTACTGGATATCCAAGTAGCAGTCGTAATCTGCATGAAGCCGACAAACATTTGATGATAGCTGTACAATCAATATATTACAAACTTATGTCTCATATTACTTGAACAAAGAGTGCCCTTACCAGTTCGCCTTTTCTCCACAGACTTGCCCTTGGTCGTATCATCTTTAGTTGGACTCCTTTCCTGTTGCTCAACATTGTTATGTTGTAGTTCAAGGTTGTATTCATACTTAAACTGATTGTGATATGACATTTGTTCTTGTGGTACATATACCATGCTTAGTTGTTCATGTGCTACTATGGGAGTGAACTGATGCTTGATTGTGGGAAAAGCTTCATCTTTTAGCTGTTTTCTCCCTGTAGGAAATAATTTGACCTCTCCATTAATATTTAATTTTTCATACATTTTTATATGCTCTTCTTTGAAATGAAGGTGACAAATATAATCAGTCGCTTTCAATACAATGCCCAAAGACTTTTCCCAATTTTTTAATCTTGCTGGTGTCTGTTAATATAAAGAACAATGTTTTGTTGTACTAATCTATTACGAAAATGATTAATTAAAGAAAAAACTAGCTATAAAAATATTTCAGTTAAAATTAGAAAAAATAAAAAATTTACACACTGTTGGTTTGAAAAAAGACGGTGTATCATTTTCTGTTTTACGTCCACTTCGACAATTTGTCACGATGCAAATTTTTCCCATTACGGTTTAATTTTGAAATTTGATAACTTATCAATGATAAAAGTAAACACTGTAATAGGTACCTAGCAAGAAAAATTTAAAAATTACAACTTTTCGTGTTATTATTATTTTTTTTCTATGGCTCCAACGCCTTCGGCATTGATTTTGCCAATTTCAAAGTTAGAAAAGACTGGTGCTATTTTAAATGCAATATTAGCCACTGAAATTTGGTCGGTGATTTATACGCGTTTTTGCGAATCTGTGGACAACACAAACATAAAGTTACTAACTACATTACACATATATATTATTAAGCATTAGAAATTTACAAAGGACATTCACAGTTATTCTTCTTCTTCTTCTTTAGGGGATTATGGCTCCAACGCAGTTTGCATTGATTTCGCCAATGTCACAGTAGATGGTAAAATGTCAGGTGCATATAAGAGTATAAATACAAAACAAACAAAAAAAAAACAACAAAAAACAAAAAAATTTGGTCGGTGATCTTCCAAACCACTTTCTGGAATCCTGAGGACAACACAAAACATAGATTATTAAACTAACTACATTATAGATATATGTTATTTATTGTTAAAAACTTTGATAATATATGTACATGCCTACTATCAGCTAGGGTAAGGAGAAAGTCCACATTGACCGGTCGGGGAAAATCTTTGTGTAATATACTGTAGAGAGGAGAAACTATTTTAGGGCATTCAAAAAAAATGTGATGGACAGAACCCTCGGCTAAACCACACTCACAGAGAGAATTATCGCGAATTCTTAATTTTGCGAGAAATACAGGAGAGCAACAGTGGCCAAGACGCAACCGAATTATAATTGATACTACTTTCTTGGGTAGGTTTCTATAGTTGAAGAACCAAGGTTTGGGACGCAATGTTGGTTGCAAACTACCATAGTATCTGCCAACATTCAGGCGGGACTGTTGCCAGATACCATTCCAAGTCTCAAACATCTGGGGCCGCGCGAGGGAGCGTAAATCGCGGGGAAAGCATTTATTATATTTGTTAGTGCCCGAACAGACAGCTTCCTTGGCGCAACAGTCGGCAATCTCATTTCCACTAATTCCACAGTGACCTGGGATCCAGGCAAGTACTATATCTAAACCAGAGGAGTGACAACGAAAGAGGGCTTCCTTTATTTTTAGAGAGATGACAAAGTTATGTTTAGCATGTAATGGTAATTTTGAGATGTCCTGAAGGGAACTTAAGGAATCGGTAAAAATGATAGAATTACTTATGTTATGGGATTCAATATAAAGGATGGCTTCTAGAATAGCGATAGATTCACCGGTGAAAACAGAGCTAGGAGGAGGAATTTTGAAATTCAAAATAATTTTATATTTGGGAATCCAAATAGCTGAACCAACAGGACCGTTTTCAGATAGCCTTGATGCATCGGTGAAAAACTGAAGGTGGTCTGGCCAACGATCTTGTGTAATTTTACAAAGCAATTGATTAGCATTTGGGGAATTTTTGTGAATATCTAAATTTAGAATTACATTAGGTTTAAAAATAAGACTTTCAAAGCTACATTCAAAAATAGGATTTGTATAATTTTGGAAAATGCCAGTACGGAGATCTACCAGTTTCTTATACGAATTTATAAGAAGTGGAAGACACTTGTGAGTCCAATAACTAGACGTGAACGAGAGTTGAAAGAGTTGGTCTAAGATACCTAGAAGGGGATGATCTGAGAGCTCTATCACTTTATAAAAGAATCTATCCGACAGAAGCTGCCTGCGAAGAGCAAGAGGGGGGTCTACACACTCAACCTGGAGAGCATTTGTTGGCGAAGATTTCATTGCGCCTGTGATGATTCTAAGGCATTTGGCTTGTATGCGTTCCAGTTTCATGAGAGCGGATTTATTGCAGGGCTCCAATATGAAACAGGCATAGTCAAAATGGCTGCGGATGATGGCATTATAAAGCAGCTTCTGACAATAGGGGTGGGATCCCCACCTAACACCTGAAAGGGCTCGAATTACATTAGTGTTTTTTTCTGTTTTTTCGCAAATATAGTGGAGATGGGGGAGGCCTGAGAGTTTGGAATCGAGAATAACACCTAGGAATTTAACAGAGTTAGCAATTTGGATTGGATGATTGTCAATGTGAATGTCTAGGGCAGGAATATCTCTTTTGCGGGAGAATATTACAGCTGAGCTTTTTGAAGCAGAAAGTGGCAAACCGTGCTCTGAAAGCCATGAGTTAAGATAAAAAAGAGCGGAATTGAGACGATTCGAAGCATCATTGAAAGAGTCAGAAGTGGCATATAGAGCAATGTCATCGGCATACTGAAGGACTTTGCAGAAGCAGCTTACAGAAGATTCTAAATCCGCAGTATAAATGTTATAGAGGATCGGGCTAAGGACAGAGCCTTGGGGTAAACCTTTCCATACAAAACGCGGGGGGTAGTCGATTCCCGAAATGCGGACGGAGATTGATCTCTCCATGAACATATTGGTAACAATGTTGACAATCCTCGGGGGGATACTCAGATTGTGCAGCTTCTGCCTGAGTATTTGAAGGTTGACGTTGTCGTATGCAGAAGTGATGTCTAAAAAAACACCTACGACATGCTCATTTCGGGAAAAAGCTAATCTTATGTCGGAAGTAATAAGACTGAGGCTGTCCATTGTCCCTAAGCCTCGTCTGAAACCAAACTGGGTCTTGGCTAGTATGCCTTTGCTTTCGACAATCCACTCGAGTCGATTTTTAATTAAATGCTCCATAATTTTTGCAAGGACTGAAGATAGGGCTATAGGTCTATAAGCCTCAGAGTCTGAAGCGTCCTTGCCAGGTTTTAATATCGGAACAATTATTTGCTTTTTCCAAGACTCTGGTATAGTTCCGGAAAGAAAAATGTGATTCATAAGGTTCAGTAGAAAATATTTAGAAGATTCACAGGATTGAATTACAAAGGAATAAGTAATACCGTCTACTCCAGGAGAAGAGTCTCGAAGATGATCTAGAGCAGCGCATAGTTCTGCGAAGGAAAATTTAGAGTTCATGGGGTTCAGCTCATCTGAGGGGGAACAGCTGATGGGGGGGAAAGGTTCAAGGGGAACAAAAGGGGGTGCAAGTTTATGCATGAAATTGGGAAACCAGGAAGATGGGTTATTGGAATTAATATTATCATCATTTTGAGACTTTCTAAAAGCTTTTATTTTCTTCCATATCGTAGAAGCTGGAGTCCTGGGAGAAAGGGATTCGCAGAAAGCTTGCCAACCTTTCCTTTTCTTTGAGCGTAAAAGTCTTTTAGAGGAGGCAGAAACTTTCTGAAATTCTAAATAGTTATCATATGTGAGGCTCCTGGTAAATTTAATCTCCGCTTCTTTGCGCTTTTTTATTATAGAAGAACATTCAGAATCCCACCAGGCAGGAGAGGGAATTTTATTTTTTACAGAGTTTTTCAGGGGGATTGATTGCTCAGCAGCAGATGTCAATACAGATACATACTCATCATATAAGGAAGTAAAATTTAGAGAAGAAACATCAGGAAGACAATTTAATTTAGTTTGAACCAAGGAAGAGAACTTATGCCAGTCAGCTAGTGCGAGTCTAAATTTCAAGAGAGGGGTTGGAGTGATAGGAGGGGGTGAAGAATCAGGCAAGGAGCAAAGAATAGGCAGATGGTCACTTCCGAAAGAGTTAGGAAGGACAGACCATGAAAGAGAGTAGGCTATGGAGGGGGAGGATAGAGTAAGGTCAGGGGCACTCGGATTTTGAAGGGGAGAGACTCTACGCGTAGGGGTTCCATCATTAATGATGCATAAGTTTAGATCATTTAAAATATCAAGAAATGCTGGAGCTATAGGATCACAGGAAGCTGAACCCCACAAAGTATGGCGGATATTTAGATCTCCTAGGATGAGGAGAGGGACAGGAAGATGACATAAGAGGGAGGAAAGTTCTTGTATGAGGAGAGCATTGGGGTGAGGAATATAAACAGACACAAATGTTATATTAAGACAACGGACAGCAACAATATTAATATCAGGAGAGTGAAGGGGGAGGGTGAAACGGGAGAATGTGATACTTCTTCTAACAAGAATAGCACAGCCAGCCCAACCATCCGATCTGTCATCTCGGACACATGAAAACCCAGGCACTCGAAATAGAGAACCTGGGCGCAACCATGTTTCAGAGAGGGCAAAAAGGTAAGGATTAAACTGATTAATTAAAAAGGAAACTTCATGTTTTTTATTATTAACACTACGACAGTTCCATTGAAGAACCTTCGCCATTTTGGATAGAAGAGTTTATGAGAGAAGTAATAATTTTTTGAAGCATATCTATGACGTTGTACGGTTGTATATCACCACATTTAGAAAATAAATTAATTAAAGCTGATGACAAAATTTGAACTAAATTATCACTAGAGGTGATATCAGGGGAGTTATCACCAAGAGCACAACCATTTGGTAAAGAGGAAGTTGGTGAGGAGACAATATTAGCATGGGCTAGATGATCATATGCTTTACCTAGCTCCTGTCTAGGTTTTCTCTGAATGTAAATAGTTTTCCTATATGAAGAGGTTGGAGCAGACTGAGCAGTACTGGGGGATGGTTCATGGCACATAGGGGAGGGTACAGAATTAGGGGAGGGGTAAGGTATGTAGACAGATTTGTTTGGAACTGTTGAGGAAATGTCAGCATATGATGTTCGAACAGGTTTAAATCTACGAGCTGCCTCAACATATCCAATATTTTCAGTAGACATTATGACTTTAATGTTTCTTTGGCGCGCATGTTCAGGGCATCTAGAGTCAGTGGCTGCATGGTTACCAGAACAAAACAAACAAGAAATTTTATCCGCAGGTACCTGGCAAGTGGTATTTTCATGCGGGCCAGCACAGCGGGAACAGCGAGGGTTAGATCTGCATTTGTCACGGATATGACCGAAACGGCAGCATTTTAGACACTGTATGGTGGGAAGGGTATATGTTCCAACAGGTTGAGAGAGGTTGCAACAATAAACATGACTTGGGAGGGATTGGCCTAGAAAGGTGAGGACTACAGTACCAGTGGGTTCCCAGCAGGTTTTATCTTCAACATGTATTTTTTTATTTAGTCTTCTGGCTTTAATTACTATAGAAGACTCTGGACGGCACTCAGTCCATGAAACCAAGTCCTCCAGAGTCCAATCTAGAGGGATTGAATGAATTACGCCCATACGGGTAAGTTGGAAACGGGGAATTATAGCCGTAAGATTATTTAACTCTAAGACAGGGTGGGCTAAGAATGAGTTAGCTTCGGAGAATGTTTTAAAGTAAATGGAAATTTTGTTTCTGCCTATATTTTTAATTTCGTCGACCCCTGACACTTTGCTATTGTAAATAACTTGGGCTATTTTAAGGGCACGCATATTGTTGGAAGATTTGGGCAGGTCCACCTCGGGACCTGTAACATATACAATGAAAGGGCCTGAGTCAGTTTCAGAATACCTGAGGTCTGAGTTTGCCTCAAATCCAGGTCTGGTGTATGTGTGTTGGACAGAGACTGAAGGGGTCAAAATTCTTTTCTCAGGAATATTTGAAGGAAGAACTAAAGAACGTTTAGCTCGTAATTTCTCCGTAGCTTGGCCACTAGCGTGAGGTTCGCCCACTTCCATTGCTGAAGAATGTCTCCCCCTATCAGGAGGGACTTTCTCTCCCACCGACTGCGACATTTATAAAGTTAAGTACTTACCACTAATAATAAACTTAAAAATAGCCAACACCAACAGATAAATGACAACACAAAGCCAGGAAAACAGAAAAATACGGAAGAAAACCAGGAGAAATTCGCCAAAACGTGATTCCGCGGGAATGTCACCTGTCCTTCACAGTTATTATTTATATTCTGTAGTTGACTAGATGTCTCACAGCAGACAGTGACAGCGACAGCGTTGCCTGATGACCATGACAATTAATCCCCAATTTTTTTTTTCAAAATCCCCAAAAATAAGCTTTTTGAGAAAAAAAAACCCCAGAATAGTTTTTACTTATTTTAAAGGAGAAAGAAAAAATCAAGACCACCGTCGTAGCGAAAACGTCACTAATGACGTCATCATTTTCCCTCACGGGGCGCTCACAACGACCCGTGTCAATAGGTGCGTTAAATAACCATTCCACTTGAGTTTACGATTGTGACGCCAGCATATAAGTGAAACGGGAAAAACCGCAGTTGTGAACGTGGTCATTGTCAGTCTCTAACGGAAAGTAGCCTATGGGATACGACGCATACGAGTAGAGACGGCATAATAAATAAATAACGTAAATGAACGAACGAATGAATTGGATTATTAAAATGAACTATTGAATTGAAGTATGATTCACTAGTAGAGTATAATTATAAGATAAAGTAATAATACCGTATTGTGACTTAGATATAATAATTAAAGTGATGAGAATTGTGTTTGTATATGAATTATTGATACTTAAAATATGTCTCCAAAATTTCTCACAACAAAATATTTTCCCCCGCAAGTCCCCCCCAAAGAATCTTTACCCCCGAATCTCCCCCCAGACGTCAAAAAAGTCCCCAAATTTGCAGGCCTGCAGCAGGCTGCAGCCTGCACTGCATCCTACAACACCGAGCAGAATACCTTTTGAGTCCTGCAAGCCCCGCCCACTGCAGGTCTGTAATGTAGAACCGTGTTTGTATCTCTTATGCTGGACACCATCACTTTTTTTTATGACGCAGGTGGATAACATTTCGTATCAGACTGGGTCCATTCAATGTGGAGAGGACCAACCCGCAGTGAGAAGCGTCGCACAGTGTGTCCAAGGCATTGAGTTATAGACGTTTATATGATCTAAATTCTAAGGTGCAAGGACTCTGGTAGACGTTCCCAACTACCTCGCTAAACCTAATTTAGTGAGGTACTTGGGAACATGTGTCCTATAAATATTAACAGAATCATATGTACAAACTAATGTAGCTATTCGTTAATGGCTGTTGTAAAATACTTATTTATGTTTTAATAACTAGGCACTTGGTTTTTACTTTAAGGTAATGTATGAAAAAAGGGCGTTTAATTTTATTATGTCCCATTTCAATCAATATAATTTTGGCTCATTTGGCTTCAGCACAAGACGTTATTTTTAACGCTATAACTAAGACGTAGCTAGCCACAGTCAATAACTATAAGATTATCCCAGATGGAACCCGAGAATCAAAGACATATTTCGGTAAAATCAATACTAAGTGCAGTCCTGCAGTAGATGGAGATTGCAGGACTCCACAGCCATTCTGGTCTGTAGCAGTACGCAATGCAGGCTGCAATAACATTCACGGTCCTGCATTATGCGACGGACTGCTAGGCGAACTGATATGTAGTATAATGAATGACTCTTTTACATTGCAGCCATAAAAAATCATCCTTATAGGTAGGCGCAGAATATTTGCCGATGGCAACCCCTCCTGCCTTCCGAAATCGCAACCCGCGGTCATTTAGTTTTTACTTCTTAGTATTACTTAGTCAGAGGGGCAACTATCGGCAAACCTTCTGCGCACGCCTTATAGATCAAAGTTACGATCATGTTGTAGGACGCAGCGTACGGATTCTGCCGACATGCGCAACTTATAAGTATCTGGACAAACCACCACGTTCACGACCGCGATTTATCCCGATCCACTTGCTTGCCGGCGTTACAATCGTAAACCCAACTGGAACGGCTATTCGGCCCACCCCCTTGACATGGGTCGTTGTGAGCGTTGTGTGATCGAAAATGATGACGTCATTAGTGCCGTTTTCGCCACGAGACCACAACGCCCGTAGTCTTCTAGTGGAACGGCTAACTGAGCATTTTCAGCCTTGTGAGCTACTCATGGAAAGTCCTATTCTCATACTTCATTCTCATACTTATAAACATAACATAAGAACCTTAGACCATTAAACCAATGGACAAGCCTCGTATGAGCATACCCCTCCGCCAAGGTACAAGATTATAAAATCTAACGCGTTTATAAAAACTAGTTCAATAATCGATTTCTAACAGTCTTAGTATCGTTATGGCTGTGTGAGGAGCTCCTCAAAAATGCCAACCTGTGCTGTTAACGTGTGCGATAAAAAGTCAAATACCTCAAATCTAGAAAAAGATGGTGTAACATTTCATATGTAAGTATTTTCTTGTCTAATAATTGCTTATTTTTAATAAAATAACTTAATAGTTGTTTATTAAACTTGATGTTTAAAACATCGATTCTATAATCGAATTAATGAAACATCTCGCATCGACTTCCGACGAATCTCTGTTTTACTTTGAACTGTTATTGCGAAGAAATTGAGTCTATATTTGTATAACAATGCCCAAATAACAAAATATTCAAAGTCTTGCCCACTTCACACACACACACACGAGACTAATGCGAAATTCTTCAAGAAATTATAGCCCTTATTGCGTTGGAGACTAATTTGAAATTTGAATATCGAAGTTTGTTTTTTTGGCTACACGAGTCTGCCTAAAGTGACGTATAATCTGTACATATAACTCGTGTCGATATCGATAAAACTACCTTTGATACTGTTAGTCGAAAATATGTTATACTAATAACGACCCACTTTTAGGGTTCTATTGTAAAATAAGGAACCCTTATGATTTCGTCGTGTCCGTCTGTCCGTCTATTTTCCGAGATTAGGTCTACACTGCTGAAATTTGGTACATTTAACTGTAACCTATACTAGGAAAAATATTCAAATGTGAGAGTTTTTTTAAGTATTGCTCCCACAACATGAAAAGTTACGATGGTAAAAAGTACTGCTTTTACCCCATCGAATTTAGATTATTCATATATTTGTATATATTTATATAAACTTTTATAACACTACAATGTCATAAACATTACACTATACAACAATCATGCGACGTGTTTGGGAAAGCTTGACGGACTTTAATAAATTTAAAGTTTATTAGGTTTTACAAATTTTTTAATGATTTAAATACTTTCTTGTTTAAGAAGGTTTGCCTTCGGCATTTGGCATGGTTTAGTGCAATAGAGTTGTTTATTTTAACTTTAATTTTGCTAATCAGATATACTATATCAAATTATATTTATTTGGACAAATTTGAAAATCCTGACTGAATTAGACAGGGTTATTAATAAGAAATTATATATGAGCAGTATTACTGATGTTGACACCCTTGATGAAGAGTACCACCATTTCATGACTATTTCAATTTAAACCTTTCCATTTTACCTTTATCTTTACTTCATATTCACGGAGGAACATCCTGAAACTCTTACACTAATAACTTAATGGGAATTTCATGAGACGTAGAGGGTGTCACTGCTTAATCTTTATTTAAAATTTATCTTTACTTCATTGTGATACTCTTCTTATCTTGTATCTGGGGAGGTCGCTGAGGTATTATTCCTCATATTTACTATTTTATTTGATATTTTGGAAGAGTGACTTTGATGTGATACGTTTACTCAAGTCTTATGGTTTTCCCAATTCATTATACACTTAAGGCACTCCAAATGTGTTTTCTAAAATGTTAGGACGTACTGCTGGAGAGTTTCTTGTCGGTTCTTCTCGCCAGCTATAGTACGTTGTGAACCGACGTAGCTTTAGATAATATTTATAGTTGTTTCAACAAATTATAATTAAAAGTTTGGAGGTTCTTCCTTAGTCTTGATGTGAGCTCGTTTACTGATAGCTAATGATGTGGCATAGCATCAGCCGGGTGGATAAGGAGGGGTGCCTTACACAAAATTATATAATTTGTTATGAAATATTCATAGAAATACTTTTGGCTTAAAGGCAAGGCGTACTCAGGTGATGAGCTTCTGTCATGAGTTGATATATTTGTCATTGTTCATAAAAACAATAATATTTTACACTTACAATATAATATTACTACAAATGATTATATATATTATACACCGATCTTTGAGAGTCTACCTGTTTCTAGATCAGCGCTTCTATATAACCTACTTTGTGAACATAGGGTTAACGGTATTGCAGCGAAGGGTTCTTACTACTAGATGATATTATTTTTTATTTATTTATTGATATTATGTTTTATTCATTTAATAAATTTTATTAATATTCACTATATCAATTCTTTTATTTCATATCAATGCTTCGGCTTGAGTATGTTTCACATTCCTAGACATCACAGCTTCCAGCCATGGTTACCCGGGAAAAGGGTTCTCGCCCGCCGTTATGCCGTCGAGATGGGGGCGCGGCGTGTTCCGCGCGCGCTCACTTCTCCCGCGAGGCGCGTTACAAACCGCCCCACGCTCGGATTAATAATTTTTTAAACCTTACTAATTGATATGTAGCCTCGAGTTAAACCGTGATCACAGCTGCTATAAAGTAGCCGAAACGTTGGCAAAATAAATAATATCGCGCTTAAAACCGTAAATAACTTAGTTTAATTTATGTGTAACAGTCGCGAATATCTAAGAAGAATACTATAAAATAAATGAATTAAACTTATACTTTAGTTAAAATTCCACTGTCATCATATCTATAGTATTCAAAATTATTTTTCCTAGTTAAAATATGGACATTAAAGTATCGATATTTACTATCCCTATGAAATTCACAGTTTTGTACAATAGTGATACCAGCATTTTTTCCCTCAAAATAAAGGGCATTTAAATTACGTTGCAAGTAAATATTTGAATTATATGTACATAATTATTTATTATTTTCATGGATTTTTTTAGCGATTAGGATTTACATAAAATTGTGAGTGTTAATATCACACATCACAATTTTCATCACACAATAACTATGATCTTATTTCAACTAGTGCTAGTTTAATAAATCATCTATGTGGTACTGTTTAATTATTACAATATTAAAGTTTATTTCATAATCCAATATTATAATAAAAAATAATAATGAATATTTAGTCTATTATGATTAAATTACGAGGCAAATTGAATAATGATATGGCAATTTCTTGTATTTTGAAATGTGTGAGTCGTCTTTGTGTGCGTAACGAGTATAAATATACGCTGTCTCTACACTAATTTGAAGATTTGTACATGTTTGCGTTTATGACAACACAAATAATATTTGGTTGTGTGCGATTGTTTCAATGTGTGCTTTACTCTTCCCCCCGCAGCAAATGGCTGAATTTTTTGTTAGCTAAATTAGACGCGAGGCTCGTCCATGGTTTAATGGTCTAAGAGTACCACCCATGTTTTCTTATGTTCTTGTCTTAGATATATAAAAGATGATTTATTAAACTAGCACTAGTTGAAATAAGATCATAGTTATTGTGTGATGAAAATTGTGATGTGTGATATTAACACTCACAATTTTATGTAAATCCTAATCGCTAAAAAAATCCATGAAAATAATAAATAATTATGTACATATAATTCAAATATTTACTTGCAACGTAATTTAAATGCCCTTTATTTTGAGGGAAAAAATGCTGGTATCACTATTGTACAAAACTGTGAATTTCATAGGGATAGTAAATATCGATACTTTAATGTCCATATTTTAACTAGGAAAAATAATTTTGAATACTATAGATATGATGACAGTGGAATTTTAACTAAAGTATAAGTTTAATTCATTTATTTTATAGTATTCTTCTTAGATATTCGCGACTGTTACACATAAATTAAACTAAGTTATTTACGGTTTTAAGCGCGATATTATTTATTTTGACAACGTTTCGGCTACTTTATAGCAGCTGTGATCACGGTTTAACTCGAGGCTACATATCAATTAGTAAGGTTTAAAAAATTATTAATCCGAGCGTGGGGCGGTTTGTAACGCGCCTCGCGGGAGAAGTGAGCGCGCGCGGAACACGCCGCGCCCCCATCTCGACGGCATAACGGCGGGCGAGAACCCTTTTCCCGGGTAACCATGGCTGGAAGCTGTGATGTCTAGGAATGTGAAACATACTCAAGCCGAAGCATTGATATGAAATAAAAGAATTGATATAGTGAATATTAATAAAATTTATTAAATGAATAAAACATAATATCAATAAATAAATAAAAAATAATATCATCTAGTAGTAAGAACCCTTCGCTGCAATACCGTTAACCCTATGTTCACAAAGTAGGTTATATAGAAGCGCTGATCTAGAAACAGGTAGACTCTCAAAGATCGGTGTATAATATATATAATCATTTGTAGTAATATTATATTGTAAGTGTAAAATATTATTGTTTTTATGAACAATGACAAATATATCAACTCATGACAGAAGCTCATCACCTGAGTACGCCTTGCCTTTAAGCCAAAAGTATTTCTATGAATATTTCATAACAAATTATATAATTTTGTGTAAGGCACCCCTCCTTATCCACCCGGCTGATGCTATGCCACATCATTAGCTATCAGTAAACGAGCTCACATCAAGACTAAGGAAGAACCTCCAAACTTTTAATTATAATTTGTTGAAACAACTATAAATATTATCTAAAGCTACGTCGGTTCACAACGTACTATAGCTGGCGAGAAGAACCGACAAGAAACTCTCCAGCAGTACGTCCTAACATTTTAGAAAACACATTTGGAGTGCCTTAAGTGTATAATGAATTGGGAAAACCATAAGACTTGAGTAAACGTATCACATCAAAGTCACTCTTCCAAAATATCAAATAAAATAGTAAATATGAGGAATAATACCTCAGCGACCTCCCCAGATACAAGATAAGAAGAGTATCACAATGAAGTAAAGATAAATTTTAAATAAAGATTAAGCAGTGACACCCTCTACGTCTCATGAAATTCCCATTAAGTTATTAGTGTAAGAGTTTCAGGATGTTCCTCCGTGAATATGAAGTAAAGATAAAGGTAAAATGGAAAGGTTTAAATTGAAATAGTCATGAAATGGTGGTACTCTTCATCAAGGGTGTCAACATCAGTAATACTGGTCATATATAATTTCTTATTAATAACCCTATCTAATTCAGTCAGGATTTTCAAATTTGTCCAAATAAATATAATTTGATATAGTATATCTGATTAGCAAAATTAAAGTTAAAATAAACAACTCTATTGCACTAAACCATGCCGAATGCCGAAGGCAAACCTTCTTAAACAAGAAAGTATTTAAATCATTAAAAAATTTGTAAAACCTAATAAACTTTAAATTTATTAAAGTCCGTCAAGCTTTCCCAAACACGTCGCATGATTGTTGTATAGTGTAATGTTTATGACATTGTAGTGTTATAAAAGTTTATATAAATATATACAAATATATGAATAATCTAAATTCGATGGGGTAAAAGCAGTACTTTTTACCATCGTAACTTTTCATGTTGTGGGAGCAATACTTAAAAAAACTCTCACATTTGAATATTTTTCCTAGTATAGGTTACAGTTAAATGTACCAAATTTCAGCAGTGTAGACCTAATCTCGGAAAATAGACGGACAGACGGACACGACGAAATCATAAGGGTTCCTTATTTTACAATAGAACCCTAAAAGTGGGTCGTTATTAGTATAACATATTTTCGACTAACAGTATCAAAGGTAGTTTTATCGATATCGACACGAGTTATATGTACAGATTATACGTCACTTTAGGCAGACTCGTGTAGCCAAAAAAACAAACTTCGATATTCAAATTTCAAATTAGTCTCCAACGCAATAAGGGCTATAATTTCTTGAAGAATTTCGCATTAGTCTCGTGTGTGTGTGTGTGAAGTGGGCAAGACTTTGAATATTTTGTTATTTGGGCATTGTTATACAAATATAGACTCAATTTCTTCGCAATAACAGTTCAAAGTAAAACAGAGATTCGTCGGAAGTCGATGCGAGATGTTTCATTAATTCGATTATAGAATCGATGTTTTAAACATCAAGTTTAATAAACAACTATTAAGTTATTTTATTAAAAATAAGCAATTATTAGACAAGAAAATACTTACATATGAAATGTTACACCATCTTTTTCTAGATTTGAGGTATTTGACTTTTTATCGCACACGTTAACAGCACAGGTTGGCATTTTTGAGGAGCTCCTCACACAGCCATAACGATACTAAGACTGTTAGAAATCGATTATTGAACTAGTTTTTATAAACGCGTTAGATTTTATAATCTTGTACCTTGGCGGAGGGGTATGCTCATACGAGGCTTGTCCATTGGTTTAATGGTCTAAGGTGGTACTCTGTACCACCTATGTTTTCTTGTTTATAAGTCATGGCTCTTTCCTGCAGCTTATAATCTTATCCGATAGTTTGATTACCGCTTATAGAATGGCTTTGCCTCTGACCTCAGTTTCTCTGGCTACGTCAGAGGTATTTAATATTTTCTCTGGGTCTCTCTGGCTCTGTTGGCATAAATTCATAAATTGGCAACACTGATCGTAAAGCATTGTAAATAATCGGGTGTAATTTCTTTTTATAGATTTATTTTGATAAGTATTAAAAATAGCAAGTGAAATAATAACTATTATCGTTTAAAAGTGCGATTTAAGATTAGACAAAATGTCCGGATGTAAGTAATAAAGATGTTCAATACTTTATTGTAACGTTGAGAATTTCATACATTACTTTCAAATTTGTTTTTGGAGGCATAACCGATTTAGTTCCCTAATTATTTGCCGGCGTCCATTGTTTCTTTTAAATCCTTTTATGTTTTGTTAATACTTTTTTATCTTTTATTTTCATTAAATTGTTTGCATATGCATAACACAAGCGAAAACATTAAAAACCTATGTCGCAAGTCGCGACGTCATACATATTATTCATAGTTTTAAGTTTGATTACATCATAAAAGTCGTTATTACACAAAAAAGTTTCTAATGTCTGAGGAAATTTCTACTATCATTTCAGATCCTTATGGACGGGAACCTCCACAGTACCCAAATCCCAATGCGCCTATATATCCCCAACTGTATAACCCAGTAAATGCAGCAGTACCTGGTCAACCAGGTTTTCCTGCTCCTGGTCAGCCAGGTTTTCCTGTACCAGGACAAAATGCTTATGGGTACCAACCAGGATTTCCTTATCCATACCAACCTGGTCAACCAGGACAAGCTACAATGCAACCATCTGCTATGTCCTACCCTGGGATGCCTACTACAACAGCTACAGCACCATCAGCACCTTCTTATGGATATCCTGGATTCCCTAATGTTACACCAACACCTGTTTATGGAGGTAACTTAACAGCATAATCTCTTGTGATAAGTTGCTGTATGAAGATATTACAATAATTGTTGTAATTAATAACAATTGACCTATTTCACATGTGTATTGTGAACACAAATTTCATGACTGGAATATAATATTTATATATTATTATATATGAGAACAAACTTTAATGATTACTTCAATACTTACTTGTATATACTTAAGTTATATACTCCAAGGCAGCCCTTCATCATAATAACGTTAAAATTTTTAATTCTTATATCTTGTTGACCATCCATAATCTTTAGTATTGTATAATTATGTTTACACCTTTTACATGTATATAATTATGTTATATGGCTATGAAATTTTAAATTCAATAATGAAAATCCTGTGAAGACAAATAAAACTTATTTTCACAATAAGTTAGTATGGATGTTATGACTTGCTAAATAATAATAAAATCTAAAATCTTTATTTCTGTCATGAAACCCATATGAATTACAATTTAAACTAAAACAATTAAAAATATTATATTGCTGTCAATAAATACAATTTGTGTGATCCACAGACATTCTTAACATTATGTATACTAACATTACAGAAGTAATCCAGTGGGTAGCAACAACACCACTTGACGCCATCTCCTTGAGTGACAGAGCTGTAGTTGGAGGATATGAAGGCTATGACAACAGTCCTTTATGGGTGATCAGAGCCTCATTCCAGGGAGATATGATACCTGGTAAATTAGCTGCCAAACATAAGTCAGCATATGTGGCTTGGGGGGGAAATGAAAATGCTGTTCACAATATTGAGGTTGGTCTATATTAACATCTTTATAAACAATCTATGGCAAACTAACACATAATTATTGTATATTTCCAAGTTTAAGAAGTTACATTTATATTATTGTTAATATTGATTCATAAAGCAATGAATTAATCCCAGACACCCTCTATGGGAGGTCAATCAATTGGATCAATCCACCTTAAAGAGACTGGTTGGTATACTTTTTGTTCCTCCAACATTTATGGGCTGATATTACCATTATATAAAAACCTTGTGGGCGTAAGCACTATCACATAGGTAAACTACAAATTGGCTTCTTCAGACATAATATTTCTCAGGACAAGTATTTTACTGCAACTCCAAAATGTAGGTTTACTTTACAGGAGCATACCTTGCTCTCCTTTAGAATACATATTACAATATAAAACACTTCTGAGGTACAGATTAACTTCTAAACCTTTTAAAAATCTATGCTGTGCAGATAGATGTTTACGAGTTACAATACTTACTATCAAGTAAATTGTTTTATTGGCATGGAAGAAAAATAAATACTGAATTTCCTTATAATTTTGTCATTGTTAAATAACTATGGTTAGCATTTTAAACTGTCACATTTTATGACAAAATATCCTATTGTATAGAATGAAATTTACAATTACTTCAATAAAAAAATATTGAAATAAAAGCACAATCTTATAAAAGATATTTTCAACACATTTTCTGAGTAAAATACCTGTTAGGGTTATAAATAGATAGTATTTGTGATAGATAGCTATGAACCATGCTATCTTTTATATGTAACTAAAACTACATTTTAACTAACAACTTGTCTTCCACGATCACATGGATGATGCATTGAACTAAATTTCAAACAAAATACTGCTCTTAAAACCATTAAAAAGTAACTCATGAACTTAGAAAATACTTTATCTTATATGCTTAGGTATCTTACATATTCTTTTGATAACAATAATAAACGGAATGTGTGAGTAAATGTACCAAAATAATTGGTTTGTTGCCAAGTCCAAGCCAAAAATAAGAAACATTCAAAGAAAATAATTTATATGATTATGATTTGGGGTTTTACAACTCTGTTATCTTATCTTATATGTTGTTATCTTGCATAGCATTCTGTGGATAAAAACAGTTAAATGTTTAATCAATTAGCTCCAATGGTGACTAACATTTTCCACTAAATTTTATTATTCATAATTTAATCTGAATTTGTAGGCATTATAATTGAAGCGAAACTTCTTTATCGGCGTTGGAAAAAAATTACCGTAACTTTTTCGGTTACGCGCCATCTTGTTTTCTTGCCCCTACCACGGTCGACGGTCGATTCGACCGTGGTAGGGGCTTTATTTTTTTAACCAATTTCTGTAAAGTTGCATATAGTAGATCATTTTTCGAAAAATAAGGTCATAAAGAAGTTTCACTTCTTATGTGTGTACACTAGTACACGCACATTTTTTTTATCACAAGGTACACACTGGCTAATTTAAGTGCACAATTCACACTATGTGCAAAGAGACATTGGTAATGGATAACATAATATCTGGCTACTTTTAAATTTGTCTGAAATTTTTTCAGTTTGTATTCAATTTTTTATAATTATGATTTGAAAGGATTGTCAGCACATATCTTTTTTCTAAATTTTTACTTCTGTAAAGTGACAAAGATTCTAATGAGAGTGAATGAATATTTTTATGACACGTGACACATGACTAATAATTTGTTGAGAAATATTTAAAACATCAAGAAATTTGGTCTAAAACTGTGATTTAAGTATTAAAAGTTTAACCATTTATGGCACTTTCTATATTATACAATTAATTCAGTTGCCTTACCATTGGTAGAGTTTTAGCATTACTTGTATGGAGTTTCTTAAATGTCGAATTCTAACAATTAAAATTTAAAGTAAGTCAAAATAAAAGATCAGTAAGTAAGAAACGGCCATTAGTCAGTCATGTGTAGTGTTACAGAGTGATTTTTAAAATTGCCATTCTTTTTCCAAGGCAGTAATGACTGTTATGTCGACGTTTTCGTATTTTTACTCCCTTTGTATATTTATAGTCCCAACATATTGAAATGTTACTTCACATAGCTTCAGTCAACCCTGCATTCTGATTCAAATATAAACCACGCCAAAGCTCCCAAATTTGTTTTCAAGGAGGCATGTTGGTATATGGCATAGTCAAGTCCAAAATGGCAATCTAATGTTGAAGTTTTATAACAGCTAAAATGCGCGTTTCCTGAAATGTTATGTGAAGGGGTATTTATTTATTACTAGCTTCTGCCCACGACTTCGTCCGCGTGGAAAGGTTCGTTATCTATCCCACGGGAACTCTTTAATTTTTTTTGGTATCAAAAGTATCCTACCACCATACAAAATTTCATTTAAATTGGTCCAGTCGTTTCGGAGATTAGCCCGTACAAACCGAGAAACAAAAAATTAAAAAAAAACTTAGACCGTTGTCTTATGCGTGAGAAAAGGGGAAGCCAGAAAGACTGGCGCCGTATCGCGTTACGTAACGAAGCGGTTTATCCTCCCATAAGCAGTTATCACTTCAAAATCGAAATAAGTTCTATTTCACTTCTTACATCCCCCTGACTTGGTACTGAGCATTTTTTTTCATTGTACAAAAATTCGACCTCTACACTTTTATTATATGTATATGTTACAGCCAAAGTAATAAATCCGGATATTATATATATTATCTAGCCATTATTTATAATGTTTACTCAATATAGATAAAGTGGTAATGAACACAGAATTAATCACATTAACTAGCAATTTTTATAATATCTTCGAAGACTTGGATAATGTAATAAAACAAGTAGGTATAGGTAAAGATTATAAAATAAAAAAACCGACTTCAAAAACTAAAAAGTATAAAATAACTTATTTCTAAAGCTATGTATTATTATTAATATAAATTATCTAAAACAAAGTCGGTGCTTAGTAATTTTCAAAATATAGTCATTTTTATGTTTTACTTTGCACCGACTTCGAGATGTTCTAGATAATTTATATTAATAATAATACATAGCTTTAGAAATGTTATTTTATACTTTTTAGTTTTTGATGTAAGTTTTTTTAAACGAAGTTTTTTTATTTTATTTGTTACTTTTTAGTGCCTAGCTATGTATGGGTAGACCTACGAAAGGTGCCGCGCTTCTTAAAAAATATAGGTCCCAAGAAACGGGAACATAAAAATGTTCATAAAATGAAAAGTACTAATAATAAATGAATTTGAAAATTAATTTGAATTTGATGTTTCCGATATCTTAAATCTTTTTATCGAGAGCAATTACTATTTCTTGGTCACTTTGCGATATATTTAATGGATCTGTAGTATTTCCTTAGTTTTTGATCTCGTTATCCGGTTTTCCTGTCAGGTTATCTGGAATTTCATTTTGCGAATCAGTGTGTAAAATTATAGTAGCTTTCTATTTCTTCATCTTTAATAATCACAGCATCGGTAATATTGGGTTTGGTTTCCCTCTCCTCATTCAACTGGTTTTCGTCTTCATTGAATATAGATTCTAGCTCTTCTTCTGTTGACAGTTCAACTAGCGCGTCTTTAGGAAGACTATTTAATCCGACTTTAGCTTTACAGCCAAACATTGCTTCGTAAGGGCTACGATTTATCCCTGCGTGATACGCTCTGTTCTTCATAAATTGAATAAAGCGTAATCCTTCAGACCATTTCGTCGTCTTGTTAGATTCCAGCCAAGTACAAAGCATCTTCTCTACGTCTTGGTTAGTCCTTTCAACAGACCCTTGTGAATGAGAGTGTCGGGGTTTACCATGTACGATTTTTAATTCCGGCCACATCACACATACTTTTTTGACCACTTTGTTAGCAAATTCCCTACCATTATCGCTTTGCAAAATACTAGGCGCTCCGAATGTAGTAAAAATATCTAGTAAATGATACGCGACCTCTTCTGCTCGCTTGCTTTTTAAAGACCGCAGTTGCACGAATTTTGTTAGGTGATCTTGACACACCATGATGAATTTATAATCACCATCACCTTGTGATTGCATGTCTATAAGATCAACTTGGCACCTGGAATTAAGCTCGTTGTTGATAATCGGTTTTACAACAAGACCTTTTTTTGGCAAACTTTTTTTTTTCTGACAAGATTCGCACAGATTCAAATACACTGTGACGAGTTCAGCAGTTATATTTTTATATCTTAATTTTAACTCTTTCATCATTCTGACTCTACCGCCGTGTCCAATACTAATATGACAGTCGTGGATTATTTCAAAGGTTTCGTCTAAGTGAACATAGTATATAATGGGATCACCTTCGTTTTTCACCGGAATTATTAGTTTTTCTGATGCGGCAATTTTGACGACATCGTATCTTGCTAGGCGCTGGTAATCTTCAGGTGTTTTCTTAGTAATCTTGTTCTTTGATTCTTTTACTTTTAAAATTAGAGATAAATATTGATCATTTGTAAACAACTGATTATTTTTTCCTTTACTTGCAATAAGGACAGTGATAGTTTCATAGAAACGTTTCATCTTTTCATTTGCCATCATTAGACACTGATACGAATGTAAAAACTCACGGAAATTGCGGCACACAACAACAACGAACACTATTGCGTCAGCAATGAGATCGCGGTGATCACGCCACGCGGTAGCGGGAGGTGTAGCAAGTCAATTAGACCCGCTATTATGAATAATATCCGGACAAAGTGATTAATTTATCACATTGTCCAGTCAATTTTGCTATTATATATAATGACCAGTCATTATGTATAGCTATTTAATCACTATGACTGTAACATATATATAGATAAAAAAACACATATTCAATAATTTGGAAATTTAGAAAGAATGTCCGGTCACAAAAAAATATTTCCAATAATAAATTCTGATAGAAATGGAACATAATTTTGTAAACATTAACTTGTTGCTACATTAGCTAATGGGTTTTTATTCACAATAGTGTATCGTGCACTCATCTTGGTATTAAGTAGACTAAACTGTGATAACAAAGCTAAATATAATGTATAGCAAACATCATTTATTGGGTTGTGTATAATATGTAACATGATATCATGGATAAGATTGTATTTTGCCCTGTCAAAAAGGAAGGCTCCTAAATCTAATAAATCTCCTAAATCCTTTCTGATTAGATTTCATAAGAGGTGGTTTATTCATCTCTCACTTTGTCATGTTTTTTAGAATATATTTTAAAACTCAACTAGGAAACTATTATAACTGTTAATGTTGCGTTTCGTAATAGTAGCGTGTAGCGTAATGGCTTGCGCACGCGTCCTAAACTCAAAGGGCGTAGGTTCGATCCCGGTCGGAATGCTTAGAATGGTGAAGGTGAAAACATTGTGACGCAATCTACACATTGAGATAACCGATGTGTCAAACCTGCCAAACTGCCTTGGACAAGTGTGTACCATCCATTTCCCTACAGTGGGGAAGCCGGAGCCCAGCAGTGGGACAGTTATGGGCTGTTATTACTATTTTATTATAGTTGCTATAAATTTGTGCTACCTATTGCAATAAAATTATATTGAGTAAGCGCAATACTGGAAAGTGTGTGTAGACAATTTAGCTATAAGAGTTTGCAACTAATATCATTTAGTATGAAAGAGATACTGTATGAAGCTGAGTGAAAAAGCAAAATTGCACTTTCACTATTGAACATTATAATAAGGTAGCTGACTATTAAATCAACTTTATCATGTTAAAAACAGCTTAGATTTTGTCCAGGTATAGCAAGTTATGTCGTAATATCTTTAACAAGTCAAATAGCGTATTTGTTGTTGTTGAAAATAGTAGTTAACATTATTTTTTACTTTAACACTCGCTCGTTTATATGATATTAGGAATAGTATTTTAAAATATACTGTAACATGTGTTATGTTCTGGGTTATGATTTTTACAAATTTTGAGGTTATGGATTCTCGGTAACAATATTTTTCTAAAGTGAGCAAATTTTGGTTAACGGCTCTTTTGTGAACAAAAGTTTAATTGTGAATTCCAGGTGTGTTGTGCACGTCCAGACAGGATTAAATGGATTGAAGGTAGAGATGGGAACGTGCCTCCGAATGCAGTGGTTGCCGGTCGCACGGCTTCTGGCGAGCCGTTGTACGTTGGCCGCGCCAGAGAACAGGGCTCATTGACACCTGGAAAGGTATCAGTCGAAACTTTTATAGCTACTACATTTTTACTATCTCTATAAAATCTTGCGTAGACTATAATTGGGTCTAACATTATTTGTTTTTCAATAAGATTTGGTTTAAATTATCACTTTTTGAAGCAATAGTAACTTTGAAACTTACATTACAAATATAATTTTACGGATTTGTGGTAACATTTTGTTCTCTTCGCTGAATTTCAATATGCATACGAAAAATTACCATTTATGCAGGTTTGGATGAAAATATTGCACTTTAACATTCAATTGAGATTTTATTGTATCACGGTTGTATTGAAATCGTCACAAATTATTTACAAAGTGTTTGACTCCAAACTGCATATAAATTTAAATGTGACTTTATTGAATAACACACCACCTATGATAGGCAGGGAGATAGGCAAATTCTGATACCCTTATTACGGATTAACACCTTCATTGTCAAAAGAATTTTAAACACTTCACTTTGTAATTGTGACGCGACGTCGAGTGACGACTACAGTGATAAATATTGTTTGCACTCGACGTTGCGTGATATTAAATAAAATATGTTTAACCGTATGCCATATCTACTGTCATGCTAACTTTTGGTCTTTTTCTCTTCAGATTCACCAAAGCCACAAAGTGATGTATATATCTTTCGCCGGGCAGGAAATACCACACAAGTCTTATGAAGTACTATGTACTGTATAATGTAATGTCACAACGTTTACTTACTTTTGCCTATTTACTCAATGCATTTTGATATACATATTTTAAGGTTTTTTAAAAAATTTATATGCTTTTTCTATATTTTTATCTTTTACTAGTAAATAAGTAATAAGAGTCTCATTATTTTTGTACTATTTTAGATCGTGAAATGAGCATGTATTGTTGTAATTGTTATTAAAGTGTTTAAATCAGGTTAAGGTATGTAACTTTCGATATTGTATTTGTTTTACAGAAAATAATAAAACATGAGATAATAAAACTCAGTACTTATACACATTCTTTTGTATTTTTTTGGTAGCATGTATATCATTTGTTTAAGAATATGTTGTCCATGGGGACATATAAAACAAATATAATCAGTTCTATAATGTCTTCTGGGTCACATTTAGGTATAAATTCATACATTATAATATCGCTGCATTTTTCTGTAATATATATAACTTCTTTATAGGCCAAGATTCACGGTTGTTTTACAATACTTTAGATACGCCAACTTGAAAACGGTTAACTATACTGGTATCGCCATTTAACCCTCTTTTCGACCTATTCATACTTTTCTTCGACATATTTAAATTGTTCCTTGAAATGTGACGGCGCGTTCCCCGTTCGCACGTCACTCCATCACTCATTGTCATATCATAAAATACCATAAAATATACCGCGCCCGCACTACATAAATGTAAATAACCCGCTTCACACCGCAATTGCAATATATAATAAAAATATCATATACTAAATAAATACACATAAATTTAAAGACTAAATATAAAAGTACAATAAAGTGTGTGTGAAGTGCATAGTGGAGAAGAGGAGCCGCATGTCATTCCCATTAACCAGGTAAGTGCGTGCTCGTTCTCGAATTCCCATCCAAATTGTCCCACACTCCTTTTCCCGCAAAGTTGACACAGTTCGCTTCCCGCTAAACCCAGAGCCGCCGCAACATTATACAGTCTTTGTTAAACAAAACTTGTAGATAATTTTTGTAATAAATGCGAATATTCTTAATGCATATGAGGCGAGATAAATCAAGTAACCGGTATTTTCAATCTTAGACCTTGAATTATTTAAGACGCGGACACGAGATCTTACGACACTTTTCAAATAAGTATTAGACTAGCTTGACTTTATATAGTTCTGAGGTGACACGTTAATTTCACTGGACTATAAACACTTGGAAGTTTTCTCCATAAACACGATTCCTATTTTCTTCTACATTATTATACAACTCATAGACAATTAGGATTATAGATTATAGGTGCGTGCTATCATTAAAATATTAAAATAAAAAAATCATTTTATTGATGGTACGTATTTTTTATTACAAAATAAGTACACACACAACTGGTGAAACTTAAAAATAATCTAATCTACTTTAAACTAAGTTTGTCATAGTCATAAAATCTTTAGGATATGTCAACATTGATATAAAATTTTCATCGAGATCGCAAAAGGGTAGCGGACAGTGTCGAGATACTTTTTATAAACACACAGAATGTCGCAACCTCATAGATTTTGTACCAGTGTACCAACCAACCAACCTACTTATGACGTCATAACTAGGTACCAGTAAAATTAGTCAAATCGCGCATTAATTACCATTTTAAAATCAATTAAAATTATATCTATTATAATACTTATTTTAAAAATTAGATGCTAAGATGTTACTTTAAAACATCGGTTCTTTAATATGTAGAAATATACCATGTGTCCGCATACCTATTAAAAATAATAACGAATTTCTCAATTAGCTGTCCACACATTGGCTAGCACTATCACATGAGAGATAGCTCTTGGCTAGGTCACCAAGTAATTTCATTTAAAAAAAATCAAATGAAATTCAATAATTAGGTATTTTGAATTATACATTGGCGTCAAATTTAAAAGACACTTTTATTAAATAAACAAATATTTTTCAGAAATCACAAGAATATAAAGCTACTTTTGTCACTGGTTTAAGATAATTAAGTAGTAAAACTATTAACAAACAAAAAATATGTTTGACAGAGTTTTCTTTTTTGGACTCGGAACATTTTAAACTTCAACTATTTTTAAGTATCATGTAATTGTCGTAGAAAAATAATGAATACACATACATTTTTTAATTAAATAAAAACCTCACTCACTCATACGTTCGCGCTCAGAATAAAAAAGTAGTTGAGCGTGTGTGTCAGCCCTAAGAGCACACTGAAGCTCAGGAAAGTTGGTGAAAAACCGATACAATTCGTAATAAAAACATAAATAATATAACATTAAATATTTTAAATCATACAAAGTGGTAAGGACTTTTTAATCCTCAATAGAAAATGTTAAATCTACACTGAAAGAACGAAATCGTAGTTTTTGGAGTAAAATTTCTAAATGGTATTAAAATCGGTAATTTGAAGTTTCATTTATTAGGTTTTAATGGGAGAAATAGCACTTCAACTTTTTGGGCGCGTTCCTCTAGTACCTCACAGTACCCAAAATTCTCCGTCAGCTGTTCCACATAGCGACCACGATTTTTATAGTCAAGGCGAAAATGTCACCTATCACGTCATTATTCTCGATCATGGCGCTCACAAAGACCCATATCAAGAGGTGGGTCGAAGTGGGCGTTGACCTCAGAGCATGGATTCTCCCTGATTATGACATGACATTGAAAAAGGCGCGATTTTCAAATCAACCAATGGCATTTGTGTATTTTGTCGTTAATGACATCAACGCTCCATAATTCGTTCCACTAAAGTTTATGGTTGTAACGCCCGCAAGCGAGTGGAACGGGACAAATCGCGGCCGTGAACGTGGTCGTTGTGATTCTCATATGGAACGTAGCTTATAAGTAACGAATTGAATATTAATCTTTCTCGTATACTCGTATGTCATCTTTGTCAGATTAAGTCAGATAGTAAGATTCTTAATAAGGAGGTTGATTCTTTCATCTAATGGAAATATATCTTCATGAAAGCCATTAATTTAACTTTCGGATCGTTTAAGATAGTTTATTATAAATCAATATTCTACTTAAATTTTATGACATATCAATCATATTTTAAATATCACATTTTTACAATAAAATCATCACAATGTCTTAATACTAATGTTGTAATTTACTGTTACACAGCATGCTTTCCGTGAAGCCCATTTCTATTTGCGACTGTACGTTATCGTTGTTTTCTTCAGGAATATTTTGATTTAAGGTGTTTGTCGGTTTTTCATTGTTTTTATCCGTTTCATCGGCTTCGTAGGCTTTGTTTTCTACGCCTCTCTCTGGTGCTTCGTTTATTCTAGATTCTGTTTCTTTTTCGTTCTTCTCGTCTAGTGTCCCTTGTATTTGTTTCTTGTTTGCGAGGTATAACCATCTGGATAAATAATTGTTTTGGTAAGTATAATTAAATCCTCGCCCTGTACAGTCAAAGACAGGAAAAATCAGGTGTAAACATATATATATATATATATATATAAATATATATATATATATATATATGTATACGTATATATATATATGTATATATATATGTATACGTATATATATGAAAAATTCGTGGTAGCCCTGTACCATATTCTAATGACATGACTTTGTCTTTATATTAACACTAGCTGCCCGTCCCAGCTTCGCAAGGATGGTTCGTTGGCTAATTTTTTACATGTTGGGTTACATTATTTAAAGGCTATGTTAC
Organism: Dendrolimus pini; assembly: GCA_949752895.1. NCBI lineage: Eukaryota > Metazoa > Arthropoda > Insecta > Lepidoptera > Lasiocampidae > Dendrolimus > Dendrolimus pini. The sequence goes on from OX457133.1 coordinate 9,434,117, forward strand.
TCAGGGATAATGACGCATTCTAGCGGTAAAAGAATTTTGTAAATCGGTCCAGTACTTCTTAAGTTTCTTCGTTATAAACATCTAAAAATGCAAGTCTTTCCTCTTTATAACATTACTATAGATTTGTTTGATTGTCATGTATGGATGATGAAGGAAAATATCGTGATGAAACCGACACGTTGAAATTGCCGGTGTATGAAAGTGTCTCCTTATAAGCTACGTCTATGTATTAATACTTACAAGAATATAAGAACAGCCGGCATTGTAAGACCGCCGCCCAGCAGGAAGAATGCTCCGGGGAATGTTTTGATGGTCGCCGTGTATACAGTGGTATACATCGGAGCGTAGATCAAAGGCATCATTGCTTCAGCTACGCCGTAGAATGAATTCACTTTTCCTATAAAAAAGATTACACAGTAGTTTACCTTTTTATTCTTTATGATTTATAATAATCTCGTTAAGAAACGATTAGGCATCTCTGAAGTAAGAGAATCAGAATCAGAGCCTAATCCATTAATATCTTTTTTTCACTTATAAACGTGTATTACCTGTTGTTTATCTAAGAGGAGCACAGATAAACGAAATTTGAATAATTAGCGTAGGTTATACCCAGAATATTCTACTAGAGAGGAGTTTATGGGAAAGTTTTTCACTGATCAGTTGCTCGTCAGTTGTTTTACATTTAAGAAACGATTATAAGTAAGTCCCTTAATGCATCCTTAAGCACGATTAAACATTAAAAAATAGCCCTTTAGCGACATCAATTTTAATGCCTTTTTACTGATATATTTTTATACACAGACTCAGTCCCCTTATTTCCGTACTCGTTGAGAACCAGCTATTTAAAATATGGCTTGCCATCTTGCCTTTTAGCAGTCACTTAAACTACCACTCGATGTTGGTTATTTTTGACAGCTATTATTTATGAGTTGTTTTACCAACTTTTATCCTTAAGAGGAGTTTATGATATTATATATCACGATATATGATATTTATATATCACTTACTTAAAATGTAACAAACGTTTATAAGTAAGGCCATAAGTCTTATACTAAGCAAAAAGCTTTTCAGCAAATCTCAATACCAATGCATCTCCACATAATTATATGTATAGAGTAAAAAAATATTGAGTTTTTGTTGTATCTAATTTGACTAAATACAATTCGTGATCCACATTATGAACAAAAGTACTTTCATTTAGTAATTTCAGATTATTTAAGGCATACTCAAATGATGTTTGAATCAGCGCGTGATGAAACAATCGTTTCCTTTACATTTATTAGAACTCGACCAATAGTTATGGTTCCCCTTTTTCTTGGAGAACAATTACTTGGCAGTTAATCATCATCAGTCATAGTCATGTAATTGATAATGGATTAATAGTTAGCAAATCTGCCTTACTAATTGCACTTGCAGTTAATCTACATTTTTGGGTTTCTCACTTTTTTGCAGAAATGGTATCCAAAGGCGCTAAACTACACATATTAGCTTGATTTTTTCTTCTTTTTTAGATATATTAAAAAGTTATATAACATGGACATGTTGTTTAGATATTAAAAAAACATATTTTTAATATCTAAACATCTTCTGCGTTTTTCTCGAAACCGCCATTTTGCAAGTACTGCTCTATAAGGGGTGGGGTAAGGGCAGAGATAATTAGGATACGTTATTTAATCGGCTTGTAAACTACATTAGACATTTTATTTTCAGATTATCGGTAAGGAATACCTAGCATTAGTTAGACTCCTGAAAGCATGCTCGGACCTACCAAAGAAATCATCACGACGTTCTATGCGATCGCCACTTACATGAGACTAATGATGATTCTTCGGCTTTAGCTAAGTGGGCCCTTCACTAATGCCTTTGCAACAGTTGGGCCAATGTTAGTAACTGCGTCACGTAGATGTAGGCAGGGCTTTAATGCGTCATTTGAGATGCGACATTGCTAATGACGTTAAACATTAAAAGAAGCTCATGTATGTACACTAACGCAGATAATAGTTAACGCGTCATTTTTAACGCTATAAGGGAATCGCGTTTGGCTGGAGTCACTAACACTAACGCAGCTGGAGGAATGGAATAAGAGAGAGGGTATGGTCATGGAGGAAAACACTGCGAATTAGTCTATCATATCATTGTCTTTTCACGGTCTCAGTGGAATATTAGCCTAAGGCTACTAGCCTTATTTAGCGATTATTTTATTGTAATCATTGGTTAATTGTCTATTTACTAGTGTACACAGACATTTTGTATCAATGGACATACGTACGTTGTATCATTTCGTATCAGAATTACAGTTAACTAGGTGGACCAGCACTTGGCTGGTGACTAAATGTTGGCCCACCTAGTTATTTTTTGGTGCTACAAATGTGTTAAAGTTAACTGTAATCCATAAGGTTATGGTAAACTTTGTATCAAGTTTTCTATTATTTACTATGGTCTGGGTACATAATATGATCGCCCCCTAAATTGTGTTGTATATTACTCATCACACAAGAGTAACGTGCTTAGCCAGAGCATATATCAGTAATTTGTCTGCCCACTACTGAACTAGTAGTGGGCAACAAGTTTGATCAGCACAGCATCTAAAGTGTATGCAAAGATTATTGAAAGAAGAATGAGAGGGGTATCCGATGGATTACTGTGGGATGCACAAGGGGGCTTCAGAAATGGAAGGGGATGTATGCATCAAGTTTTCTCGCTCCGAAATATCGTGGAGAAGCAGCTGGCTATGGACCGGAAGGTTTTCTGCGGTTTTGTGGATCTAGAGAAAGCATTTGACAGGGTTGTGCGGAAGGACCTCTGGGACATATTGCCCGGATATGGGATTAATAGCCAATTGCTGCGTGCTGTGCAGTCCACTTACGAGGACTGTATGACATGCGTGCGGGTGGACGGCAGCCTGTCGTCCTGGTTTGACGTCAATATTGGCGTCCGGCAGGGCTGCATGCTGTCGGCTTTGCTGTTCATCCTATATCTGGACAATTGTCTCCAGAGATTAAGATTGATGGATGTTGGAGTGCGGATGGGTGATCTAGTTGTTAGCACTTTGCTTTATGCGGATGATGCCGTGCTTTTAGCCGAATCGCCATCAGAACTGTAAACACTAGTCACAATGATGAAAGATGACTGTCAGGCGAGAGGCTTACATTTGAATGCGAAGAAAACAAAGGTTATGGTGTTTGAAAGGGAAGAAACCAGAACGAATGCAAGGATAATGGTGGATGATGTTATGATGAAACAAGTGAATGAGTTTGTATATCTTGGATGTGCTTTTAGCAGGGATGGAAGGTACACCGCTGACATAGAAAGAAGAGTAAATTTGGGGAATAGCGTGAATGGAGCGTTAGGTAAACTTCTAGGCGCTAAGAACCTCAGCCAGAAAGCCTAGCTTGCAATACACAACGCGGTGCTGGTATCTACGCTCACGTATGGAAGCGAGAGTTGGATATGGAAGAGAGTGTCGGGGTGAAGGTAAGGAAAGGAATGCTCCGGTGGTTCGGGCATGTGGAAATAATGTATGATTAAAGAATGACTCAACAGATATACAATGCAAAAGTGGATGGATGCAGAAGTCGCGGAAGGCCACGACACACCTTCCATGATCAAATTGATCGTGTATTAGCAGAAGGTGATGTCAGGAGCCTTAAGAACTGACGAGCGTGAATACTTATATCTAAGTTTAAAATTAACAGCAAAAAAGATAATAATGATTTTTATAAGAATGATAATCTTTCTTTGATAAGAATGAGTTTTTATCGTTAATGGCGTTGCGCCCGCGCAACATGCTCACCGCCCTAGCCGGGCTGAGGCCGAATTTGATTTCTGACTCAAACTACACGGAGAAAATAATTCTATAGGTCGACTCTTGTTACGTTCCTGTACATAACATCTTTATGAACTTATTTCTTTATTTCTGACACACTGTTTATATTGAAGAAATACAATTGTTAAACATACCTAATTCATCCTTTTCGACTAATTTAGATACCATAGATCTCATTGCAATAAATGATGTTCCGTTGAATATTTCTATTAGGGGTGCTGAAAAACAAAAAAGTATAGGTGTATTAAAATTAGAAAAAACAAAGAACAATAAAATAAACCTATTTGCAATAAAATATTATACCAACTCTGTTAAAAAGAGCCTAAAACAATACAGACCATGAAAAGCGTAATTTATTGCACTCGCCTTACGTCGAGATGTCTGTGAGTTCGTTTACAACTATGTATTTTATGTCCATTTTACACATAGTACTAATTTCTAACAAACTCTTGTGAAACGGCACTGATTTAGGAATCCGTTAACGAGAATTTTTTTTTCACGATGGGAAATCCACTTGAGGACTGTTAGGATTTGCTATAACCACCGGTGTTTGTAATACCCACTAATCCCCCACGCCCTGGACAAGGTTGCGGGAAAGCGGAAGCAGGAATGCCTGTACTCTGGTCTAACTGGCTTAAAAAACAAAATATGTAGTATTTTGTTTTAAGCCAATTGGACTGTGCTGCGAGTGGGGGATTGGTGGATATTCCAAATACGGGTGGTTATAGCACTTCTAAGCAGTCCTCAAGCGGATTTCCCTTCGTCAAAAAAAAGGAATGTCCTACCTAACGGATCCCTAAATCAATCAGTCGTCCCTAAATCAATCACAAGAGTGGGCGCTTCATAAATTATACTAACTAACCTTCGTACAATTTTCGACCAACGCCAACGGTGAAAGAATGTGTACGTACTACCAGTGCGCAGAAGGCTTGCCAATAGCCTCATCATGTTGTCACTCGTCGATGGTCAGTTTGGTTGACAAAAAAAGGTTACATAAATAGTTGTTGCAATAAATTTATTATTGTATATACTATGTATAAGTACAATATAGTAAGTAATACAATACAATAATAGTAAGTAGTTACCGGCAAACCTACTGCGCGCATCTTTTATATTAAGACCGCTTTCTTCTCTTTCCGTGCCGTATCGGTGTGGACAGGGTTTCCAGATAGAATTTACGAAACTTCCCCATATCCGACAAAAAATGTCGTCAAAACATATTATATGTATTAAAAACACAAAAAATACTTCACTAATTTCCCCAGCGCCCAAATTTTCGTGCCTAAAAAATTCACAACCGTAAAAAGGGGAAAAAACCTTTAATCTGCAGACCATGGATGTGGAATCGGTATCAATAACATCGGCAAAGCTAGAAACGCACATAGAAATATAAGCGTTCGGTAAGCTTTTGGTATCTAATATACCGATCATACCGAATCCACACCGCTGTTGCAACGCGTCGTAAATACAGGACCCTGGAATAAGTCTACTATGTGTAAAGTAAAAAGGATTTATATACCTATGTACATCTGCCAAGTCTTCGTAGCGAAGGCATACATGAATCCTGCCAATATTTTGCTTGTACATGATATTACTCCGATGATGGCGTCATCAAACTTTAACAGGTGACTAAAAACGCCAACAGAGAATAACGTCCCTGGAAATCAAATAAGTTCCCTCAGTTTCTACTTGGACGAAGGTTTCTTTGGCGAAGCTACCAGACATGCAGAAGGCCCATATAATGGAAAGTGTTTACCGTTGCCTATAGACGGTTGCAACACCAGAGGTAAAATTAACGCGTTGTCAGGCTTGAATATGGGAACATTTCGTAGAGGAAGAATAAGGATGAGAAAAGGACTGTTTTGACTAGTTTCAACCGTTAAAAATGAACGATAGTTGGCTACATACTAATACTAGTCTTTTTTAGGATTTAGAGTCAACCATGCTATTGTTAACACCTCATCCAATGATTAGCACTCAGTCAATTTATTGAAGATATTTAAAAGGTCTTAATATTTTTAATTTTGTAAACATACAACATTATGATCTTATTTTTATTTTGTATGTCTCTAAGACCACGGACCATAAAAATGGCTCAGACTTTTAGAGGGCTTGCGTCGGGCCATAGGAAGGCCAGCACATAAATGCCTCTTGACAAATTCAATCTAAATGTGGCTTGACACAGATCCGCTATTATCCCTGTCTAAACCATATAAAAATGCACTCAAGAACAAGCCCCGTTTAGTGTAAGACTATTTTTATTGGTAATGAGAACAAAAGGTATCGGGCTATTGCGATGAACTGCTAATGGAACTAGGGATCTTGGACTATGGCGTCTACCCGTTGCACTGTTCGAGAAACATGGCCAAAATGGGCAGACGGTGACTCGCCACTCCCTGCATAGTCCCCTTATTATTATCATTGTAAGGTAACAAAAGAAAAATATTAAGCTTCACTATTTAGAATAATATAGGTATAATATAAAATATATAATATAGAATAATATATAATATAGAATAATATAGAATAATAGTAATAGTTGAGGTATTCAGGTACCAACAATTGTATAATTTTCCCTACCTGGAAATTCTCAACTGCTTAGTGAAGTGTTTACAAAAACTGTTGTTACGAGACAATCAAAGGCCGGCTTTCACCTAGTGCCTAATGTTTTGAAATATGAAGCTATTTTAAAACTTGAATATTGACGTATACTTACTTGATACTCGCTTGATACATAAATAATGGGAAGTCATATTTAAAGAAGAAGACAACTTTCAAATCGTGTTGAAACAAATCAGAGGGCCTAAAGCGACCGCTTTTGGGGAATCGCTTAGTGAAATTGACACATGTCTTAATATTTTGGTACTTGTAAAATATCGCACTAAGTTCCACTTGATTTTGATACTTGCTTGACATGCTCGCCATACTAATCTGCGTAAGCGACCGCATCAGGCACTCAGATCCAAATTGAAATATTATTATGGACGTAATTCATCATTCTCCAAACGCATTTACCTACTAATGAAGTACACATGGCGTATGTTGAAAACATACTGAAGTCCACTTCGTTCCAATTAAACCGGAATCTTGTAAATAGGTACACGACAGACATTTCACCTGAAACAATATTAAATGAATGAATATACTTTATTATTATTCATCATAAATTAAAAGTAGGTACTTAAAAAAAATACTTATTGAGAACCTCCTCCTTTTGGACGTAGGTTACAAATTAGACTTAAGTCAAATATAATACGAGTATGCCATTGCAACGGTGGTATAGACGATAAATGCCTAACGTGGAACTTTAAAAAATATACATTAAAATCCTTAATAAAATAAATAACACTTTAAATCACAGAATTTGTAAAACCTACAGATTAGACAGCACTATTAGGTCTGAGAGGACTAAAACGAATCCCTGACATAATAGTTTAAAGAATGATACAGATTTAACTTGCTTGATGTTGAAAACTTTGGAGGTAATAAATGCACTCCATAAATGATCAGTCTGTAAAGGTGTTGTTAGAATTTTATATACTTCTGAAGTCAATCTGAGTTTAGGCTTAGTCCACATATGTATATTTCATCGTCAAATTGTTCGTCATCGTTACATTATAATCTATCTCGCGATATCGACTACGACGTTAAGGCCCGTATCACAGCAGCTTAGGCCAAGTGGCGTGAGGTGACAGGTGTCATTTGTGACCCCAAAATGCCGGTTAAATTAAAAGGACAGGTATATAAATCCATCATCCATCATGTATGGCAGTGAAGCGTGGCCTGTACTTTAGCGCCACAAGCAAGAACTGCGTGTCACAGAGATGAATATGCTGCGATTATGGTTCGCAATATTTCGACAGTTTACAATCTCGCGAGTGACATATATATCACTCTAGTCGTCAATTCTATCAAATGTCGCTAAATCAGCAACTGCAGCACGAATTGCAAATGTGGATTCGAAGTCTGACACGGAATATCGTAGTTTTTTTTATAATATGTCGTTAGCAAAACATTGAGATGTAGGCTGCTTCAAGTTTATGCCACATATCCCAATCCTCCGTAATCTCCGTTTTCCTCATCTAACCCTCATCGAAGAACTTGTATAGACTCAACTGGAGGGAGTCCTACTATACACTTACATATCTAAGTATTTAAATGTATACATTTTTCTATAAGTGTTGACGGTGTATATCAAGATTATGACGTATACCTAAAACAATACATGATCTTATAATTATATTCCTTAGATGAATTTGCTACTTCAAGGTTGTTGACTAAATACTTACAATAGTATAGACTTCACAACTTAACACATGTGAAGTTTGCAGTCAATCAAGTTGCGTTGATAGAAAGCGAAACTTGAGAAAGTAGTGTCGTAACTTATGCGTATCTGTTGTTACGTGGTACAGCCAGCTAGTTAGTACCAAGGGCTTGATTTAAGTTAGATATGCTAGGCACGAAGTTCCAGGTATAAAATACTAGAAATTATACACCAAAAAGCTGTTTGTCAATGAGATAAGCGATTGAAAATCTTACCACTTAGTAAAAAAAAAACAAGCGATTGTCCAACCTAGCACGAAAAATAAATTCAGTTTTTTATCAAATATATTTCTATACTCACATGATATTGTTTTATATAATAATAAAAAAATTACCACCAGTTTGCTTCAACACACTTGCCGCCCGGCCGTCGTCACTACATTCATGCGAAAAGCATGCTGACCCTTTATCCCTACATTTTAGATGCGATGTAACGGTTCCTAGTTGCAACTATGCTATCAGATGAAGCAAATATTAGGGCACTTACATATAGGTATATACAATAGCAACAGGACGCTTTGAGCTTCCAACATTACGAATCAACTTCAATGAGTTACGGACAACTAACCGCATTAGCATTACGCATTGACATTGAGTAATACCCGCAACTAGCCTAGCTATTTTAGTATCCAATGTTAGCATTACTAAAATATAAATAAGAAAGTAGCTCTGTTTCTTAAATGAAAACTATAATTATAAGTATCAATTTTTTTTATCAGTGCAGGAACGGAGAAAGCAATTTCCCACGGCCGGGCGGCCTGTTGTTAGAAGTGATAAAACATCCCACCATCCCAGCCAGGTGGTAGGGCATTTGCTCGACTGGATGGCTACCACCCCTGGTCTAAAGTATGTCCCCATAGCAACCTTGAGTTGTGTTCCGGCATTAGTGAACAGGTTCCAGTCTCTCTTAAAAGAGCAGCAGTGCATTTATAGAGCCTTTGGTGTCACAAATATCCATAGGCGATGGTTACCGTTTTCCATCAGGTAGGCCGTCTGCCTGTCTGCTGAACAACTCCTACGATAAAATAAAACAAGCACTTACCATATATGGGTCCAATGATAACGCAAAGCACGACGACAAGCATGATGACTCTCAGTCTCCGGTTGTTGGGACCGCTTTTGAACGCTACCATGAGAGTTTCTTTTACATAACGAGTGTCGAAGAAGTCTTTCATAAAACTGCAACAATTTGCTGCTGATTTCTGTAAAGAATTGTTATTTCTTACAAGATACATTTTGTAGAAAATTTTAGATGATTAATATAAAACACTAGCTGTCCCGGCAGACGTCGTCCTGCTCGGAAAAGCTTCAGTCGATATGCCGACAGCAGCGCCACCTATCGGGTCCAATTATGAACCAACTCAAAAACCTTCGTTGGGTCATGCACAACAACTTTGGTAAAGATCATCACATGATCAAATATATATAGTTTACGATTCTATAAAGGACATACAGACAAATATTCATTTTTATATATAAGGAGAAGAAGATTTTCTACTGTAATATGTAACTTCAGTTGTCTAAGACAAACATGAATAAATAGTGCAATTCATAATATTTCCTTAAGTTTCGCGACTAGAATATGTAATAAAACTACGTTTTAACGATTTTAAGTCCGGTAATTGATTTTTGTAATTCCGACGTTTCGGCCATTTTCAGTAGCCGTGATCACGGAAGACAAAGACTTCAAGTGTCAATGAGTATTGTTAAAGTTTTATTAAGCCTACCGCCAACTTGTTATTTTTAATTCCTTAGTTTTAATTTTGTTTTTGGTTATTATTTACTCTATGGGAGTCTAATTTAATTTACCAACGCTTCACAACATGTTATGGCTTGAAGAGAAGAAGCTGCGCAAAAAACTCTTCAGCAAACATACCTAGCTCTAATAATTTTAAATAATATTATATAGTGCAATCCATTGCAAAAATCCTGCTTGTAATGTACGAAAACTTAGACCATTTGAATGGTCTAAGTACGAAAATGATCTAAGGAAAAACAATGCATATGCTACGGTAAAAGTAATAAGCTGGTGATTGTATATAATAACCAGTAATTATGCATAATCACCATTAATTAATTATCAAATTAACCGGTTTGTTTACATAATTCCTAACTCGTAATTGTAAACCGAAGTTGTATAAAAAGGTCGCCTGGAGGGGTGTAACGCTTTTCCCTTATGTGACGATTTCTGTCAATTCCAAGCCGCGTAAGTGAACTTCGTTCCAAAAAATCTCTATAACTTCTAACAGGATTTTCTTCGCCCTTGTATCTCGATTAGAAGTTGCTAGAACAGGCTTCCTTGCAACCGACTGTGACACCGATCTGGGTCAAGTTGACGGCCTCTCTTATTGTTACGCACGAATAATCTATTTTAGTCATTGAACTTGCAACCTGTTATATAACAAGTTTTTCACGGTCGCCTTATTAAAATTGCTATTATTTTAGATAATTTTTTTATGAAAATCAACAAAAAACTGTAAAAAAATTATTAACCACAATATTTTTTGTAAAGGCCGATCTAACAGGCTTGAATATTTTTTTTACATATTTCCTTAAATTTTTTCGATGCTCGATTTTCTCTTCCTGTTTTATTATAAATTGACTACAGAGAGCTTCAAAGGAGATGGATACCCTTTTATACATTCCTGGGCCCAGATTGTAAAAAAGATAGTAAAAGTAATTTTGAAATAGCTTTTTATTATGTTGATATTTTTGAAGTGAAACTTCATTATGGGCGTTTGAAAAAGAATTACTGTCACATTTTTCGGTTACGCGTCACATTTTTCCACAATCCACCTATCAACAACTCGTTGCGTAGCAACGTGAATGAATTGTGAGACGAGCATTGTAATATTTCTTTTTATTTACTTTATTGTGTTTTAATTAATATATGATTTATAAATAATTTATTTAGTATCCGACATATATATATATATACATATATATATATTATGAAAGTGATCGGCAAAATCATAAGTTAACTTTATTTAACCAATTTCTGTAAAGTTGCATATAGTAGATCATTTTTCGAAAATAAGTTTCACTTCTTACGTGTGTACTCTAGTACACGCACATATGTTTTTATTTATCGTTCTGCTGTGTTTTTATTATTGAAATTCAATCTCATAAATCGCTTATGGTATTATTTTATTTGTGACGTTTTAAGATTTTTCATCTTCCAGATTGAATTTAGGTCTGATGTTTTCCATTCTGTAATATAAAAGTAAAACGCATTCTTTACTGGGTAATGTACAATCAACTTCAGTTTTTTCATCAAACTAAGTGCCACAGCAAAAAATTTTTTTTAAATCATATAACGAGCCTTTACCGCCATTTTATCCTAAGCGACATTTGGACCTAAGTATATTTTAGCTTGTACAAGTTTGACAAACTATTATTTTAATAATAGTTTGTCAAACCTCTACAAGCGAAAATATGCTTAGGTCCAAATGTTGCTTAAGATAAAATGGCGGTAAAGGCTGGATAATATGTAGATAAGTTAAAAATTCACGGTCTAATTCATATTGAGTAAGTTTGTACGCTTCTTTAAGGTACTTAATTTAAGGTCTCTCTGTGGAATTTGGTAATAAATTACGTTTTTTTTAAACTTAGTTCTGAAGCACATAAATTACTTTTCGCGGGGTCTACGTACCCATTGGTTAAAAACCACGACCATCAGACACACGCGAGTCCATCAATGGGCGTCTGATGGTTGAATGATATGATGATGATTAGGATAAAAATATAGGCAAGCAGGAGTGGCATTTTACAGTTTTTGCTCTCCCTCGAAAACATTCAAGATCCGGATTTAATTCACAGTAGGTTACATTTTATTTATTTAATTTTAAAATGCAATTAGTGTGGTCCTTCGGTGGTCTTATGAATTATAATAGTCTTTATACAGTTAGCCTCGTTTGAGGCATGCAAAATGTTCTTTTAGACAATGTCAATGCATCAATTTTATGATATTTATAGATAATTACAATGGTTTTTTATTTTATTTTATGAACTTTTTACTAATTACTTTGCTCTAGATGTCAAAAGTATCAGCTCCAGAGTTTAACTGGCCTGTCCGGGGAATATACAATGTGTAATACGGTGGTCCATATATGGTTATATATAGTGTTTGATAGATTTATTTGTTCCGTTCAATGTATATGCCAAGTATAACAAATTATGCAACACAATTCAATGGAATGTATATCCATTATGTTTGCGATCGCTTTTGAAAGGTTATTGTGGAAATAGGGCTGACCGAGGTCAAGCTAAAAGGCAGAGGTTACTTTGATCATAGAAGAAGAATAAACACTAAGAATGACATTCCCCTCGTAAAATCCGTAACTCTTAAAATTTCCTAAAGCTTACATGTCATCTCTTTGACGTTTGATTATTTAAAAAGTATGTTTAGACTAAATTATTACATAGTTTAAGAGAAATTTCTTTTAAAATGTTGGCTGGATTGGTCTAAAATAAATAACAATATAAAAAAGGAAATTTTGGAATTATGCTGCCAAAGCGGTCTTAGTTGCCGCGATCGTGAAACTAACTACCCAACAACAAATAGATTATTGTTGTATAGTTACTTAACACGTACCTATTCAAGTTTTATTAGGTGCTTATGAATAATTTTCGATTACCAGCCTAACTGGGCAGCATTCGGTAAGTTTCAACAAGTCTTCTCGTCGCATATTCCGCAATACTTGAAGACGAAAGTTTTTGAGCAGTGCGCCTTACCCATTATGATATACGGTGACGAGACTTCAAGGGGCTATGAGCCGAACTGTGTTAATCGTGTCTCTTATGGATAGAATCAGAAAACAGAGGAGAGAGCTCGCAAAATTAGCAAGTTAAGTGGCAGTGGGTCGGTTACGTCTGTTACAGAATCGACGGCCAATGGAGCAAACGTATGTACCGTACGTTTGTCCCGGAGAACAAACGACCTGCGCAAGCATGCAAGACGCTAGGTTGCCAGTAGGGGTTGGATGAGGAAGACAGGAGACCGACATATGTGGCGCACACTTGGGGACGCCTACATCCAGCGTTGGACATATGAGTCATCTCATAGACTGGGTTATTGACCGATCTCACTAAAACGCGACCTATCGTTAGTTGGAAATATTTTACATAGTCATTAATTTTGTTTTTATTGGCTGTTCGAAAGTAAAAACGAAATTTTAATTGTTCTAGTTATGGTAAAATAACATCGACTTTCTATTAGATAAAGTATTAGCTTGTTGGCATGTTTCTGAATATAATTACCCGAGACACTTTTTTCTGAATTATAACCGCAACAATATATTGTCTCTAATAAACGATACATTGTATCCCAAATGGACAAAAGTCGCTATTTATACCTCAGTAATTGAATGTCAATCAATTGTATATCTGTGTAAGATCTATTTCAAAATAATGGCAAAAAATATATTAGGTATTAGGACTGTGAGCGGCTTTAAGATCTGCGGTATTTATTCGTACCTAATGCGACTGCAGTTTAGGTAGTATTGATATATTTATAGAATGCCAGACATCTGAACATTTAAACGAATTACTCGGAACCAAGCCACAGCAAACGGAGACAAAAAATTGGGCACTATCTACGATATACCTATAGATGTGCAGATAAGCCACATGAAAATTTGTCGCTTTGAGTAATAGTGCAAATAAACAGCCACCACTAAATTAGACTGGAGGGCCTTTTTTACTGTATAGCTTCGCGTTTGATCGACATTGGACAATGAGAATGCAGTCTCAGATAAAGCACGCTTACTTAGAAGATACCTGTTGATGCGAGACTTGAAGACACCTAAATTGTATGTTTCAGGAGAAACAAACAACGATAAAGAGTGTCACTCCTCAGCGGCATGTATTATAACTTACTACTATAGGTTACTGGAAAAAATTATATACCCTATTAATGATTTCCTTAAATATGACAACAACATGATATTTTAATACTATTTTACATTTTATTTATATCTTTCTCTTTTGACATTTAATTTATTTTGTTTGTTGACATTGTTTTATTTCTGTTTTTTTTTAAATATAGCGAATCAATTAATTTTATACAATTAGAATTGTGATTTTTTTTTGTTTTTAGATTAACATGCACTTAAATATTTGTATGACCATGTGTAGGTCAAATACAGTGAGGACATCTGACTTTTCTACCATCCTAGTTATAACTATTACCTGTATTTTTTACAAATATAGTTTCATTTCATTTCATAAAAATGGAAGCAAAGCACTTCGTAAAGTAAAATATAAAACCCACAACTTGGAAGAAATGCCAATAAAAAAGCTTAATGCCACATACAACTACTGTACTGTGTTTTGATCTAACTCAATAAGTGATAGAAGTGTTACAACTTAGCCCCCCGACAAAGATAAATTCCACAAAGCACATTTTATTACCTGTCGGCATTTGAACTAATTGTATTTCTTTTATGATCGTCTTCTTTTGTTAACTTATTTATTGGCATGCGTTTCTAGAGAACAGCCCGTTATTTATATGTACTCGTTTATGGCCGCTTGCGGCTGAATCCTTAGCCAGGTGTTACGGATGACGTCGACTACGATACGGGCATATTGCATTTTTGCAGTGTAAAACGATGGCCTGATTGAGGGAGGGGGCAGTCAAGCGACGATTACGATACGGGCGTGACGTGTGTGCATAACGAGAATCTATTAGTGACGGACTTTGCGCGTTTTATTGAATTACGACCTTCTGCATTACGTTTGGATTTGTTGTGCTCGGTTATATTCGTACCTGTGTTATACGTGTTTGTATAGTTCTAATAAACTCTATAATAATTCCAACGGCATTTTAATTCGAATCCCGCAACTCGTAACAGTACGTTCGTGGTCAAAATTTAATATTATAAAATTCTAAACATGCCGTGACTGTACATTGAAGCTTTTTAAAAAAAACTTGAAATAATAATGAATAACGATGCATTTTATTAAAAAAACAACTAACAACAACTAACAAAACAACAAACATGTTGATTTGTTTGTTTGTTCGGGATTCAAGTTAAAAATACTACGCCGATTTCGATGGAGTTTTCACGGGTCGACAGCCAATTCTTAGACTTAAAATCTATGCTACTTTATATGAATTATTCTGGGAATGATTTAAAATGGCTCGATTGATATAAAAGTCGAATTCTAATGCCATTTTTTCAGTGATCGATAGCAAATTTTGTGTGATACTTTTTACCCCGGAAATCGTGCGGGAATTTTCTCGGAAGCGATTCGAAGTTGCTCAGGTTCATAAAAATTATCTCATTCCGACACAGTTTTCCCTTTTTTAAATGTTGCGGTACTTTGTCCCGGAAATCCCGTGGGTATGTCAACTTAAGCGTGAACGAAGTCACAGAGATATCCTTCTGGGCTATATAAGTTATGACCATAGCTGTTGTAGTAACTGAAATGGTTATAGACTGTATTATTATTACTTCCGTAACTGGGGGTGGTCTCGTCAGTCTGATATAAAGTGCTCAAGTTAATACAGAAGTGTAACTTGAGATCATCGTAAGTATGCAATTGATTATTTTCAACTGGTAGTTTTGTGTTAATATATTATTTTTATTATATGTACAATTTTAGCCTTTTTTATTTTATAATTATCGTAATTTAATTTCACTGCACGAGGCTCTGGTATACGAACCGGTTTATTTATTTGTTTGTTACGGCCTAGTGCACAAGTCACTTATTATGATCTTCAGCTTTGGGTGCCCTTTGGAAAACACAATTGAACATTTAAAATTAATTGTGAATAATGTCAGTTTCTACGGGATACAGACATTACGATCCGCATACGCTTGAAAACCTCTAATAGAGAACGAATATATACCTATACAATTTAACTATTTTATTAAAGAAATCTATTAGTAAGCCTGTACTCTCAAAGTCACAGGTACTAATATGAACTAGTAATTAATTTATTATTATTATTCTCTGCAGTCACGGGCCGTAAAAATGGCCGTTGCCAAATCATGTTGGATAAACATTTTTTTTACATTTCTTTCGGTTCTAATGTTATCTGAGTATGTGTGTTTGTGGTGGGTGTGAATGTGTGTATACTAGTATAAATAATTTACTTAAATGATCTAATAGAAATGAATATAGAATAATTTGCCGAAATTTATACTGCCTCATCGAACGGTTGCAAGTGTCGTGAAAATCAAGGTTGGTTTTAGTTGACGCTGTATGAAAGCGTAAAATTTTTGTCTAGGAAGTCTAGAAGGTACACGTATACTAAATAATCCCAATAAGGCCACCCTTATTGAATACAGTCAATGTTACCATTTATAACTTAAATAAGAAATTTTATAATATTTGACCAAGTATTGTTTTCGTTATTGAAGGCTATTAAGTTTGTAGTGTTTAAGTCGCGATGTGTAAGATGGTAAGCATTTTGCCTTGTGCTCACTATAGCATTAATGCCGAAGGAATCGCTTTTGTACAGATTTAATCCTTTTAATATGAAAGGAGACCATATCTGACTAATCGATTCGAGACCTGATCATACTAAAATGTTTCCAAAAGCAACAATTTGGTTTTATGGTTTAAAAAAGCTTTACTATTCCTTCCGAAAAAACCTAGTATTTTAAAAGCCTTGGTAACCGCTACTTCAATGTGTGTGAAACCGGAGTTAATTGTCTTAATATACGCCAACGTCTTTGATACACGTGACTTATTCAAGGATGATACCGTTAATACTGTATAATTTATTTGATTTTGCTTTGCTTCTTATAAAACAAATACTTTTACATTTGCTGATATTTATTGACATGTTATTGTTTTCGCACCATTTTGATAACACATTTAAATCCGCTTGTACAAGAAATGGGTCCTCGTCAGATTTAATCGAACGAGCGATTTTTAAGTCTTCTGCAAATAGATACCAATCAATATATTTTAAAAAATCTACGTCATTGGTGAATATTGAAAATGGTAACGGTGCCAAGTGAAATCCTTGTGGAACACCAGAAGTCGTAGACTACGAGTATGAAGAGTATCCACCTGCAACCACAGTTATTTGCGTTCAATTACATATGAGGAGAACGAATTCACCAAGTTTCCCATTGGAACTTTCTAGAATAGGAATCATTAGTCCTATTCTAGAAAGTTTAGTTAACAGTGTGGTATGATCAACTTTATCGAAGGCTTTAGCAAAGTCAGTATATATAACATCTACTGGTACTCTACTATCTACCGATGTCGTAACCTTCGATAAGAATGTTGCAAGTTTTGTGGTTGTTGGGCGTGGTTGTAAAAATCCATGGTTTTTATAAGATATTTGTTATTTTATGTGTGCTTTTAAGATAGAATGAAGAAGCTTTGCGAAAAATTTAGCTAAAAGTGACAAAATTGATATAGTATGATAGTTCGATACATTTGAATAATTGCCCGATTTGTGGATAGGGCCAAGGTTTGAAAATTTCCAAACCTATGGAAATTTACTAGTACTTAAGGACTTATTAAATATCATTTTAAGTGGTTTTGATAGAGTTTTATAACATGTTTTGACTAATGACGGTGGGATGCCATCCGGACTTGCACCTTAATTTCCACTTAGATTAGAAAGAACTTTCTGAACAGTTTTGATGTCGAAAGAAATGGAGCTGAGGACATTTGGAGAATTATCGTCAACAGCACTTGTGAGCTTATTATGATCTGCATGTGGTTTTTGAAGGTAGACAGAGCTAAAATATCGAGCAAACAGTTTACAAATACCGTTGTGACTATCAGCGTTTGTGCTTTGGTAATGCATCGAGTATGGGAGAGAGCTACTATTTCGCCTTTTACTTAATGTTTATATAAGTGAAGTCTTAGCTTAGCTTGATAGCCTCTTTAGAATTGCAGCAAAATTATTAAATGATTTTGCGTTCAATATCGTCGTTTTAGTAACGGTGGAATAAATGCCATGGGCTCCAATCGGGGGCGCGTTTTCTAGAGCATCATAATACTTATAATTAAAAACTGTGTGTTACAATGTATTATTTATATAGTTATTTAAAAGCCTACCACCGTCCACTATTCGTTTACACGTACTTATTGACACTGATTGCATATGTACATTGATGTGTAGATTTTATTACAAAAAAGATTTCATTAGCCTGATAATTCAAACATAATAAATGGATTTTAATTCAAAATAAAAAATATCTTATAATTCAGATGAAAAAGTCAAACACGCTTAAAACGTGACTTTATTTATATAATAAAAAACCTTTTTGAATAATGTAGTAATATAGTATATTCTTATTTAAACACTTCTACTTTTATAAGTAGATATTGCTGATTAATTCAGTGAATACCACGATGTAACGATAAACAAGGATCTCATAATTAAATATCAATTAGCCTTGTTTGAAACAATAACATCTTTTTTGTAATTTTACTCAATGCATTAATTCTTCATATATATTATAATTCTTTCATTATTATATAAATAATTTAAATTAAAGTGTCGCTTTGATATATAATTAGATGCATAAAATTAAGTCAACCGTAAATGTCCGTCTTATCGATCTATTATGATAAATGTACAGTCGCGCTCTTGTTTAGTTCAATGAACCGTTTAAATCGAGCTCACCTCCAAGGTGTCACGTTTGCATCGACATTCGCAATAATTAAATTAATATTATACAAAACTTATCTAATGTCAGTTGATTTATCTCCAACAAGTCGCTTATTTGTTACGATGAACTTGAAAATAGCACGCCTTTGGTAATTGTGTCAATTATTATTGATTTATACTCACCACATTAGACTTTTTCACTTCTTTGATGCGTATAAATCCGTACACGAAACTTAGGACGTACAGTGTGGCACTAACAGCAAACACTCCATATAAACCTATTTTTCTCACTAATATCCCACTGAGAGCTGCTCCCACTGGCACTCCCACCGAATGGAATAAATTCACAATGCCTATTCGCAACGTCCTTTGTTCTTCAGTGGTCACATCTGCTATATAACTGAAAACTCCCATGAACATTGTAAACCAACCGCCGGTTAATGCTGGGAATATCGCTTCTGTAACCGCAGCGGCCTCCACAGGTAATTCGTAGAAGAAATAAGTATTCACAATAAGACCTATACTTGTCAAGAACTCTCCAACAATGGGCAGAAGCATGCAAAACTTCCGCTGTCCAACTCGGTCACTGTACGCTCCGAGGAATATTAATATGCCGCAAGGTAAAAACGATTGTAATACAGTCTTCCATCCAGTCACAGAAGCTACAAGTGTTTGTACTGCCTCTTCTTCCATCGTGTAATTACTTGTTTCTCTCCTCGTTAAAGCATCACATATATGGTGATCGAACCCCAGATTCACTCTACATGCTTTCTCCAAATAGAGATTTTGTGTTGCCAATGCAGACAAGACTGAAGGCATCACATAACAAGCTAATATTGGTTCGACTGTGATCAGCGAAATCATTCGCCTCGTTTTTTCAAATACACTTAAACCTTCCCAGCTTTCTGTAGCACTCGTATCAACTTTGTTGATATTTGTCTTAGTATTTTTATTTAGACTATTCCTAATTACATTAGTTCCATTTAAGTCACCACCATTAATATTAAGCGTTTTATCTTTGTTATTTTCTGCATTTTTACTATCGACAGCCATGACTGCGACACTCGTATCTGAAATTAAAACAATTATTATGCGTTACCATTTACGACACACAGTCACGTTTGGATAAGATTTATTGCAATTCATTTTTAATTTACCGAGTTTAGCTACCGTTCTAATTTGAATTCAGATTCCTTTAGTATTTTAATCATGGGTCTCTTATTCACTGGATTGGTAAATGAACACCGGACGATGTAATCATTCCTTGATTGCCAACGTACTTGGCGTAATAGTCTGTGAGCCGGAATTAATTTACCTAAATACGATGATTTGTCATTGAAAGATCGTTTGTATTGACCATTGTCACGGAACGTGTAATGTCTATATCTATTTAAAAAATGTTTGTTATTATGCTTATCTATGAAACACACGTGCCGGTTAATATCGCCATTGATACGTCACGAACTTTCATGACGTCAAAGAATGTTAACGGTAGTCACAATACAATTTAATTTTATGAGTGATACTAAAGAGAAAGAAAGCATTCTATTTCGATAATTCGCTACATTTGAACGGAATGATTTCCGGTTCCAGGATGTCAACTAGCGTTAAGTTACTTGGAAGAATATAATGTTCCTTTATAATATAAACTGCCAACTACTGGAATTCACCTACTCATCTTAAGCGAACCGATTAATTAATTCTATACGTATTAATTTTATATGTTCGTCCAAGACATACGAGTAACGCAGCGCCTTTAAATTCTGGATTTTATTGCAATGTAGATATTACTGAAGAAGTAGATGAAAAACACCCTCCTTTCGAACCTCATCTTCATACTGCCAACAGTCTACAAGCAAAAAACTAGTCCATACATAACTAAATAACAAAACAATAAGGTAATTTTACTATGGAATCCTATAAATTAGCCGCACTCTAACAATCTCATTCGACCTTATATCTAACGCAACTATTGGATATTTAAATGTTTAAATATAATTAGAACTAGAATTACCTTTAACAAAGGTGGATTTTATATAGAACTACGATATGCCCGTAACTTCGTCCACGCTTGACTTGAAATTCTCGTTGGCTTTTTTTTTTCTTGCAGGAGATCAGCAGACAGACAGACGGCCCACTTGATGGACAGCGGTTACCATCTATGCCTATGGACATTTGCAACACCAAATGTGCTACGAATGCGCTGCTGCTCTCTTTAGGGAGCCTGGAACCTGGTCACTAATGCCGGAACACAACACAAGGTTGTTATGGCGGCATACTCTAGACCAGGGGTGGTCGCCATCCAGTCGGGCAAATGCCCTACCACCTGGCTGTGGGTTGTTTTGTCGCCTCTTACGACAGGCCGCCGGGCCGCAGGAAATTGTATTCTTTCTCCGTTCCTGCACGGATAAAATGGATGCTTCCTGGGACACAAAGGACCGCTATCTTTTTAGTGAAAACTGTGTCGGAATAAGCTAATTTTTATACACCCGAACAACTACAAACCACATCCGGGAATATTCCCGCGGGATCCCCATGGTAAAAAATAGCGCAGAATTTGTCTGTGACTGTCGATCAGCGAAGACAGCATCGAAATAAGCCCAGTAGTTTTTACGTGAATCCCGAGCAAACAGATACACCGACAAACAGACAAAAAAGAAATTGCTTCGTGTACTCCATCGTTTATATAGTGTATATTTTCTAAATACTTCAATGTACAGACACAACATTTTTTGAATTTTATAAATTATAGATACTTAGATAATTTTAGCCTTGTTATTGATTTTAAGATCGGAAAATATTTACAATACTGGTAGAGAAGGCTTGCAAGGTAGTTTTCTGCCTGTATATTATTACAATCGCAACTAGCTGACGGTAAAAGGTTACATCGTGAGGAGCACATCAAGATTACTGATATGTGAAACCTACCAATCTATTATACTTTAGACAAGCATGATGACTATATTGTCTATTTCAGGAGAAATGATGAAATCCCAGCAGTAAGATGCTTAGGGACTGATACTTTTTAATATTAAAAAGAAAGAAAGCATTCTGTGCCGCTTATTCGCCATATTATGCTTATTGCCAACAAAAAGGCCACTGACTCGTGTCTTGAAACCGATCATTGCGGCTTCTGAATGTCTGCAACACCAAGGGCGATACCAATGTGTGGTCGACCTCAAATAAACTTATGACAGCATTATATGAATAACAATCGCATATCAAACTATCAAAGGAAAACCTAGCTAGAATCTATATGATTAACGTATGCGAGAGACGTTGTATAATTATTGAGAGCTGTGACGCTCAAGGAAGTGAAGACGGGCATTCCATTTTCATAGGTAGCAAGTAGTGGGAATGTATCTCCTAAAATATAAAAGAAGTTAATTAGATCTGCTCAAAAAAATAAAAAGTAGTTTGTACTTTTTACCAGACCCATCCATACCTGTTGTTGTTATCACGCCTGTTTCCCACGGGGGTAGGCAGAGACTATAGATCTCCACTTGCGCCGATCCTCACAAACAACTTTCGCTTCATCTACTTTCATTAAACTCTTCATACATGCACGTTTATTTGATATGCTTTTTACTTGACCTCGTTATAACACTTCTGTTATTTGATCATGGTGTGTACGTCGTGGCCTACCGTTACCAACTCTACCATTCACAATACTATCATACACTTGTTTGTGATTCTATTTTCATCCATCCTCTGTACATGCCCAAATCACCTTAATATACCTTTTTCTTTTCCTTATTCATTATTGTGTATTACAATGCGCTGAATCCTAATCTGACTCAGTTTGGTCCGTACACCCTCAGAATTTGAAGTGGTTATGGATCAAACTGACCGCAGATTTGATCTTTTGTCCAAAAACTCTCAAAACTTTGCCAGTAATATTGACGCGTGGTATTCATGCAACAGTTTCTTAATAAGAGATATTAATTTTAAATTTTTCCTATAAAATACCTCATGTATTTTGACGTTAGACTATTATTAAGAAGTCGTTTATTTGGCGTCAGGCAAAACACAACCTGCAATATTTAGTGGAATTAAATTGGCAACCAAAATATCTAACTGGGCCGTGGATTTAGAGCTCTATCTTGTAATTATTGTGGCAAATAGGGTAGTTTTTTTTAATCGCCTTTCTCCTCCGTCATTTGTCAAGACAGAGATTTTAATACCTTACTTTTATTTGCTATGATTATGGTTACATTTTTTATAATCTATATTTTATTCTAATGATGATGATGATGATGATTGTTCCGACCGTTTTCGGCCATGGCGACCACTTTGACCCCTAGTTATCGGAGTCTAGGCAGCGGAAGCGGTCAGATGCACAGGATATATTAACGTGTACAAGGGTACGCGCGAGACCCAGGTGCACATGCTCATCGTTGTCCTTCAGAACCCAGTGGAACGGAGGCCGTTACGACTGGAGAAAGACTTGGATAGATGGATCAGTATCATGGTGAGAAAGTTACAAGGAGCCAGTACCTTCTCACACTCCCTTAATCGCCTTTTACGATACCCACGGGAAGATATGGGGTGGTGCTATTCTACTCTGCCGGCACCACACGGCGCATTTCTTCTAATGCTAATTATACATATAGGCACTATATGTTTACAGCAAAATAGTTAGCTCAATTGAATTACGAGAGACGAAAACTTCTCGTAGATTTTGTACTAAAGTTGTTATGAATATGTTGATTATATTCTACTTACTATTTTAAATTAGTGCCGTCTAAATAAACATCCGTTTTCATGAGCATGCATAGATTTTTTGTCATAGGTAAACAATGACCTGAATACACTTGAACACAATAAAAAGTCACAGTATCATTCATGGCGACCTTGTCCACGTGTTCCGTGTTTCATGGTCAATCAATGTCTAATCATTATTATAGTGCAAAAAATATTTGCGTTAAACCTTCTTTTTACTTTTCAGGGTTTCATCTCATACGAAACAAGTTTAAACAGTCTACGTTAGCAAAAGCGTCGAATGAAGTGAAGAGTTTTTACCTGTGTGGATAAACTTATGTACGCGGTCTCACACGCGTGGTGATGGAAACTCGTTATGTTTTGGATAATTTACACTATATCTTTATAAATTATAGCCTATATGTTATTCTGATGTGTAAGCTATATTATTGTAAAATTTCGTCAAAATCCATTCAGTAGTTTTAGCGTTAAAGAGTAACAAACGTACATATGTCCATACATTCTTACAAACTTTCGCGTTTATAATATCAGTAGGATAGTAATATATGAACTGGAAAATGTTCCACCTTTCCATGCGCTAATTCGATTATTTAATACCTACTAAGTTCTCGTAGCGTACTGCCTTGCGATCAGCTTTCGAATCTAAAATTGGCTTCCTTTAGCTGGTTTCACTGTTAGAGCTTAGGGCTCTCTATACCTACCTATTTTGTTTCATCTGAGGGTTCTGTAGCGATCTTGGCAGAAATTGAACCCATATATTGAAGTGAAAACTTCGTATGGGAGGGTAAACAGCTTCGTTACATAACGCGTTACGGCGCCAGTTTGTCTGGCTTCTCTTTCTCTCACGTTAGATAAGTTTAAGTTATCACTTCTGTCGGGTGGCCCGAGACGCACAACGTGTGTTTTTTTTTGTAATGTCCGACCATCTGTTCGTATGTCTGTTGTAGTTTTGTATGTCACAGTAAATTTTTTCGGAAATTTGGATCTATATGAAATGTTTCTATTTTAGTGGTATGGGTCTATAATGAAAATGAATACGAGTTGGCAATGGACATATTATTATTATCTCACCTATACAGAACGTTTCATAGTTCGTGGACAGCCACGCATTTTCCCGATTTTATTGAAGTAAAAATTCTTTAGAATCGTTGTGATTTGAAACTTGATGAAACGAAACAAAGACCGACACTCAAAAGAGATATTTAATAATTAAAACACTATGCTCATAAAGATAGAGTTGGAAATATTTTGAAGTTTTTACGTTATTTAATCGCGAAATCGCGAGTTTGACGATTTTTCACTAGCGGTACAGTCGGCACTTGGCATTATACGGTATGTTTTTCACTGACTCATCTTAGTTGAATTTCCACCCCGCACCGGTGATGAATAGGTATATCAAAGCAGAACTGGTTGTAGTTATAAATTAATTTGAATATATTATTGTTCATTTTTACGAAATTCAAGTGTATTATTTATAAAGGATAATTATCTTACGATGAGACTAAACAGATAAACTGATCTGAATGAAAAAGTTTACCAGAAAATCTCAAAATTTTCGCAGTTTAAAGCGGCTTTCAGACTACGCTATAATATAATAGCATGTAGTATATAGCTCATAGCACAATAATATCGCGCACCATACATTGTTAAGGACACGTTCACACTGTACTGTACTATATTTTATTGGCTTACTATACGCTATAAATTGGTGCGATGTGCTGAGTTCAAGATGTGCTATATAACGCGCCGCCCTCTTCTTCCTCCCTCACCCCCGGCCGTCCTGCAAGCGAAACGAGCGATACAACGAACGATCTGTGGACATTGTGGCTTGTGAACGCCGTGCTATATAGTATAGCATTAGGTCCTTCTTTGCTATACTATATAGCACAATATATAGCGTAGTCTGAAATTAGCTTTATTAGGTAATGTTCTTAGCATTATTATATCTAATTTGCTTTTCTGTTTTTCAAATATGTAGCGTTAATGACAAAAAGATTACACGAGAATAACGTAAATTGAAAACTATTATATATGAGGTGTTTGATTATAGTTATACAAAGCGTATTTTTTTATTCGGTGACATTGGAACGTGCTAAGTAGTTCTTGATAAAGTAATATCGAAATATATTGTATATGAATAACTTTTAAGGAATCTTTTAAACCTAACCTTTATCTACTCAATGAATGCTTTGTTTACGACGTGACAAACAATCTTAAGGTTTATTGCATTGGAAAGAAGGTTAAATTGGTTTGACTATAATTTAATTAATATGCTTGACACAATCGTTATGACGTCGGTGTGGAAGGTAAAACAGTCGGACAAGTGTATGAAAGTATTCGAAGTTTGAAGTGTTCCAGAGAGGTGACAAATCTCCACTATATTTGACTAAGGAACCGTAGAAAAGCATTCGAATGAAAATACCTCTTGTCTCAAAAATTACTCAACGGATATTGGTCAAGCTAATTTTTGTTGTGTGTTCCTATACTTCAAGTTCTACATACTGTTTTAAAATAATCTTTTTTTGTATTTATTTTTTTATTGCAGGAGTTCTGCAGACAGGCAGACGGCCCACTTGATGGAACGGTTACCATCGCCCATGGACCAACCCTAAAGTTGCTACAGATGCGCTGCTGCTTTTAAGGGAGATTAGAACCTGGTCACTAATGCCGGAACACAACTCAAGGTTGTTTTGGCATACTCTACACCAGGGGTGGTAGCCGTCCATTTGAGCAAATGCTCTACCACTTTATAATTTAATAGCTAAAAGGGGGAACACAATTGTTACAACTATAAGCGAATCTGGAGAGATTTGCTTACAAAATCGGTGGAGATTAGTTGCTATGAATAATTTTTAACTCCTCTTTCTTTAAATTTAAACGTGAAATTTGGGCTGTAACTTGCACCAATATTTCTAGCATAATTGGACCTAGTTATGCAATACGGAACCAACCCACATACTGACAGTTTTGAGAAAAAGTCATTTTTATTAAAATTTGGGTTGGTTCCATTTTGCATAACTAGGTCCAATTGCATAATATTTTTTTTACCTAATCACCGTAAAATTAATATAATAGTAAGTCATACTAATAATACTGAGCCCTTTACATCTTCTCAATGTATATCATTGTGCTCACATATTTCGAGTTACGGCTTAGACCTAATAATTGATATATCTGTATATTAATTACGTGAAGCAAAAATACAGCAAAAACGTTGTATCCCTTTTTACGAAAATTGTGCGGACGGCGGAGTATACGTGAATATGTGTAGGTACGACACACTTAATAGTTTACATAGAGGAGTGCAGAATGCTAATTTTTTTTTTAATTATGCATAAATAATTTAGATATTATTCTTATACAGATAAAGTTGGAAATATTTTAAAGTTTTTTCGTTAATAATTCAAATGTTGTGTTTTCAAGCTTAAATATATTAGGTTTTGAAATGTGACGTCACGAAATTTAGGACCCCAGGATCCCATCCCCTTAACGAGTGATGTAATTTGTGGATGCGCCCCCCATCAAAATAATGGTACCGTTTTTGATAAAGTGGCAATAGGGATCTTAAAACGTAATAAGACAAAATGAACTTTCTGTTATGAATGCTCCGACATAACCTATATTCAAGTGAATGGTTTTTTTTATCGGTAGACAAACACATATTGTATATCCCCAAAATACGCTTGTGTTATGGGTAATATACAACGGACTATTCTAGGGTCGATCTCAGACACCCAGACCATAGTAAATAACGGAGAATGACTGAGCAACACTAAATTTTTAGCTCACTGCTCTTCCAGTCGTTATGTTCTTGAACATTACAAGCGTAATTTAAAGACTTGATGGGCATGGTTAAATCCGTCAGTATAAACATTATATTATACAATTATATAGAGGTACTTATAACAATCACGAAAATAGCATTGACAAAAACTCCAATCATAATGGTTTAAAAACATTTCATGAAACCTTAAAAAATATGCACCTGAAATTAGACACAAGTGAATGTAAAGTTTATGCCATTCTCTACATCTTAAATAATAATAATCAAAATACACTCTGGCCTTGTTACAGTTATTCAATTAAGGTATAACGGTATCAATTTATCATTTATCTTTATATGAAATTGCTTAAGCTAACTAGCACCATGAAAGAAATTAATGAATGAATTTAAAAGAACAGTAGCAATAAATTCAGTATTTTAAATAGTTGCTTTGACAGTTGTTCCTTAGATGTCGCTAGTATCAATTCATTATAGTTTTCATGGGAAACGGTGCTACCAACTAAAAAAATTAACCCCTAAAGGTAAAGTGAGACGGTTTTTAAGGTTCTTAAAGAAGCCTACAAACTCAATATGAATAAGACCTAAGACAGCTAAAATCCCCGCAATTACGTAATAAATATTTATTTGTTATTATGTAATTACGTAATATTTTTTTATTTACAAAAATGAATATTAATTGTAGAAAGTAATAAAACAGTTACTTTCTACAAGTAATATTCATTTTTAGGAATTGTTGCGTATCGAATTCTCATGAACTTGGAGTACAATTAAGAAGTTAAAATTGTTACTGAAGAAGTCTCTAAATATGGAATATCATCCTCAAAGTAGTAATACTAGTTTAAGAGCCCGTGAACGGCTACCTATATGTATTTGAGCAGACCTGAGTTTTTGTACATCGAGGGACGAGGTACAAAACGCGCGATAATGGTCTTCCATTCTTATTTTCCGATAATAATAATCATATCTTTCAAATTTTAAAAAGGCAGACGTGGTCAAATGGAACTAAGATTCGTCAAAAATCGATACCTATATTGCCTGAGTCCCCACCTCATGCATGGTAGGTATAGGGGCCTCGATGTACAAAAACTCAGGTCTGGTCAAATACATACACGTAGCCGTTCACGGGCTCTTAGACCATACATTAAAGACAAACAACTAAATGTTTAAAAACAAAAGCATTGTTCTAACCATGTTATGAAACGAAGAATAACATAAATGTCAATCACCGGAAATCATAGTTGTCAGCTCTTGTATTTGACTACAAAACTAAATGAGTACATCAAATTTCTCTTCTTCTCACTTCTAAATTAGGCACTGTAAGATTTGTATATTGTCAAGCAATAGCCTCTGCTAAATTATTATAGATCTTTCTGTCGCCAAACGAGGGAATTGTTTTGACAGTTCTAAGTTAGCATAATAACAGCTCGTAAACGTCCAACTGCTGGGCTCTCTCTCCATTTTTTTAGGGGCAGCGGGCTATACATCTGTCACGCTTGTCCAAAATGAATTGATGTGTTTGACACGTTGGTTATTTCCTAAGTTGTGCATGCGTCCTGGCCAGAATTTGAACCCACGTGTCTTTTGAAACGCGAGTTTGAGACTCGAAAGTGTCACTAACTTACCACGACGTCAATTCTATTGTTATTCCACTTTAATACTATGAAAATGGGGCGCCCTAGTGTTGTGAGTAGAGATGGGTAGGTTCGTATACAATTTGGACACGCATCCATATCTAAAGATGCACATCCAGGTCCTATGTCGTTAAGACCTATGCCGGCTGTCTACCGTGTACAACGGACTATGAAGTATTTTAATTTATTAAACTAAATTTATTTACGTCACTTTTAATTGTATTCGTCGATACGGGTGCACAGATATGCCGCTCCACACTCGTGAGTCGTGTACGTGTGGTTGCGGGTCTTGTGGTCCCGCCTAAGATTGCTGGTACTATCTGATTAGTATCAGGACTGGTGTTGATTGTACAATGTACATTACATTAGTAATGTAATGGATACATATCCGAGGAGTCCCATCCATCCATCCGGACCTACCCACCTTTAGTTGTGACAATTATTACCAAACTTTTGCTAGATATCCAGTTATTGCTGATTATTTCACCAACTGTTTCTTTAAATTATTACAAAAATACAGGATAAAAAAATCAAAAAAGTTATTTATATTATTAACAACGCAGTTGTGTAATTTCCACATGTGTACGTGAGAACTATGATAACAAAGTGAACCAACAAAGTTAACAGAATAAACAAAAACTGTGGTCTTCCCCATACGTGATGTACTTACCAGATGACCACATACTTCATCAAATCTATTCACTAATATCTGTGAACATTAACACTTCTAGTAATTTAAAGGCATTACCTATAGATTTTTTTGGGAATAAATAATACTGAAACTAAAAAAAGCATAACTACAAAAAGTTTTATGAACGTAATGAGGTTCTTTATTATGAGATAATACTTAAAAATAGTGTTAACTATATTTTTTATCAGGGGAAATCCGATTAAGGATTAACAACCGTGGGGCGGGCGCCCCAACGTGTGTGATTCGCTAGGTTAGGGTGCCATTTGCGCCGCCATGGAATGCCATTGCCCATTAGAAACCCCTAGATGTTCTGTCTTTCGCCCTAACGCCAGGACTACGGGTATATGGCCTCATCACTCCGCGAGGTCCTGGCATGCGATGGCACTTCGGCCTCATCTGTTGCCAGAGAACCACCTAGTGCTAAGTTTTTTTACGAGGATTGAGGACTACTCACTGCGGTGCAAACGCGATGGAGAGTATGGGATTCATCACGTTCAGGTGGCACTAGCACTGCAAGAACGAATTGCCACGCCAAGGTCGGGTATACCCATTAATACCTCTCGGTGTTTCGGCCTTCGCCCCTATATCAGGGCCGCGGATATATGTCCTTGCCGCTTCACGAAGTCCTTGTCCAGGTGGAGGCCTAACGGTCACTTCCACTGCCGGGGCGAGGCAAGCCCTTGTCGATGTCGTACTCTTTGTGTGTGTGACACACCTCACGACCTCTTTTTTGGCCAGGGGAAATCCGTTTGAGGACTAAGCCGCGACAGGCACAGAAGTCTGGGGGGATAATTCGCTACCCGTGAGTGTGGGATTCGCCAGATGGGGGTGGCACTAGCGTGCAGTCAGAACTGGTGCCACGCTATTGCCACTCCTCAGTTAGGGATACCCACTAAAACCCCTGGGTGTTCCGTCCTGCGCCTTATGCTAGGGCTACGGGACAGCGGTATTGCCAACTCCGCGTGCCCTGACGCTTCTAGACCTAGTACTAACCAGAGTTTACTTTAGAAGCCTCTAAAATACTTTTCGTCAAACCACTATGTACCCTGTAATTGTTGAACTTTGAAGATAAATTTTAAATTCAGTTTAGGTCAATCCCAATGTAAGTCTTGTTGAAGGTGAAAATAAAATTAATATTTTGTGATGATACTCGACGAGCTGATAATCAAAACAAAGCTTATAGGTACATCATAAAAACAGGTAGGTGTACACGAGATAGATTCAGCTCCACTACAATTTCAGAACACAATTAAACTACAGCAATTACTTGATGGTATGTTAAGTTGGACACAATAGAATGGTATATCCAACAAGGTCGTATGAAGACCATTATATCAGATACCATCTATTCAGTGAAATCATAGTTCTTCGTAGTGTATGTACATTTATTTAAAGGCTTTTCCTACATTGTTCTAAATTAAGAAGCCTTTAAATTAAATGTTTACACACAGTCTATTAGTGCATAGGTATATGAAAATGAATCTCTAAATTATAATAAATTTTATTTTGAGAATAAACACAAACAAAACTCGTGCAAGTACGTGAAGCACAATGATTTGTTCTGTAGGAGTGAGGGACGTTCAAATTTTTTGTCATGGTTCAACCAAATCGATTAAGTTTGGTGTAACCGTGTTGCCTATTCAGCCTTAATACACATGGTATAAAATATCGATGTCACACTTAAATCAATTACTTAGACTTAATCGATTTAAGTTAAAAATAAAACACTATGACATTTATTTATTTTTAATTAGAATTAATAAAATTATATTTATTATTCAGTCAATATAATATTTATCAAGCGATACAGTATTTTTGCATAAAATACATATTTTATGTCTTTTGATGGCCTCTGTGGTTAAGCGGGCTAAGCCTTTGCCGGCCTACCTCACTGTAATGGCAAGGTTTTTGTGCAGCGGTGGAGAGGTAGTAAGGGCACGTTGACAGCGAGTAAGTCAAAGTCTTGGAGTTAAGTTTTTATCACTTTTTATTATTAAGGTATATAGTTTAACTTTTTACTTCTGGAGTGAGTGGAATGAGTCCAGTATATTGATCACTATTGATATTTTACACCTTGTAACATTAGTTTTATTTAACTTACTTAATTTCGACACGAAGTCTTTCTTGGATATATCTTATAACTGTTCTCTTCTGAATGTTACTTAATACTGTTATCTCCTGGATCGAACTTATGACTGTTTCTTCTGAATGTTATTTAATACTGACTATTTAACTGTGATGTATCTGCTTATATAGGGCTACTTGTTTACATGTTTTATGCCCAAATCAATAATAACAACTCATTAGTTAATTGTGTTCTCTTGAGAATCACAAACATACATTTCCTTCATTAAATTATTTGTTACAGATATCATAATCTAAGTGATTTGTTTGTTCCTTCATTAGATAATTACTGAGTTTGTGTTTGTGACCAGTATCCGGTACATTACATCACTGCAGCGTAGAGGCTCCGGTTTCGATTCCTGGTATAGTAAATACCGGAAACGTATTTTCTCAGTTATTTACTATGGTCTGGGTGTCTGGGATCGGCCCCAGAGTAGTCCGTTGTATATTACCCATAACACAAGCGTAACTTGCTTAGCTTGGGGATATACAATATGTGTGTTTGTGTGCCGATTATTTATTTATTTATGTAATTACGATAAATTGATTAAAACTATATAATTTCGAATTTTATATCAAATCTAATCAAAGATGTTACAAAATTTTAAGTCTTTTTTACTAAAGTAGTTATTGTGAAAGCTTTGAAGGTAGTCGTACTTTTTATTAATTATAAATTATTATATATGTAACGTCTTATATACCTCCTATAATATCAACTAAAAATAATCTTAATATACAAACTAAAATAAAACCAAACTATAAAATCTCGTACCATACCGCGCCCAAAAGACTGGCCACATTGCCTCCCTGAATGGCAATGCTTACGCAATAAACTAATTTATTTTAATTATTAAATTTAAATGTAATCATTACATTTCATTTTAATTAATTAGTTTAATTTTAATTACAATAGTTGATTTAAATATAAACATTTCTTTTTAATTAAATAGTGTTTTTTATGTTTCCTTATAGGCAAACTGGCAGACGGGTCCACTTGATGGCAAGTGGCTACCGTCGCCCATGGTCATCTGCAACACTAAGGGAGCCGATGCGTTGCCTACCTCGTTGAGACTTTAAAAATCTGTTTACGCCCTTTTTGAAGAGCCCCATATTGTAGCGCTCTGGGAATACGGCAGGAGGGTGTTCATTTTGCAGCTTGCTCACGTATGGCATGAAAGAGCGAGCGCCACGTACAGTGGATAACTTCCAAGTGTCGAGGAAGTGTGGATGAACTCCCAGTCGCCGGCGAGCAGTTTGATTATAATTATTTAATTTAAATTTAATCATTTATAATTAATTAATTAACTTTAATATTACTAATTAATTAATAGTTAAATAACGCTTGCAAATAGAATAAAACTCAAACATTTTTCATAAACAACGTTAGATTAACAGATCATAAATCATCTTTTTAAATATCGTTTCCTAAATTTATACGACTTTTGAAGTATAGTAATTAACTTAACATACTCGTAAAACAATTATTTTTTATTTGTAAAATATATTTTGTGTAAATGTGACATTTATATTCTTATGATATTTCATGTTCCATTATTTATCACGACGCTTAGAATGAGTTATGGTTTTGTGCTAAAACATTTTAATATATTATAATTACTTATGTTACATAAGCATATTAAGTGCGTAAACGTTTGTTATCTAAGAATATATAGTTTTATCTTCTGGCTTTATTCAAAAGAAATTGACTATTTAACACATTCTCCAATACATTCTAAAACAATGTAGGCACCTACGTAATAAGGAGCGTACGTTAAAATGCTGTGCAGTTATTAAAATAAGAGGAATTCGGGCGCCTGCTGCCTCTCTCGGATGAGATAGCCTGCGGTCCTCAGGTTCCCTCTCCGAAAATTTCATCTGAATCAGTCGGTAACTTATCCGAGAAATAGGTGATCGGCGCGCCTGGTAGTTTCCCTTCTTGGTCTTGACGCAGACACTCCGGGTCTCAGGAAAACAAAAAAAATCGCTGATCCTAATTATCCTAGTAAGGATAACTGATCAAACTGTTTAAAATATTGAATTGTCATCGGACCTTAATAAGTATGCCAAATTTCGAGTTAATCCGACGTTTTGAAGGGGGTCAAAATCATGTTCAAAGATTCCGTTACATACTAACATACGTATGAAGATAATAAAAGCGTATTAATATTAGAATGTATTGTAATACGTCTCTGCAACAAGCTTAGTCTTAAATAGCAGTAATAATAGAACCATTTCAACATTCGAGTTGAAAAAACATAGAATATACATAAAATAGAAACACATAATTATATAATATAAGAAAATATTATATAATATTGTTACATACCGACAAAGAAATGCGCACCTGGTTTATTACCCTTCCCGCATTCGGACTTCTTTTGTTTACTTTGTGTTAAAAATTTGCAATTAGACAATAGCCTATAGTTATTGTTTTTGTGTATGGCCATTCGCAGGAATAATTAACCGGATGTGCAGATTACGTTTTCTTGGAAAAACTCAGTCCACGCAGTCGATTGTTGTATTGTACAGTTTACTACAAAACAATGCCTGAACGGAGGGGGGGGAGGCAGTCAAGCGAGGATTACGATACGAGCAAGACGTACATTCGATGAGCCATATAGTGACTTAGATAGAGATAGAGATAAAGTGACTTTGCGCGTGTTATTGAATCGTGCAGTTTGTACCAGTAGTGTCTAGTTATATTTGTACCCGTTTTATACGTGTTTGTATAATTCTAATAAATTCTATAGTAATTCCAACGACATTTTAATTCGACTCCTGTAGCTCGTAACAATATGTACCGTATAAATAAAACAAACACGAAATAATAGTCACATCATAAGTAGAAAGATATTGGAAGCATGTAAAAAATCAGTATATAAAGCTCTGCCCACAGAGAAATAGAATAGTGATAGTAAAAACATTTTAAAAGCCACTAACCGCATCCTTATTAAACTTTGCGCCAAAATATCAATAATTGTGCAATCTTTAAATACCAGGCTGTCAAGGTTCATTAGGAATAGCAAATAAAAATCGTGTTAACTAACTGTAAACAAAACATCTGAATTAGCATAACT
This sequence comes from Dendrolimus pini, assembly GCA_949752895.1. Lineage (NCBI taxonomy): Eukaryota > Metazoa > Arthropoda > Insecta > Lepidoptera > Lasiocampidae > Dendrolimus > Dendrolimus pini. Next base: position 9,468,880 of record OX457133.1, read on the forward strand.
ATATCGGATATCACGTTTGCAGAGGTCGTGCTCTTTATTGAAATAAAATAATGCATTTCGAATTTTGTTATAATGATTGAAGAAATAATTGCTTCCTGGTTTTAAAAATAGTCTAAGTGACTTGTAGTCTTTATTGTATAACAACAATCAAGCGTAAACAGACGCTTTAGATCATAACCTATCTAGATCTTTTCGACTGCACAAGGCTTGATAGAAATGATTTATTATTTTTACCGGTTTTTTAATAGGTTTTGTTAACCTCATACTCTCTCGATGTAGCTAATGGACATTTTTTTATTGCGAAGCTGGCACACAGGTCGACGGTTCAGCTCATGGAAAATGATTGCCATTGCCTATAGACGTTTGCAACACCAGAGGCGAAGTTAACGCTTTGTCAGCGTTTAGGATGGGATCAAGACAACAAAAATGGGATTTAAGGGATGGAGCATGGGTTGAAATAGGTGAACAGGATAGAGTGTATCCGTTTTTTTTATAGCTGGAGTACAGCAGACAAGCAGACGGGCCACCTGATGCAAAGCGGTTACTGCTGCCTATAGACGTTTGCGACACCAAAGATGTCACTAACGCGCTGCCGCCCTCGAAGAAATATTATGGTAACCTTTTAAAAAAACCCCATATTGTAGCACTGTGGGAAAACCACGGCTGGGAGCTCATTCCAAATCCCCACGGTACGCAAGAGAAACGTTCTAAAGAACCGTTCCGTACAAGACCGAGGCAGCTCTACCTAGTAAGTGGGGATGAACGCCCAGCCGATGGCGTGCGGAGCAGTGGTAAAAGGAAGACAATGGCACCTTTCTGAACAGTTCCTCGGAACACTCCCCGTTGTACAGTCGGTAGAATACTCAGAGACGCGAAATCTCTCCGAAGGCTAAGCGATCTATCCATATCAGTGCAGGATCGGAGAAGGAATACAATTACCTGCGGCCAGGCGGCCTCTCGTAAGAGGTGACAACAACCCACAGCCAGGTGGTAGGGTATTTGCTTTCTTAGATGGATCACCCTTGGTCTAAAGTATGTCGTCATAACAATCGGGTTGGGTTGTGTTCCGGCATTAGTAGCCAGGTTCCAGTCTCTTTTTAGAGCAGCAGCATATTAGTAACACCTTTGGTATTACGCGATGGTAACCGCTTTCCATCAGGTGTGCCGTGTGCCTGTCTGCTAAACTCATGCAATAAAAAAAGATCTAGCATAAGTCTAAAAAAACGTGGTAGCGGATAATGATGAAGATACACGTGATTAATAAATTGAATAGCTTTTTTTCTATCTTTAATCTTTATTCTAAAAATATCTGCAATTACCTACGTTATAAACGGAATTTACCTATTCACGAGCCAAGCCGTGTTCACAAGCCGTGCGGTAATTTGCTAGAATTTATCACATCAATTGTTTCATTACGTTTTAAGAGAACATTTGTTTTTCAAGACTTTAGTTACGAAAAACAAAATTGTCGGCCAAAACGTGAATTCACGCTCCGTAAATGTAATGACGGTATCCTGTTTCTTTAATTTGGATAAAAAACCCTAAAATAGCGTGTCCTAAAGTGATTATTTTGTCCTTACGATTTATCCTTCATTGCCCAGATTCGATATAAATAAATATAAGAAATATATTTATATAGAGTTATATAGAGTTTATGTAGAGTGTAAGTGTAATTTTGTATGGATATATTAATAAATACATACACAAGATATCAATCCTTATCAATGTATCCACAAACTCATTTCTTTATTTGTAACCAATATGGAACTTGACCAGTCATAGGTATAATTCAGCACACAATATAAGAATGATCTTTGAATCATTCTTCTTTTACGACTTATATTAATAAGTAAGTCCCTTTGAATGACCTCTCTTTACCTCCCCTACAGCCATTCCCCAACCACCGAGTCTGACAATAGAAATTCACATGATTCAGTAAGTAATTCACAAATCACTTACCCAAATTCGGATATACGGCTTACCTACACACGGTCGCCCGTTTCGCCATCTTGTTTTTGTGTCTTTGTTAACAACTTTTTAGAACTAAACAAATTCCTCGTCGCGCTCTCTCACCCCCGCTACCCTTTTCGTTCAGAAATGTATTAACCTTTTCGCATTTCGCGACACAACATTTGATCGAAAACACCCAATAATTCGAGAACTAATCATCGATTCTTGTTTAAACCATATTTTATTCAGAAACTAGGATGTGTCCACGATTTCGTTCAAGCTTGACTTGAATTTCCCGCGAGATTCCCGGTTAAACAAACCTCACACATTTTATGACATTAAATTTTATATCGATCGGTAAAAAAATTACATTGGAATTCTATTTTTTAATCTCGCTTTTTAAATCATTCCCAGGAAAAATTCCACGGGATTCCCAGTGTAAAAAATAGCGTATCTATTATATAAGTCTAAGAATGTGATCGATCAGTGAAAACCGCATCGATATCGACCCAGTAGATTTTACGTGAATTCCGACACAAAACGAAACACACAGCAAGACATCTAAAAAAAGTCTATCGTGTTCTACATGTTTATACAGTGTATTCCAGTTGTTTTTTTTTCAAATAGCTTCAATGTACAGACTCGGTATTTTCAGAATGTTAATTAACATTTTTATAGTAAATCCTACAATTCTTTATAGGTTCAATTTTTTTATTGAGCCTTCAGGGGTAAATACTAAATTATATGATATGGTATGTATTAGATTTTTTTAAATTACATTTTTGAAAAATCGGTTATCCTTGTCAGGAATCGAAGGGGCTGATTTTGAAAAAAACAACATTAACTGTATTATTATACCCAATCATAGTGTAGTTTATAATGATCAATTTCTGTGAAGGAATGATGATCAGTGTGAAGGCAAACAAAGATTTTTCAAATGTCTAATAATGTCTCTTAGGTTTTCGTCAAAATCGGCTTCGAAACTCCTAGGGTTTGGCCTTGAAGGCTTAGTTGAAAAGTTCATTCTGCATAATAAATGCACATTTAACTCCATACAGAACTAATAGCGTTCGAGAAATAAGGCTAGGTGAAATAGACAGACAACCATCACGAAATTATAACGATACCATTGAAATCTACAAACCATTTAACCTTAAATCAGAAACACGAACAGTTAAAAATAGACACTGCAAATACTTGTAGATACATAAATCTGTGATTTATTAGCCAGAACAAATTAAATGTTAACATGAAATCCGAATTAAATTAAATAATATTTATATAAAATTAATATATTTACACCACACAGTTTTGTTAATTAAATTTATAAATAAATATATTTCAACACTGTAAGCAATATAAGAATTTTTTATATCACCGAGTGATGTTAATTTATACATTTATGTATTTATTTATACATTACTCTGTTCTTATCAAACTTGTTCTCCATCCAAACGTTGTCTAGAAGAAATCGCTAATAGTAATAACACCGCTTATTGTATTGTACATTTTCATTTCTGTTAACTGTATCTTTTAAAATACAATAAAGCATATTCATTCATTCATTTACACGTGTATCTGTGTTTGTTTTCGTATTATAATTATGTTTGATATAATTAGACTTATGCTACTCTTAAGAATGGTCTAAAATCTAAATGATATTGCTCGTGGCAATAAGACTATTGTATGGTATAAAATATACGTAACTAGCGGCCCGTCCCGGCGTGGCACGGGTGGTTTATAGCAGTTTTTTTACTTCTTGAGTTACAGTATTGAAGTTTTAGTGGGGATACCTAATTTCTCTAGTAATAAATATAGTCTATGCTACTCAGAGATAATGTAGCATTCTAATGGTAAAGAGTTTTTGAAATCGGTCTAGTAGTTTTTGAGTTTATTCGTTACAAATATACAAATATTTACTCGTTATAAAATTGGTTTAGAGGTGAAATACAGGTAATTCATTCATTGTAGTGAGTCGTTGTTATTGTATGGTTTAAGTATGTAAAGAGAAGGGATGATAATCATGTGACGAAATTAATGGCAACGGGAGGACAAGAAATGGACGATCGGAAGGAATGGGACTATTCAAGGCAGCCGTTTTAGTGGCCGCCTTTTCAGCGTTGGTTCATTTAGACGCCAAGAAGTTAATATTTCAGTGATCTTGGTTGTGCTTTAGATATGAGTTATATAAATTATTTATAGCCACTAGCCATACTATTGGTATCAGGAAAGTAGTTTTGGGATTGGGACAGCAGCCAACAAGTGCCAGAACAGACTGATCATCGTTTATTCATTGTGGTATAAGAGCCCGTGAACGGCTACCTGTATGTATTTGAGCAGACCTATATATATATATATATATATATATATATATAGGTCTGCTATATATATATATATATATATATATATATAGCTTGTATATATATATATATATATATATATATAAATATATATATATATATATACAAGCTATTAATTTTTGGCTATGATCTTGCCTGATGCAAGCCAAAATTATGGTCTGATGAAACACGCTTACCCAAAAGGTAAGTACCTATTCACAGGGAACTTGAAGACTCCACACGTGGAAGAGAATACTGTCCGTACTCTTTTTCTATGTGTGGAGTATAAAATTGTCTTCAACTGTGAATGGGTCTATAAATCCTGCAAACATGAACATAGGTTCCAATAAGTATCTGCCACATCGTGTCATCGTGAGTAATTAATTTATATGTGTTTACGTTATTGAACGACATTGCCCTTTTGTGATACTAAAATCATATGCAATGAACGTACTGGAACCAACACTAAATACGTAATTTCTCAAGATGGCCAACACATTTATGGCGAAAGTACATAATGTGTTAGGCGATGGGCTGGAGGTGATAAGTGGCTCGTCTATTTGTTTACCCATCAAACAATCAGTCGTCGCAAATGACGGTTTAAACTCTGGTTGAAATTGCGCACCGTTCAAGTTATTCGTTTCTTTTCAGTAGTTTCACTAGAATTGGCCGTTTTGTTTGCTGTATCTATAACTTGATTCAAAAACGATTGCATATTTTCTTCAGTAACATTTAACTGAAAGATATTTTTATATGTAACAAGCTGTCCCGGCAGACGTCGTCCTGCCCGGAAAAGCTTCAATCGATATGCCGACAGCAGCGTCACCTACCGGGTCCAATTGTGAACCAACTCAGAAACCTTCTTTGGCTCATGCACAACAACTTTGCTAAAGATCATCACATGATCAGATGTATAGTTTACGATTCTATAAAGGACATACAGACAAACATTCATTTTTATATATCAAGAAGATTGTAATATGTATATATGTAAACAATATGTAATATATTTTTATATATTATCTATGTATATGCTTTGTACGGGTCTAGTATCTAGATGACTAAAACAGTGAATGTTTGTCAACTTTATGGAAGCGTATAATATGTGTGGCCCAGGACAAACTTAGTCGGCCGAATCTATTTTGATACTATTTGAGATTATCACGGAGTATATTAAAGTAGACTGTGGAGAGGCTTAGGCTAAGCTACTTCTTACCAATAAAATTTTGGATCTCTGTCTACAAAAGATATGGTAACGCGGAATATTTTAATTTAGGCAGATAAATCCAGTGATAACCTGTCTTTTGATTTATTGATGATTTCTTTACGAAATTGAAATGCAATAAATCTTAGTTCTTATATAAAAAAAGTACTTATATCGCAATCGTATAAATAACTTCAACTTACCGCTTTATTAAATTAAGTATTTGCTCACAACCAGTGGTCAACACTTTTCACTTGGGTTCCATTTGTTTATGATTTACTAAAAGTACATTTATTTTAGTTATTAATTTAAGATTAATTGTAATATAATATCTGTGTTAAGATTTAATTTAAATATGAATAATAAATAATTGTAGGTGTTATTTTTTTTAAATAAGGATGAATTGATGATAGTTTTGTATGCAAATCGCGCGCTTCGGGGAACTGCGTTGGTGCCGGTTGAGTTCTAGGCGCGCGTTCGTCACAAGCGGCTACAGTTAGGTGATTGCATTTAGTTCGCACTGGCTTACATTCTTAATCATTTCGACAAGCAACCAACGGATGTCCAGCCACGAACGTGTCAATAGTAATGCTTACAAATACATCTCAAATTGATATCCTTAACAAGACTACGGTTCCATTCATGAACTCAGTGTTGTATATTTCCTTACCGTGCCAAAAAAATAGAACATTACATTAATGAAAATGTACAGTTGTGTAAATAATTAGTAATCGCCAGATAAACACAGACTTTACATATATACAAAGTAAATAGCTTGTGTCTATAGATAATTCTGGAGCTGAAGCCACATACTCTGACAATAACTTTACTAAAAATAACATAGATACATAAGGGAAAAATTATATCCAAGATTTACAAGTACTATAACAGGATGAACCCTTTCAAAACCATGAGGTAGGAGACAACTGCAAGGTACTGGCCTATACTGGTCTTGCTTTTACAGAAACCGGCTACTCACGTGGCGAGCAAATGTTTAGTTATTCTACCTTTGTTATGATCCGGTAGAAGAGGTTGGCCCAAAAGAGCTGATGATGTCGTGAAGGATGATATGAGTTGTAATGTTTTTACGATAAGTGGTGTCAAATCTAACGCGAAATAAAAGCAGGAAAGCGGACCCAGGATTCCGAAGTGGACGCTACGAACGCAACCAAGATTTAATACTTGACAAGATTTAATATTGATGTAGTAAGCACAAACAAAATCATTCTTCAAATCAACAATGAACTGCCTAATATTTTTCATCGTCAGCCAAGCAGGACACCTAGTCATTATTTGTAGACAACAAACCTATAATTTGTGTATCGTAGTAAAAATCTGAAGGCATTAAAATTATCCAAAATAACAATATTAAATTTTCATCGCCCAAGTTTGGGAATAATTAATGTAAGTACCTACGTGTAAGTAATAATTGTAAGCTATTAATGTAGCTTTCCACGTTGAAACGCTTGTTTTTGTGCTGCGGATACTATATTGATGGTTAATTATGAAGACTTTTTATTGACGATTATTGCTCATATTCTTTTTTACTGATTCTTCACATAAAAATTCTACCTCACGTAATAGAAAAGTCTCAATACAGGTTACTAACATTGTAGTTTCAATAAACAGAACTATGTTTTTGTTTGTCCATATTTGCAGTTGTATTAATGATATTCCTTATGGCTACCCCATGAAGAATCTTAACTAAACCTAATTAATTAATATATGCATAAGCTTCAAAGAGTGGGTTCAAACAAGGTTGGAAAACTTAAAGCTGGTTTGGTATATACGGAAATGTGTGACAGAAGAACAGTGTTTAAATCACGACTAAAATGGTGTCAAAACAATCAAGAACAAATAGAAATGGACGCACTAGCTAAAAAATATTCAAAGGATGACTTTCGTGGATTTTGGAAAACCAAAACTAAAATGGCGGTGCAGGTATCACCGATATCTTTAAACGGCACTTTTCAATAACTTCACATCTGGGTCCAGCTGGAAAATGGTCCGATATTGATATGCCAATAGGAAAGGTCCAGCGCTAACGATGTGGAGAAGGTGGTAAACTAATGTTCTAAAACAAATCTCCTGGTCATGACGGACTTGATGAAAACCGTTGTTGTGCCAGTCGACAGAAATAAAATTGGAAACCTGTCTGATAAAAACAACTATAGACCCATCTAGCTGGCCTCTATAGTCGCTAAGGTTTTTGACAGTTTGTTCAGTTAGATACATATGCTAAACTATACAATAACCATTTAGAATTCCGATCACGCTTATCGATGCGATATTGTGCCTTAAGCATACTATCAAATACTATGTAGACCCAGAAACCTCAATATACGCATGCTTTATCGATCTACCTAAGGCATTTGACCTGGTGTCGTCTGATATCCTTTAGGAACAAGGGAACTAACTTCACCGACGCTTTTCAATATTTATGTAAATACGCATAAAAGTGCGCTCAGGTACAACTTCTAGGGTGTTCTATTTATTGATTGTGTGCAGGTTAATAACTTAAGCTACGCAGAAGACATGATGCTAAGCACAATAGAGTGCGATTTGAGAATATTAGTTAAAACATGTGAGGAGTACGCTGTAAGTCACGGTTTGATATACAATGTTAATAAAAGTAAATTCTTTGGACCGGTTGCAAAGAAGCCTCTAAATATTCCCTCTATTCGGCTTAAAAATACATCCTTAGTGTGGGTTCAATTTAAATACTTAGGGCATGTGGTTACGTCTGACCTTAAGCATAATGCAGACATTGAAAGAGAATGAAAGGCCTTGCCCATAGGAGCTAATATGATTGCCCGCAGATTAGCACGGTGCTCACACAAAGTAAAGTTAACGCTTCTCAAAGCTTATTGTACATCTCTCTTCATGTTCACTCTGTGGGCTAATTATACACAAAGAAGCTACACGGCCCTTCGTGTCCAATATAATAATGCGTTCAGGGCGGTGTTGGGGCTACCCCGCTACTGCAACACCTCGAGCATGTTTACCCTGGCGCGTACCGATTGCTTTCACACCACCATTAGGAAACGGTGCGTGTCCCTGGTGCACCGGGTGCGGGCCATCACCAACGTTGTCTTGGCGATGATTGCTTATGGGCTAGACTGTACCTATATAAGGCACTGCTGCGCTATTCATAATAATGTAATGAAAGTATAACCTCTGGTATATATATGTGAATAAGTGTCTATCACTTCCTGCCAGGGGTTGCCTGAAAGAGATCGCTTTTTAGCGATAAGGCCGCTCGTTGTACATCTTTTATAATAAAGAATTATCTATCTATCTAATTGTGAATGTGAATATATGTGTAACTTTTTAACATTTAATGTATTAATGTAATTCTATATAATGTATAATTTGTAGTAAAATGTAATATGTGCTATGGCTATTGGATAGGTTCTCCTGAAATAAAATTATAAAAAAAATAATTTAATCATAAATCATATTATTTTCCAGAAAACCTTATGCCTTCTTTCGCACTTACGGATGTTGCTTTTTATGGAAAAAAAACAATAATTTACATCTTGCCTCATTATCATTAAACGCTTTGATTTCTTCACGGATAAAAAGTGCTTCAATTATAGGACTATTCCACGGCTCCTTCAGCAGAGAAAAAGGAATAAATAAAGTTCCTTTTATAATAATAGATACTTAAAATATTGGTATCATGGTTTCAGTGTACCAAAGGCAAAGTTTTTTTTGGGTTCAGATCCATAAAGGTAAAATGTCACACTGTGATGTTGGTCTCTCTTATAGTTGAATTTCTCTGGCAATAAATAGTGAATGAAATTTGGCACATGTGTAAAAGTCTTGTTTGTCTACATTTTTGGAAACAAACAAGACTTCTACGTTTCACCTGTCAAAGGAGGCCAACTAAGAGCATGAATATGGCCATTTGTATAAAAAATTAAAACTAAGCGGCTCGGCGGCGGCTCATCTGCAAATACTCAATTTTTATCGAGAAAAGTTATTTATTTCTAAATTTATTTGTTTAAAACTTTATATTCGTATTGTTTTTATAGATGAACCTTCTAAGTGCGACTGCGACGTGCGCCCATGTCCGCCTCGCACATGGCCAATTGATATATATTTTTGAGCTTTCATTAATATCAGATTTATTTTCAGTTAAATGACTTTATTGCTTTTATACCTACACCAAATATATATAATAATAATTTTATTTATTTACTCTCAATAAATCAAACATTTTACACAGTCACGGTAAACAATTATACATATTAAATTGATTTAGAAACCATAAATATGTACTTAGAACCCGTAGCATCTGAAATTAGTTAAAAACAGCAAATTATCGTAAATAATATTAATAACTGTAAAGGTTATATTTTAATCCCTATTAATATTATAAATGCGAAAGTAACTCTGTCTGTCTGTCTGTCTGTCTGTTCCGTTTTCACGTAAAAACTACTGGACCGATTTGGCTGAAACTCAGTATATATATGTTTTTGATACCGAGAATGAACATAGGATACTTTTTATCCCGAAAAGTGGGATAGTTTGCGGGATAAAAATATATTTGTCTTTCTGTTTGTTATGCTTTTACGGAAGAACTAATGGGCCGAATTGGCTGAAATTCGGTACGTATGTAAATTAAATACTGAGGATGGACAAGGGATAATTTTCATTTTGGCCTATTTGGTCATTTTGGACTTTTTGGTCATTTTGGCCTTTTTGGTCATTTTGGCCTATTTGGTCATTTTGGCCTATTTGGTCATTTTGGCCTATTTGGTCATTTTGGCCTATTTGGTCATTTTGGCCTATTTAGTCATTTTGGCCTATTTGGTCATTTTGGCCTTTTTGGTCGTTTTGCCTATTCGGTCATTTCGGCCTGTTCGGTCATTTTGACCTTTTTGGTCATTTTGGCATATTTGGTAATTTTTCATGTTTGGTCATTTTGGCCTTTTTGGTCATTTTGGCCCTTTTGGTCATTTTGGCCTATTTGGTCATTTTGGCCTATTTGGTCATTTTGGCCTATTTGGTCATTTTGGCCTTTTTGGTCATTTTGGCCTCTTTGGTCATTTTGACCATTTTGATTATTTTGGCCTTTTTGGTCGGTGCTTAGTAATTTTTAAAATGTAGTAATTTTTATGTTTTACTTTGCACCGACTTCAAGATGTTTTAGATAATCGAGGGGTGAAAGGCTATTTGGTTTAAGCGACATTTTTGCAACTTTACAGGAGAGCCATCTAAAGTTTAAAATTTTGGAAAAAAAACAACAAAAAAACTTCTTCAGCTATTTGAATGGAGTAAACTTTATTTAAATTCAATTAAAAGCATCGTGTTGGTGATGCTCATACCAAATAAAACGGATCTTTAATTACAAAGATAAATGTCGCTTTATACAATTTGCCTTAAGCCCTTATTTTTCAGAGTATGGAAAAAAGATTTAAGTGACTTCATAACTACAATTGAATACAGGGAAAAAGAATTAAGCGACACTGCAGTATATTTTCAGAGTAAGCCAAAAAGTATGAAGTGACGTAGCCCAAAAATAATAGAAGCAAGCTATTTATCTCAATTACCGATTTAGATTAAAATTACTGGAAGCCTAATTTACTTATGTGACTTTATAGTACTGAAAATGTAACGTTTGATATTACATTTTTTTACGTCTTATACTATCAAAGGCTCTTAAAACAACCTGGATATATCGTTATAGGCTATACAACATGACACTATATAACCACGGAAACCGCGCCGGGCCGCTAGTATTGAATAAATAAAGGAATACATACATCAGTAAAAGTATTTATGTAGAATAATAATTAAGTAGATCAGTCTCGATGTGGGAACATCAAATAAAATTAGGTATTATTTATTCAGTATCACTTAAGATTAGCTGTCATAAAACTTACTAAAACTATAATTAATCACAACCAATAATTGTTAAACTTCAAACTAATAAAAACAAAATAAAAATCACATACATACATAACTTCACGCCAGGTCTCTTGCGGGGTAGGCACGAACAACAGAGCGCCATATAGGCTTATTCTTACACACCTCACTTGCTTCTTTGACATTCATAGCTCTTGTCATGCACGCTCGTCTGTTTTTAAGGCTCCTGACATCACCTTCTGCTAATACACGATCAATTTGATCATGGAAGGTGTGTCGTGGCCTTCCGCGACTTCTGCATCCATCCACTTTTGCATTGTATATCTGTTTAGTCATTCTTTCATCATACATTCTTTCCACATGTCCGAACCACCGGAGCATTCCTTTCCTTACCTTCACCCCGACACTCTCTTTCAGACCAACTCTCTTTCTTACTTCGGTATTACGAACGCGGTCCGCGAGCGTCACTCCGCAGATTTTGCGCAGTGCACGCATCTTGACTGCGTTTACTCTACTTTCATGCTCTCTGTTCCATACCCAACTCTTGCTTCCATACGTGAGCGTAGGTACCAGCACCGCGTTGTGTATGGCAAGCTGGGCTTTCTGGCTGAGGTTCTTAGCGCCTAGAAGTTTACCACGCTCCATTCACACTATTCACCAAATTTACTCTTCTTTCTATGTCAGCGGTGTACCTTCCATCCCTGCTAAAAGCACATCCAAGATATACAAAGTCATTCACTTGTTCCAGCATAACATCATCGACCATTATCCTTGCATTCGTTCTGGTTTCTTCTCTTTCAAACACCATAACTTTCTTCGCATTCAAATGTAAGCCTCTCGCCTGACAGTCATCTTTCATCATTGTGACTAGTGTTTGCAGTTCTGATGGCGATTCGGCTAAAAGCACGGCATCATCCGCATAAAGCAAAGTGCTAACAACTAGATCACCCATCCGCACCCCAACATCCATCAATCTTAATCTCTGGAGACAGTTGTCCAGATATAGGATGAACAGCAAAGCCGACAGCACGCAGCCCTGCCGGACGCCAATATTGACGTCAAACCAGGGCGACAGGCTGCCGTCCACCCGCACGCATGCCATACAGTCCTCGTAAGTGGACTGCACAGCACGCAGCAATTGGCCATTGATCCCATATCCGGGCAATATGTCCCAGAGGTCCTTCCGTACAACCCTGTCAAATGCTTTCTCTAGATCCACAAAACCGCAGAAAACCTTCCAGCCCATAGCCAGCTGCTTCTCCACGATATTGCGGAGCGAGAAAACTTGATCCATACATCCCCTTCCATTTCTGAAGCCCCCTTGTGCATCCCACAGTAATCCATCGGATACCACTCTCATTCTCCTTTCAATAATCTTCGCATACACTTTAGATGCTGTGCTGATCAAATTGATGGCCCTGTAGCTGGCGCACTCCATACGTGACCCCTTGCCTTTATACAAGGGCACGATGACAGCGCCCCTCCAGTCCTTGGGAACCTTTCCCGTCCTCCAGCACAAGTTGCATAAGGACAGGAAAGCGTCCCGGACGCAGGTTCCACCATATTTGATCATCTCAGCAGACACACTATCGATTCCTGCTGCCTTTCCATTTTTCAGACTTCTTATCGACCATTCGATCTCTTCCAAAGTGAAATCACGGATGCTGACTCCTCGAAGTCGGTCACAGACTCAGTCGTGGTGCCAGCATCCGAGATATTATCATACATTTCTCTAAAATATTCACTCCATCGCGCTAAAACCTCTTGTAAAAAATAAAAATCAAGAAAGAAAATTTGTAGTAACTATAAAACAGTCAATGCTTGATAATAATCATAACGCAGTTGGAAATAACGTATTTATTTCTTCGACTGTATCCTCTACATCAGTATCCAGTAGGACATCTTTAGAATTGCAGTGTTGCAGATTTAAATAAATATGGTATCATGTGACATGAATAAGATGTATTAAAATTTAATGATTGAACGGCCGACAAGTATTTTTGTTAAAATTGAAAAAATGTTTCAAATTTCTTCACTTCATTTTATCGCCTGTATTAAGTGACATCCAATTAAAAAAATAATAGCAACAAAATGTTTCAACAACTAAACAAAATATGTGGAAACAAAACGACTATTTGGTTTAAGTAGCACCCTGCGTGGTAAATAGATGCAGCTGAAAAAGCTTAAGGGACGCTCCGTGTCGTATTTGGGTGACGGACAAATGGTTTAAGTAACATCACACCGTGTAATTAGTGGAAGTCAAATTGATTCAAGTTACACCTTAATAAAAAATTAAAATAGGAAAAACGCTTTAACTCTTATTGAATTATTTATCTGAGGAAGGGTAATTGGTTCATGTCTCGGTTCTTTATATAATTGTATGGTTCAAGTATATTACATTAAAAAAAATGCAAATTCCACGTACACTACATACACATACACTGCTACTTTGGAAACAACAGAAAAATAGTATTGTTTCAAACGCCAAAAAAATGCTCTGATTTTAATGAATCCGGCATCATTCGACGGAGAAAAATTCGCTGATTCCGAATATGTATATAACTCAATATCGCCCTAGATGTCGCTTAAACCAAATAGCCTTTCACCCCTCGATATATTAATAATAATAGCTTTAGAAATAAGTTAGTTTATACATTTTAGTTTTTTAGTTTATGAAGTCAGTTTTTTTAAACGAAGTTTTTAAATTTTATAGTGTCTAGCTATGTATGGGTGGACCTACGAATGGTGCCGCGCTTCTTAAAAAACATAGGTCCCAAAAACCGGGAACAAAAAAAATGTTCGTAAAATGAAAACTACTGGGCCCAACTATGTCAAATTGTTAGAGGACCACATGGCAGCTATTCCGCGTCGAAAAAAAAAGAATCACGTAAATCGAATCATAAATCTCAGAGTAATCGGTGTACATATGGAACGGAGTGAACATTATTTCCATGAAAAATGTTCATAAAATGAAAACTACTAAGCCAAACTATGTAAAATTTTTAGGGGATCAATTGGAAGCTATTCCGCGTCGAACAAAAGAAAAACACGAAAATCGGATCATAAATCACGGAGTTATCGGCGAACATACATAAAAAAAAGCAACAAAAAAAAAAGATCCCGATGAATTGAGAACCTCCTCCTTTTTTCGAAGTCGGTTAATAAAAAATTAAAACTAAGCGGCTCGGCGGCGGCTCATCTGCAAATACTCAATTTTTATCGAGAAAAGTTATTTATTTTTAAATTTATTTGTTTAAAACTTTATATTCGTATTGTTTTTATAGATGAACCTTTTAAGTGCGACTGCGACGTGCGCCCATGTCCGCCTCGCAAATGGCCAATTGATATATATTTTTGAGCTTTCATTAATATCAGATTTATTTTCAGTTAAATGACTTTATTGCTTTTATACCTACACCAAATATATATAATAATAATTTTATTTATTAACTCTCAATAAATCAAACATTTTACACAGTCACGGTAAACAATTATACATATTAAATTGATTTAGAAACCATAAATATGTACTTAGAACCCGTAGCATCTGAAATTAGTTAAAAACAGCAAATTATCGTAAATAATATTAATAACTGTAAAGGTTATATTTTAATAAACCTATAAATCATAAGTTTCGTCGTCGTCGCCAATCGCAGTCCACTGCTGGATGTAGGCCTCCCTAATTCAGCGACGCTCATCTCTGTTCTCTGACTTCCTCATTCAGCTCCTACCGGTGACCTTGCGCAAGTCATCAATCAGGCTGGAGGGTGTCCAACACTACTTTACGTAAGCCATAAGATTATTTATTGCTAAACGCAAGGCTATTTTTAGCGTCGACAACTTTCACTTTTTTACATTATGTAAGATTGATTAGGGTATGAAAACATGAAAGATATTAAAAGTGTTTTCGCTTACTTATTATGCTATTCTAGTATCTAAGTATCTCCTAACAATTTTATTTCACATGTCATCTATCATCTAAAATGGGGTTATCAGTATCCTATAAGCACATAATTTATCGACTCTAAAACCCATTATAATAGCTTTTATGCTAAAATACCCCATAAAAACTACTTCACTCGTAAGTTTGAAACTAATGATTTCAGAATTGTCCATTTCACTGTTCAAAAGTTGGATTTTTTTTTTTTTTTTTTTTTATATAGTATAGGTTCGCGTTTGACCGACATTGCGCCTGATGTCAGGCGGAAATCCAGTCTAAGGTGGAGCACGCTTACCTAGAAGATACCTGTTCACGCGAGACTTAAAGACACCTAGATTATATTTTTCGGGAAAAACAGACGATGGTAAAGAGTTCCATTCTTCAGCGGTGCGTATGATAAATGTGGAAGCATAGCGTTTCGTCCGCTTCGTCGGTATTTCCACCATATATCGGTGGCGTAAGTGCGTACGTCTGCTTGTCCGGTGATAGAATGGTGAGGGAGGAACCAGCTCATGCAGTTCAGAGGCACACTCCCCGAAGTGTATCCTATAGAATACCGACAAACTAGCGACTTTACGTCGATGACTTAGGCTCTGAAGCCTCGCGTCGAATAGTCGGTTGTTGCCTATCAGTTTCCTAGCTCTTTTCTCTATCGTCTCGAGTGTCTCTAACTGGTATTTAGCTGAGCCATCCCAAAGATGAGAGCAGTACTCCATGCAAGACCGTACTTGTGCTTGATACAGATTTAGCAACTGAAGTGGTGTGAAGTACTGCCTCACCCTTGATAGAACCCCTAGCTTTTTGCCAGCCAGCTGAGCAACAGACTCTATATAGGAGCCAAAATTTAGAGATTGCGTTAAGGAGATGCCAAGAAGCTGAAGGCTGTCGGCTATCGGTATGGATACACCTCGGAAAGTAGGAGTTAAGTTGAAAGGACTCCTTTTGGCAGAGAAGAGACACGCCTGGGTTTTGGAGGCATTGAACTTGACTAGGTTGGATTCACCCCAATCGGAGACTGCCTTCAAAGTCAAGTTCATCCTACTGATCATTGACTCCCTCTGTGACTGAATCTGGGCGCTACTGGCTCGCGCGTTGGATGTATAGCTCTCTACAACAGTGCTGTCGTCTGCATACCCCAAAATACTGATCCCCAAATACTGGAATGGGACGAAGAGATTTTTTTACGATTTTGAAGTTGTTTTGTTTGACCTTCTCTCAATTATCTGTGGTCCGTGGTGTCTTTTCCGTCCATAGACGGAAGCTAGCTTTGCTGACATGCGTCCTCTGTCACACCACAAATTATCATATCATCCTTCACACAATCCATCCATCTCTTTTTGGTGTACTTTTACATTTGTACCCATCAGTCTTGCAGTTTTTACATTCTTCTTGTCACGTGAGTCTCATCCTTGCTCATTACATGTCCCTACCGCCTTAATCTTCTTTCTCTCAATTTTTCAATCACAGGTGCAACTTTCAAAGATCCCCTTACGTACTCATTTCTCAGCTTATCCCTTCTTGTAACACCACACATCCGTCTCAACATTCTCATGTCAGCTGAGTGGAGACATTTGTAGTCTATCACTTTAGTGGCCTAACATTCGGACTCGTTAAACATGACCTTTAGTTTGAGTGGCATTAGTTGGTCGCATGTCATACCTGTCTCCACTTTAGTAAGTTAGTTTCTTTTCCCCTAAAAATAAGTTATAAACACAATAGTTATTGAAGAGTATCGATATGATTTTTAAAGACGTAATTAATAATGCTGCACGATATTATGAATGAATGAATGAATATATGAAATCACTTTATTGTTCAGAAATGACTTTGAAAAAAAAACCACTATCAGTTATATGTATGGCGGCCATCCTTAATTTTCAGTTGTTTCTTAGTTTTACTACATCAGTCTGTACCACCATATAGACTTTACTTTTCTGTCAAACATTCATTCATGTAACACCAACTATTTGCAAAAAAAACAACTGCCGGATGGAAATTACGAAAGATAAGGATTCCGTTATTGATGAAATGACTACGAAGTTCTAAATATTAAAAATCTTATTATTTAAAAAAAAAATCTTACCAAATTGATTTGTAAAATATGTTTTAAAAAACATAAACACAAAAACTTGAGAAGAATAATCTGTGGGGTCAAGTTATATGGAGTTTAGGAGCTTTTCAGTTACGTTTTACGTTGATTGATTTGTCGTTTCTAGTATTCTGGTTCTATGCCCAAATTATTGCAGCTCAACGGTAAACCGTCAGAACTAAATGATATATTAGAGACTGGAAGGCCCTGACATATCGTATGTTACATACGTGCTCAAATTCTCTTATATCGTCTGTCTACACTTAGGGCGCATGCAGATTTGCCACAAGGCGCAGCGAGGCTTTGTGAAATAAATGCATACAAATAAAAAAATGCATGACTGCTGAGCTACGCCCGAACTGCGGCTGGGCTGCAGTCATCTATCAAGTAATGATAGTGCGCAAGTACGTTTTGTTAAATTTTAGACAAGAATTAGCGTTTTTAGAGCATACGTAGTATTTTTAAATATTGTATTTTTGTTTTTCCTTTATAAGATTCTAAAAGACGAAATATTTTTACTGACTGATAATTTCTTTTATTTTTTCCTTCCACTCATTTTAATATTATAAAAAAATTTTTGAACTAGGCATGTTTGCTGAAGAGTTTCTTGCGCCGCTTCTTCTCTTCAAGCCACAACATGTTGTGAAGCGGTGGTAAATTAGATTAGGCTCCCATAGAGTAAATAATATCCATAAACAAAATTTAAAACTAAATAATTAAAATGAACAAGTTGGCGGTAGGCTGAATAAAAACTTTGACAATACACGTTTGACAAATGTCATCTTTGTCTTCCGTGACCACGGCCACTGAAAAGCGGCCGAAACGTCGGATAAACCTAAATCAAATAGATTACCGCGCTTAAAACCGTTAAAACGTAGTTTTGTTATGTGTACAAGTCGCGAAAACTTAAGAAAATAATTGTTTTCTAAGCAATCTTAAGTATCTTTGAATCTGTTTGACCTTATAGCCTTTACAACTTTTTTTACATTGTATAGGATAATGTTTGACCGATATTGCACCTGATGTCAGGTGAAAATGCAGTCTAAGATGGAACACGCTTACCCAGAAGATACCTGTTCGTGCGGGACTTGAAGACATCTAAATTGTATATTTCAGGAAAAACAGACGACGGTAAAGAATTCTACTTTACAGCGGTACGTATGATAAAAGTGGAAGTATAGTGCTTTGTCCGCTTAGTTGGTATTTCCAACACATATCGGTGAGTATAAATGTTGAAAGGTACATGTCTAACAATCGTTTAGACCAGCCCCTCGAAGTACTGGCTCACTGTGTAGATAATTACCACCCGCTGAGCTCGTTCGTCTGCTTGTCCGCTGATAAAAAGGTGAGAGAGGAATCAATTTGTGCGATTCTATGGCACACCTCGAAGTATAATCCTACAGATTACCAACAAATCAACGACTTTGGATCGACGATACTCTGGAGCCTTCAATCGAATAACCTGTTATCATCTATTAGTGTTGTGGTCTGTGGTAAATAAGTTTTTGTCTTGTCTTTTCCAATTTGGAAACGTTCACACACTATTAAATAATGAAAGTTCGAATAAACCCCAGAATACACAAAGGAAATTTCAGTTGCCTACATTAGAGCTCAAACAATTTGATGGAGACATTACAAACTGGTTGGGTTTTTGGGGGCAATTTAAGAAAATAGATTCAGATTTTTCTATAGACGATGACGACAAATTTCAATATCTATTAAAAGCTACAGAACCAGGTTCGTCAGCTAGAGAACTAGTTGAAAGCTTTCCACCAAGTGGGCCCAATTATCATAAGGCGCTAGAACAGTTGAAAGCCAGGTTTGCCAAGGACGAAATTCTCGTTCAATGTTACGTCCGTAAGCTCTTAGACATCGTACTGTCCCAAGGCAATTGTAGCGATTTTTCAGATTTAAGGACTCTGTACGACAAGTTGAATACCCAGCTAAGGGCCTTAGAAACATTAGGTGTAACAAGCGAGAAATACGCAGCAATGCTTTATCCACTCGTCGAATCTGCAATTCCAGAAAGTACTTTGAGAGTTTGGCAACGCATACCAAAAAGATCCGAAACAGATCACCTGCAACAGTTGCTGGAATTTTTAAAACTGGAAGTGGATTGTGAAGAAAGAGTGCAGATTGCAAAAAATTCGTTTACTGAAACTAAAAGAGAAAAACAGCCGACAGCTTCCTGTATAGTCGCTTTTAACAATAAAAAGAAATCGGATTTTAGCGGAAAAAATGAAAAGCAATGTATATGGTGCGACAAAACTTCTCATTTTAGCTCGGAGTGCATCAGTAGCAAGGAAATGTCACTAGAGGAGAAAAGAAACTATTTAAAGTCTAAAAAGGCTTGTCTTATTTGTTTGAAGATCGGACATTTCGCAAACAATTGTAGCAGATATCCAAAATGCTTATATTGCACTAAGCGGCATTATTTCATAATGTGTCCAGAGGTTAACATTTTCCCCATTGACAACCAACCATCAACATCAAATGCGACTAATGGCAAAATGCAAAAAATGTCACACATTAATACAGCAAATATGGTAGATGGCGATACTTCCGATACGACAAGAAGATCTAAAGTCAAAACGCCATGGTTACCAGATGTCAATATGTCGAAA
Source organism: Dendrolimus pini (assembly GCA_949752895.1). Classification (NCBI taxonomy): domain Eukaryota; kingdom Metazoa; phylum Arthropoda; class Insecta; order Lepidoptera; family Lasiocampidae; genus Dendrolimus; species Dendrolimus pini. Next base: position 9,488,900 of record OX457133.1, read on the forward strand.
ATAGGTTGTGAAAAAGAAGATAATGATTTAGCCGAGGACGAGAGAGTTTATTTGTGCCATAAAAGCTCAACTACTTTGTTACAAACAGTTTTAGTGAACTTAGTTCATAATGGTAAGGTTGTTAAAGTACGAGCATTTTTCGATAGCGGAGCTCAGCGATCTTATGTTTCTAAGCGAATCATTAAAGAATTAGGCTTAAACGCTATTAGAAGTGAGTGTATGACACACTGTCTTTTTGGGGGAGTTAATACTACTATTCAAAATTATAACTTATATAATTTACATGTTCAGAATATAGAAGGCAATTTTGAATTTATATTATCTGCTTTAGACAAAGATAGATTATGTGGCTATTTACCACGACTTAGTGATCCAGAGATTTACCGACGCTTAAACAAGCAAAAAATATTTTTAAATGACAATGACCGTGATTGTACAGAAGTAGGTCTTTTAATAGGCGCAGATTATTCAGGTTTTCTTTTTACAGGTGACGTGATTCAAGTGACAGATACATTGACAGCTATAAAAACAAAGCTAGGCTGGGTTATCCAAGGTGTTACCAGCGCTGCTTATTCCTTGAGCCAAACAGCAAGCTTCAATTGTTTGGGTCAGCTATGGGAGCTTGAAACGATTGGTATCAAGGACCCGGCTCAAAAGAAGAAAATAGAGGTTATGGAAAGGGAAATAATGAATTTTTTTGATGATACAGTGGCAATTAACAAAGAAGGTCGGTATGAAGTCAATTTACCTTGGCGAGAAGACGTTAATTTATTAAATAATAGAACATTAGCTTTGAAACGTCTTCACTCTACAACCAAACGTTTAGTTTCTACCGGGAATTATAAGGAGTATGACAGTTCCTTAAAGGAATGGCTTCATAGTGGTATAATTGAACAGGTACAAGGTGATGAGGATGGTCATTTCTTGGCACATCATCCCGTTATTAAAGAATCAAGCCTAACAACAAGAGTAAGACCAGTATTTGACGCATCAGCAAAAGATGAACATGGCAAGTCTCTAAATTCTTCTTTGGAACCCGGTATTAATTTATTAGAATTGATACCAAAACTTTTACTTGACTTTCGTATGCGCGAGTATGGTGTCACAGCCGATATTAAAAAGGCATTTTTACAGATAAGCTTGGCAGAGGCGGATCGTAAATACCTTCAATTTCTATGGTGGGCGAACGAAGATAGACATCAGTTGATTACTTATCGTCACTGCAGAGTTGTGTTTGGTGTAACTTGCAGCCCATTCTTATTAAATGCCACCATAAGGCATCACCTCGAAAGTGAGTACATACCTTTACATTTAAAACCTACTACAGATAAATTAAAACAGTCATTCTATGTTGACAACTGCCTTACCAGTTGTTCTTCGGTGGAAAGTTTACAAGAATTTATAAATAATTCGAAAGAGCTTATGCTCCTAGCTAAGATGGATTTAAGAGGCTGGGTCTCAGGGCCATCCAATGAAGAAACCGTTCTTTCGGTTTTAGGGTTATGGTGGAATACTAAAACAGATGATTTAAAGATAAATGCAAAATCTTTGAAATACAATGGAGAGCGTATAACTACACGTTTTATGTTATCTTTAGCTCACAGAGTATTTGACCCGATAGGTTTTACATCTCCTGTTTCACTGAAGGCCAAATTATTATTGAAACAAGTTCATCAGAGAAAACTTGGATGGGATGAACAAGTACCAGAGGATATAGCCAAAGGTTTTCTCAAATGGGTATCAAAGCTAGATTCTTTAGAGGATGTTGCAGTTCCTCGACGTATAACATTAAATAGTATACATGATTCTAAATTATCAGTTCATATTTTTTGTGACGCTAGTAAAGATGCATATGCCGCTGCCTTGTTCCTTCGCAGTGAGAGTGAAGGCGTAGTATCAGTACAATTGATAGCCGCAAAGTCACGAGTATCACCTTCCAAGGATAGTAAAGATATCTCGATACCACGGTTGGAACTATTAGCAGCCGTTATAGGGGTCCGTCTATACGTTCAATTTAAAAATAATTTTCCTTTGGAACACTTTTGCTGGTTTTGGACTGATTCAATTGTTGTCCTAACGTGGATACAGAAAAATGAAAGTTTGGACGTTTTTGTGAAAAATCGGGTGAAAGAGATTCGTAGTTACACTAATATAAAGGATTGGAATCATTTGCCAGGTAATCTGAACCCCGCCGATTTACCTTCAAGAAGCTGTGAAGCAGATGTTCTAAAAGAATCATTGTGGTGGAATGGACCGGAGTGGTTAAAATTAGATCCCAAGGAGTGGCCTATATCAAGCATGTATACGCATTTAATTAAAGGATCTATTGAGGTTAATCAGCAATACATGGTTAATAGTGCTATTTCAGATAATTTTTCGGAAAGACTTTTATATTTTTCTAAATATACGTCAATTGTCAGAATGATTGCATGGATATATCGCTTTTATTCAAACTGCAAGATTAAGAAATCAGAGCGATTACAAAGAGTTCTTAGTTCAGAAGAAATTACAAACGCCGAGAATAATATGTTCAAACTTATCCAAACGGAAACCTATGGAAAATTGAAAACTTATAAAGATTTATGTACTTTTGTGGACACTGATGATTTAATCAAGGTTAAGACGAAATTGATCTCTGAAAATATACCATTTTGTTATAGATACCCTATACTATTGCCAAGTAAACATATCATTGTAGAGAGGTTAGTTGTACACAAACACAGAGCGTTAATGCATGCTGGTACATTAACTGTCATAGCAAATTTGCGGCAAACTTTGTGGATAACTGGAATACGTCTGCTAGTAAAAAAGATTTCAAGAAGGTGTGTTATATGTAGAAAACAAAAGGGAGAACCATTTTCTACGCCACTAGTTGCGTTGCCAGAAGATAGGACACAAGCGGGCAAGCCGTTCTGTTGTGGTCTGTGGTAAATAAATATACTGCTTTTGTGTTAATTCTATTATATAAACTTAATAAACACAATTAAAATATTAGTCCATGTATTTCCTTCAATATTTTTTACATGACAGATAAAAAACAAACTAAAACGTTGACACAAAAAAAATTACATTTAAAAACGCTGTTCTATAACATAAAATAGGTCTAATCTAATTCTATGAGCACGAGACTCCAACAATTAGCTTCCTAGCTCTTTTCTCAATTAATTCGAGTGTTTCGAGCTGGTATTTGGTTCAGCCATCCCAAAGGTAAGAACAGTACTCCTTGCAAGATCGTACTTGTGTGTGAAGTGGTGTGAAGTACTGGCTTACCCTCACACATATAATTCTTCGTGAACTTAACATAACAGTAAAGTTTTATTAGGTTTCTTTTTATTATCTTTCTCCAAATCTTTTTCATCGTAATAGTCACATCAAAAGCATTGTTTTTTTTAATCTATCGTGACACTAAATTTACAAGTATACGACTTTTGAAGATAGCGACGAAAGCACCACTACCGCGCGTCTTTTACGAATTTGAAGACGCCCTTATACACTAGTGATCTGAACGTACGTGTATATTGCGTGTGTGAATGCCATAAATGTTACGTACCTAAACCTGGCAATTAAAATCTGTGTCATTTTTTTGAATTTGAAGTGTGTGAGGCAGAACGTTATTATCTCTAGCAATCTGTCAAATATTTTACTAATTGAAATACTTCTTTGGAGTTTCAATAATTTAAAGTGCCACTTATAAACTTATATATCGATTTTTTTGAGGTCTATACTCATAATCACTTAAATATAATCATTTTTCTTTGAGATGAAATACCTCGTGAAAGTCACCAGAAGATAGTAGCAGTACGATGACGATCAAACAACTACAAAACACTGATGCCTAAGGCACTAGCTCTCCACTCGAATCTTCTCGAAATTTTATGAAATTTAGACAAGGAGCATTCAGTGTTATTAAGCTTTCATGTCTTAACGTGTAGTGTTATAATATACTTATTTCGAAAAGAAGAAGTTGTGAGGAAATCTGTATATCAAGATTAAAGATTAATAAAACCAGCTTAGAAAAAGCGTGTCGTGTATATTTGTATCTCTAATTGCACAAGTTCATATGGTAGAACCATACTGGAATCACAATTCTAGCTCCTAGGGCTGGCTTGCTCGGTGTAATACCATGCTCTCTCAGAGTATCGTTGTGAAATAGTTAGCCTTGAGCTAACTATGTTTCGTGCGATGAGTAAATTCCGATGGCCTACTTCCCCTTCCCCCTATCCCTTCCCCTCTATACCTTCCTAATGGTTGGCAACACGTTGTCTTCGCTCACGGTGTTGCAAACGGCTATAGGCAACGCTAACCACATTTCGATATGTGGGCCCTCTGCTAGTTTGCCAACTTCGGAATAAAAGCAGAAGTTTCTAACCATAGTAATAATACTTGCATAATTTTACATCTATTCTTCCTGGATGTATATTCAGAGTTTTTTTTACAAGAGCGTAAAGAGCATGCAACCATCCGAAGTCACTAATCATATACTCGTACTAAAAGGCACACTTCTAAGTTAGATAACTCCATAATAAATTCTTAACAACAAAGTTTATTGTGTTTGTATCACCTTAAATGATATCACACGTATTACACTAATGCGATTGGTTTTTAAATTACGTTTTTTCTTAAATAGATCTTATATTTTCAAAGGCTATTTTAAATACAGAACACAAAGTGATACATAATGGGGATGTGGAAACATGTTACAAAGTTTTAATATTATTTACATATAAAATAACAGACGTTGAAATAACGTCTTATAATTTATTTCATGACGGAATTCTTCTTGATATATAAAAATATCATGTCACGATGTATGTCCGGGGTAAACTCCAAAACTACTAAACCGATCATGATGAAATTTTGTAACTGTGTCTAATTTGGTCCAACTTAAACGACAGGAGTTTTTATCTCGATTATTGGCCTCAATTATAAAATTCTAATGTTAGTGTGTATGTCAGTGAACAGTGTTTGCGGGTGGTTCCCTGGAAGGTGATTGTGATTCTTACACAATTTGACCCAGTAAGTATCGCGGCTATTGGGTTATAATTTTTTTCTGACGCCGGGCGACGTCTGCCGAGATCGCTTGTAGTTATATAATTTTAATACTACGCCCTTATTATTGTGTTTTCATTATTTTTTTTAATATTACACAAAATTTAATAACAATCGATTTATATGTTCACAATTAAACACTAATTAGTGATAGATGTTATTTTCAAAAATGACATAAAGCAAGTGCATAACGAAGTTTCGAATAAAATTAATCTGAAAAACTAATTTTAAGATGCTTATTTAAAAGAAAGACCGTTTTAAAATACAGTAGAAACATTTATTCACATGTTCTCGCTAATATCCAACATATATTGACCAACTTCGTTAGTCAATATTATGCCCAAGCCCCAAATTCTATATGAAACATAGGTATTTGCCGAGTAGATACCTACATAAAGAAAAGATCACAAAACATTAGAACAAGCATGTTAGTGTACTTAGCCAAGTGACGTCCAATGTAGTTAAGTGAGTTAAACCTTTGTGGGCCGAGCTCACTGGAACGCAGGCTCCGCATTCAATTCCTGGTGATAATTTCGTAAACGAACTTTTCGTTATTTATTACTATGGTCTGGGTGTCTGCACTGCAATCAGCCGCAGAGTGGGCCGTCGTATATCACCCATAACACAGGCCTAACTTGCTTAGATTAGGGATACGATGTGTGTGTTTGTCTGTCGATTATTATATTATGTAGTGGAATTCCTTGTCCGATCTTGAAAAATTGTAAGTAATTAAGTATGTCCTTTAATACATTTTTGAAGTGAAACTTCTATATAGACGGGGGGGTCTTACGATTATTCGCTCACGAAAAAGTGTCACAGTCACGTGGTCTAATACGTACATTTTTAAACTCGTGATATCTTTCGAATGGAATATCCGAATTGAATAATTCAAAAAGTTATATAAAGGTATTGAAGCAGTCTTGAATATGAAGTAATTTATTTTGATAAGGATTAATACCAAAATACAAATAAAGAGCGTTTTCTAGCGGTGGCATTATAATTATTTTTTTTTAATAAAAGAACACTTATTGTGGCATAACTATAATAGTTAGACATATACTGTCGCGACACTTTTTGCAGATAATGATGTGTTCTGCAAAGTCATAGAACATTATTTCATTCTATCATCAATAGTTTTCGCAGTGCACGCGATTTTAGGTATTTTTTACACCTTGCGTTACATTATTGGAGTTTTAGTAAGGATCCCTAATTTTTTTGTAAATATAATATATCCTTTGTCACCCGGGGATAGTGTAGCTTGCCAACAGTGAAAGAATTTTTCAAATCGGTTCAGTAGTTTCAGAGCTTCTTCAATGCAAACATACAATCTAATCTTTCCTCTTAATAATATTAGTCCAGATATTCATATATTTACTTTAAAATTAATTCGATATGTGCATATTATAAAAAGCGTAAGATTTTGCGCTAGAAGTTGTTTAATAGAATTGGGAGCTGGGCTGCCCTAAAAAGCGCTTTATCTATCTCCAAAAGCGCTATTGAAGTCCCAGTGAGCCGAGCGCCGGGGAAATCCCGTAAACGAGAAAGCGAGCGAGAGAGCGACCGAGGATATATCTCGTCCCTCTAATACCTAAAATCACGTTCAGCGCATCGGAATGTGCGATGTTCCGAGCCGATATTAATGGAGGCAAACTTAAGTTTGCATCGAACTATACCTGTGCTAATATTTTCTTAACTTTTTGCGCCTTGTATTCATATACACAATAAAACTACGTTTATTACCGCGCTTTAAACCGTTAAAACGTAGTTTTATTATCTATACCTCTGCTCTCCACGTGACTGGGTATCACTGCCACTATTGTGGTCTATATAAAAAAAAATAGAGAGTTTGTTAAGGAAACAAATTAACAACAAGAAAACTTTGCCAACGGTTCAGTTTTTCGAAAAGCCCCAACAAAAGGGAACGACAACGAACGGCAAAACTGTTGACGTAAAAAAATAGTCGGTGCGTGTGTAGCGTATTACACCATTAAAATGTACCTAACCTAACCAAATCATAATTTGCAGTAAACCTGCGAAAAATCGAAATGTGTGCTGGGACACATATTAGAAGTGAAAATTCAACGGACAAGTGGAAAAACGAATCGCAACGGACAAGTGGAAAAACGAATGGCAACGGATAAGTGGGAAAACGAATCGCAAGGGACAAGTGGAAAAACGAATCGCAACGAACAAGTGGAAAATCTTCAACTAACAAGTGACAAAATGAATCGCAACAAAATTTTAACTTGAAGTTTTACGGGCAGGTTTTCAAATTGGACAAGTACATTAACAATCTGCCCGTAACACTTCAAGTTGAAATTTTGTTGCGATTCATTTTGTCACTTGTCAGTTGAAGATTTTCCACTTGTTCGTTGCGATTCGTTTTTCCACTTGTCCCTTGTGATTCGTTTTCCCACTTACCCGTTGCCATTCGTTTTTCCACTTGTCCGTTGCGATTCGTTTTCCACTTGTCCGTTGAATTTTCACTTCTAATATGTGTCCCAGCACACATTTCGATTTTTTATTTAAGTTAATGGGTGAGGAGATATTAGCTACCAGTCGTAAAAATTGTGTCTTCTAACTTTAGAAATAACCTCGTTTACATCATACCGACTTCGGCGAGGAAAATAGGTACGAGTGTGCAAACACAACATTCGTCCTGCTAATACTGCTGTCAGTGCCAGTACTTGACGCTCCGTTCGTTGGCGATTGACGCGCAGAAGAAAAAGGACGGGACGATGTTTTATTACGATGAGTAAATATCATCCACCAACTTCGACGACGACGATTATTCTTTTCTGTATAATATAAATAAGGCGGCCCATTGTTCAAAATGTATTGTACCAGCTTTTTAGACCGTAGTTTAAATTTTTGGTGAACAATAAAGTGTTTTCATTTACCGGACCCCGAGGTTCAAGGCGGACGCTCCCAACGCAACCGGGATTTAACGTTAGGATGATGATGAATAAAGTGTTTCTTTCATTCATTCGTAACTATTCAAAATACTCAATTATTTTGAAATCTATGATTTCCACAATCGAGCGCGAAGTGAATATTGGAGTAGCGTGTAAGCACGTACTGCCTGCGATGCTGCCACTGAAGTTTTTTGAGAATGATTTCGCCAAAAAGAGCAGCAACGACAGCGGCTGAATGTAAACATGGTATAAGAAGAAGGAAATCCTGAAAAATTGAGGCTGTAAACCTTCAAAATTATTTGAATTAAAATTTTGTATGACGCGGACTGCTCTTTAATTATATTTGTCAGCAACCAACTTTTTGCTTATGTTTGTCCTCAGAATGAAGAACAAAAACTTTATAAAATTTTAGTATGTTCTTGGGGCTTCCCTCTACCTATTTTAAATAAGTTAAAATTACCAACATATTTTTAATCCATTAATTTTACTTAACATCCTTTTTACTTACCAACCTTTTGACATTAGGACATTCCCGGTGAATACATTTGCGTGAACCTTACCTTCGTGCAGGAACGTAGTACGGTTAGTTTTAGTTCTTAAAGATTAAGCATCCACGGTATTTTAGCCGCAGACGTCGACGGCGGCGTTTCGTAAATGAACGGCAAGCGCGCATTCCTCGTCGGGCCCCCGTCTTTCCCTTCCCGCACAACTCGCCTCACCTCACCTCAGCACATCTAATCGCGAGTGCGCTTATTATTATTATTCTTGTAATAAATCTGATATATCGTTCAGCAGCTAAATGTGTGCTGTATTATAAAATATTAATCGGTTTTTTTACGAAATAAACATGCAATCTTGTACTGCAATTGAAACACACAAAAGTATTTTCTTTCTACCTCAAGACCTCTAAAGTATATTTCATGAAAACTGGATCGTATTCAATGTTATAATGGGAATAAATATATAAATAAAAATCGTTTTAATGATGCGTATCACATATATTGGAAAAGGGCGACGGTTTTACTATTTATTTAGGAACCAAGAGCAGTCCAGTTTAGTCTAGCCCAAGCATATCAGCAGGATAGCGTCTGAGTAGATACGTGATATTAATAATCACATAATCTTTGCCAAACACTAGGTATCTACAGTCAATGCCTTGATTTTCGGAATACACTGATATAATGTTCCCTGTACATACGCGCAAATACCAAGTTTCAAAATATTAATTAAAAACAACACATTCATAAAATTGTAATATTATCCAAGTATATGCATTTCTCAAAGCTTTTGTTTAATAGTTGAAGTCATCATTTCCACGCTACAGAGAGACTCGAGCCAAGATATGTTTATGAGGTGGTATTATGAGAACACATGTAGTGATGACATTATCAATAACTCCCACCTTAGACTAAGACTCCCACTGATCATAAAGACTTAATATTATCAGTTCTTAACAATGAAATCGTTTAAAGTTATAAATGTCAAATTAAATTAAAAAGTATTCAATGACTATTGGATGAATATTATCTACGATACATTAATAAGGTAGAAGAATAATGCCCTTTCATAATACTGGCTAAGTTCAACTAATAAATTACCAAGAAAAATTCAAGTCATCTTCACTAAGTCACTCATAATAACATATTTGTAAAAGTCACTAAACACTAAGAGTAAACAAATAACTCAAACTTTATCTTCTTTTATGCCTTCATTTTCGCTAGGTTTAGGAGTACGCATTTCATTAGTCACTATATCCAATGAACCATTCCTACTCAGGCCACAAGCAGCACACATTTTCCTACCAAGGTCATATTTTTTAGCACAATAAAGAATGATTATAAGCAAAGTTAATATCACAACGATTGAACCGACAACTATGGGAGCGCTTTTGTCCATATCGTCATCAGCTATTAAAGCATTTCTAGCATTTTCTTCCTTTAGGAACTCTTGGAGTGGAGAGAAATACTCCAGGATTCCTTTCGTTGAGAGTTCAGATTCTCCAGTCATTTTATATAAAACTGTTCGCCAGTCTTCACTTGCACCAAGCGCCATACCGTCACTGAAAGAAAGTTTTATTGATCACATCTACAAGATATTTTCATATATCTACTGTTTTATTAAAAGTCAGGTCTTGTATTCAATTTCTGGTAGGGCAAAGTACGGAAAAAGATTTCTGTCATTTACTTTAATTTGCTATAACTGAGATCTCCTCCACAATTTTATTGTTCTTTATAATTATATTGCCCATAATAAGCGTAAATTGCTTACATTAGTACTGGGATACAATAGTATCATACTGTTTTCGTTTGCCTATATATGTTTGCAATATGTATGCCATTTTTAATTTCTATACCTAATAATTTATATTAATATAAATTGTTATTTGAATAATTATAATATTATAGTAACATCTAAATTCAATCATCAACTACATCACTAAATTATCCAAGTTTTAAACGACGAGGTAGCCTATTTCTTTACCTAAAAATATTATAATGATGTTCATTCTTAATCTTTTATTACAGTATTACCTACCTATCGGTATAAATATTACAACAATAAAATATCACAAGAAAAAAGTATAAATATTACAAGAATAAAATATCACAAGAAAAAAGTATAAATATTAAAAGAATAAAAATCTAAATAGTTTAATTTACTTATTTATAAATTAATTTTTATACAATAAATTATTTGATAATCAAATGTGAACTTGATAATTAAATGATTTGATAGTATAGTAAGTGTTCATTTCAGGTAGCTTTTCAAGAGCAGTCTCAACACGTGACAAAGCAAAGTCATTAGCATGATAGCGGTATATAAAAAACCTTCTTATGACGCAGTAGGTATCATTTAATTTTTTTATGCGGATACCAATGAATCTTTTGACTAATTTCGTGGCTTCTTTTTGTAACAACTTGATGTCATCTGCTAAATTGTACATACAATCTAATGGTCCTTGATGCGGTAAATTAGCTTCATGCCTCTGCTATACTTGCGCCGTAATACTTTAACTAATGCATTAATGAAGACATTACGCAGATGTAGCCAAGGTTTTAATGCGTTATTTGCGACGGAGCGTTGTTAGTGACGTTTTTAATCAATTAACCGATAACTAAGTGGTGGTGGAGGTGGAATTGATTAATGTGGCTGGTGGTTAAAGCGTTAGTTTTAACGCTATACTATATAAATAATACGAATTTGGATATAGTCACTAACACTAACAATAAAAACGCAATTAGGGCATAACCATAAGGAGATTTGCTTTATTTGATGTATTCATTAAAAAAAAAATATTAGATGAGTTCAGAAGACAGGTAGACGGCCCGGCCCGCCTGGTGGAAAGTGGTTACTATCGCCTGTGGACATTTGCAACACCAAAGGTGCCATAAATGCGCTACTGCTCTCTTAGGGGATACTGGAACCTGGCCACTAATACCGGAACACAACTCAAGGTAGTTATTTCGGCATACTCTTGATTAGGGGTGGTACCCATCCAGACGGGCAAATACCCTACCACCTGGCTGTGGGTTGTTTTATCGCCTCTTACTATAGGCCGCCCGGCCACAGGAAATTATATTCTTTCGCCATTCCTGCACGGCAATTTACGTGCTACAGAGAAAATTTGACCATCAATCATGGCCGCCTAAGCATAAGCAAAGGAATGCTAAAGAAACCGGATTCGTTTCCTGGAATGGTAATTTTCTTATACGAAATTTCCCTTGGTTGGGATGACTCTGGGTCAGTGCTGAATTTACGTATAGGCCATTGAGGCCGGGGCCTAGAATGGTATCATTTGAAGAGTGTAAACATTTTTGGGACCCAATATTTCAAAATTAGTTTGATTGATGGATGGATGGATACTGGACATGGTAATTTATGTAATTAGTTTCTGCTAAAATATACACGGAACCCTAAAAGGGGCGGCATTTCAAACGGAGTCTAGGACAGCAACCAGCCTGAGCCTCTGGTCTGGGCGTCTACATGAGATCTGCCCCGATGCTTGCCATGGCATGCTACGCATTACACACGTATGATTTGCTTAGCTTAGGGATATACGATGAGGGCAGCAACGCCCTGATGCCGATTTATTAGAAAAAAATACTGTAACTGACTCCGAGTATGGCAGTAAGCCACATTATATATCCCACTTGTACATTTAAAACAAAGCGTAATAAAAGGATGTATAATACCTGAGCATTTTTCCCGCTTCCTTATCTCCATATATCGAACATCGATGAAGAGGACCCGTATGGTTCGTCTTCCTGCATAGTGACAGTAATATTTGAAATTCTAAAACGTGAGACACCAAATACCTGCAATAATAATTAATTTCAATTTTTAAACCACGACTAAATTTCATATTATAATTTTACTTTATTATTAGGTCTAGCGCGGAGATTATAAAGGAAAACAATTTGCTGGAAAATTCGTAATGCGTGCTAGTAGGCCTTAGGATTTTTGGTTGTAAAAATTAAAGGAGACGATGAATCAATGGGCCAAAAAAATGTAATATGGCTTAAAAAAAGTAATATTTGTCTATTACAAAATCGATAAAATTATTCTTTAATTCTATCTAGAAGACGAGAAATCTTAAAAATAAGATCACAAATAAACTAAGTTATCGATTACATACTCGATTTTTGCGAGTGAATTTGAACAAGTAATAATATGAAAACACAAAACACGTTTATTTCACTCAAGATAACTAAACCTGCGGTTATAAAAAATGTCAACATGATAAAAAACCATCTTCTTTAGGATCACACATTTTATTACCTACATAAAATTTGCTATATATCAGTAGAAAGAAAATCACATCGGAATTAGATTTTTTTAATCTGACCACTTTAAATCATTCCCAGAAAAATTCCCGCGGGGTTTCCAAGACAAAAAGTAGCGCAGATTTTAAGTCCAAGGATTTCCTGAGATTAGCGAGAACGGCATCGAAATCGGCCCAGAAGTTTTTACGTGAATCCCGAACGAAAAACCGACAAAGAGCCAAAAAATTTTAAAAATGCATCATGTTCTCCATCGTTTATAGTCTATAGGATTACACGTTTCTTTTTCTATACATTTTATTGACATTGTCATTCCTTTGATAGCCACTCGAAATTATTCTCTGTATTTTATTGTTAAAACCAGAAATAAATAATTCAACTTTAAACAAAGCCTATCTTCTTCATTGTACCATTTCGCCACAAGTCTATTCCAGTCATTTTTTTAAACAGCTTCAGTGTACAGAATTTGTTTTGAATTTATTTAGAATTTTATAAAAAGTATTATAGATTTCGAATACAGTAAAATAAATTCTATTCTAATTTAAAGCTACTGATAAGAACTTCTTGTGATATAATACGTAAAAATCCATAGCACAAGCATTCGGCGTTGCTGGAGAAATAAATGAACACGAACTTACGTGATATACTGTACATGAGAAACTACGTGATACTTGGCGGCTGGATCTAGGTCACTTTCGTTTCGAGGCATCGGTGGAGATACTCCTGTCTCTTTGATCCTGAAAAGAAGCAAACGTTATCATGGCATAGTAATGGTTAGGTAATATCACTTACCCATGTATAAATACTAGCGGTGTTATTCACATTGAGTTAGAGTAAGTTTTTACGAGGTTCTTTATGCTTATTAATCTATTTATAATATTATAACATTCTAAGCATGCCATGTCTGTACATGAAGCTATTTTAAAAAAAAAACTTGAGAGGTGTCAAGGGACACCCGGATGGAACGAAGTTCCATATTTATTATTTACAAAAAACCTGTATACACTCAACAAAATAGTAAATGAGTAAGTTTGAATCCTATTTACTTCAATATAAGAAACAATTAAAATTTAAAAATTTAAAATTTAAAAATCGAATCACATCCTGCAATTCGACTCTTGAAACAAATTTAACTTTAAACCAGATTCGCGATATTGCTCCTTATTTCAATGACCTTAAGACTCTATATGTCCGCAAATGCTATCTGTACGTCAGCAACCCATGACATTTAAATAATAATGTACTCCAAATTAAACTCTAACTGCGTGGGCATAAAGGGTTATGCAACTGCATTTTATCTTGGCAAGTTCAAAAACTGTCGTGACAACTTCGTAAGAATTTTTTCCGTCTAGCCCTCATTCGTACCGCGCGATAAGGAACTACGTTCCAACAACTGGAATGTACTACTTTCTTTTCACTTACCCCAAAGACCGTCCAATAGCTTTCGATTATACTTTCATGGTAACTTATGCATTTTTTAAAGCGTTTTTTAAATCTATGTATTATTATATGAAGTTTTGTTTATTCTTCGTTCATATATAATTATATAGTTTACCCCTAATTTAATTGAAGTGAATTAAATACCTCATTCACGAACATCATCCTAGCCTTAAAACCTGGTTGCGTTCAGATCATCTCCTTCGAAGCCCGAAGGCCTGCTTTTCCACTTTTTCTTCTCTACTTATCACGGTCTTCAGCATTCCCTATTGGGAGCCTATTGGCAACATGTCTTCTGTCAGAATTTAATCGAATATAGTCCTTTAGTTACATATTCAAATGACAAAAAAAAATGTCATTTGTCACTTCTACGGAACCGTTCGTTGTACGTGGAATGCTATAAAATTGGAATTACCATAAATCTATTTCATTTATTCATAATAATTAAATACCTAAATAAAGTAATTTAAAGATATGATAATTATATTTTAACGGTTATGTATTATGAAAGTAAATATATACAAGTACTAAAATCAATCGAGGCCATTGCAATAATGATAATTTTAACTGCAAATAGTTTCGAATGACAAAAACATTTCCGCAAACCTTTTCATTATTATTCCATTTAAACAAATACACAACTCGTACCATGCTGTGATTTCTCGGATTAGTGTTGTGTCGACATATATTAAGTTTACTTGATCAAAATTAGAAACCTATGTATGTATAGGTAGGTGTAATGAATTTTCCATATTTTTATTAAAATCATTTAAAAAGATCAGGGAATCTAATTCGGAACAGTGGATTTTGAAATTGCTATTTTTATGATTTTTGTGTTTCTTTCTCTTAGAGCGTCACTTGAAAACTAATGAACGGATTAAAATGAAACTCCACATAGAGCTAGCTTATATCCCGGGCTTCCCGAGTCAACAATAAAGATATTTATTATTCCGATTAAAGACGTCGTTTCGTTGGAAGGAAGCAGAAAAGGTGGCGTTGCGAACAAGAATTTTTTAATGCCTTCGTTGATTTGCATTTAACATAAGTCGTCGTCATAGCAAACCGAAAGAAGTTTCGCTGGCATATGTTAATAATAAATAAACTCGTAGACACCGTATTAATATAATTACAATAGTTACAAAACGCACACAACTGAACTATTTTCATTTATGTAAATGTACTACAAGTAAAAAAGAGTGGTACATTCGTTAGGTTGACACTAGTTTAAATCAAGACAGTGATACATCCAAAGAAATAATATCTAGATATTATTTCTGTGTATACATCACTATCTGTAACATCTAGCGCTTACATCTTAGACACTAGCTGACACTATGTTTATGCGAACAGTATATTGGCCCTTTGCGAAGAAAAAGTAGGTACGCGGATTTCATGCTCCTGGACGCTCTGAACGCGACTTGCATTGAACGTTACGATCATAATGATTGTAAACATAACGTATTGAGTGAAAAAAATCTTTAGAGGGTCAACTAGATGAACAGAGGTCATACAAGGTGACCCTGGCAGTACCTATGCATTGCAAACGCATCATGTCTCATTAAAAGTTCAAGGGACTACTGCCAGAGGTCAAGTAAAAGTGTATTGTAAGGCAAAGGACATATTATTCTTCATTTAATTACATATCAATAAGGCCGTGAGCGCACTGTATTGTCATATTGATATAATAATATTTTAATTAAATACCGCTGAGCGTGAAGCCATAGCGATCGATACTCAGGCAGCCATTGTAGTTTTCGCCCAGCCAATAAATCCGATTTAATCCACGTACCTAAGACCACTGGTCGAATAGTCTGCGGAGTAAGAAGCGACAGAACAACCCACAGCCAGATGGTAGGCTAGACCGAGAAGACATTGGTAGCATCTTCAACATTGCAAATGTCAATGGGCGCTGTCAGCCTAACTATTGTACTGCGGCAAAAAAATATCACAGACGTGGATGATCCATCCATGATCATTATTGATAATTTTTAAATTACTAAGGTAGTATGAAGGTAAGTAGTAGTAGTAGGTAAGATAGGTAATATAAAGGTAGTATATAATAATATGTATTACTGACTAGTGGATTAATTTTGATTTTTATGACATATATCTTTAAAAATGACTTGGTTAAATTATTATTATTTTTAATTGCGAGGCATTTTGTAATATTGATGTAATGTAATTAAAAGATTTAATGTCATTAATATTAGTAGATAATAATTTATTAATTACAATAATCGGCACATCAATTTGCCTAGAGACAAAAATATGTGACCTTATGGAATAATTCTACCATCTTTTTTATGTACTATATTTTATGCAATAAATGATGATTTGATTTTGTGCACAGCGCCATCTACTTCGGACCAAGCGAATTAAAGTTTGGGAGATGTTGCTGGGAAAGGGACGTTATTTAGGAACATACCAGGAAGAAATGAATATCATTCCTATCAGATCTATTCTTCTTATTTTGTAGTTATTACACGAATTTGCTGTTGATGACGATCGCTGTACCTTAACTGAACTACTGCCATGAAAACTGAGGTCGTATCTATCGATGCCTATTAATAAACAACTGCAATGGGGTAACTGTAGACGGATGATATATTATTCTTTCATGCTCTAACATTAATATAGTTATAGTATGGATACTATATTATGATACCTTAGACTCCACCAATGTTCATTCCATTTCTCTATAGTGCTATTACCAAAAATGTCCCACCGCCACCTATCTAGTACATAGGCGTATGCCATCAGAGGAAACTTCTCCAATGCCAGCCATAGCAAATGATTCATTGTGACTTCAGGTCCTGTCACTACATTTGCTAAGTTCAGAGACTTCAAATATTCAGGCGAGGTCAACTGCAGGGCGACAATATCAGAAACCGCATCATGAAACGCTGTAAGGTATGAATGAGACAATAATTAAGTATTTGTAGGTAGCTTTTCATGACAGCTTAGAGGCTAAAGCACCCGTGTGTCACACCTATGAAGTGGATTAGATTTTTCGTTAGGAAGCATCCCCATTAACGTTTGCTCACTTATTGTGCAGTTCTTACAGTTATTGTGTGCTGAGGCTGAAGAAAATTATAATAAGGAAATGTATGTACTGAAATCACCGGTGCATAAAAACCACCTCGCCGCATTGAAAGATGATAAAAATTCCATCAATTCCCCTAAGATTAGGGAAGTATCCCCCAGAAATGTCCCCCAGAAATGTGATGTTTATGAGCTGATATTATTAGTGTTTCAGTTGAATTGAATTTTCCGGGTTAAAAAGATGTTCATCCCCGCTATTGAAAATACTTATAAGTATACTAAATTTCATGACAAACATGTTTCTCGGATTAGTTCAGTGAAATTCATATTTATCCCACTGAAAATATCCAATTTTCCAAGTTGCAGACGTGTGATGATAAGTGTGTATTTATGTTATATGTACCTGGGTTAGGTCCATCTCTATATAATGGCGGTAAATTCCTATAATGCTTGAAATACTGTATATGCCCTAAAAGCCTTGCTGCACGTGATAAACCTACAACTAAGTCTGTGATTTTTTCTCCGCACCACTTTATTCTGAAACAAGATAGGTTTTGCGCGTATACTACATTATACAAATTGTGAGTAGAATTACTAGTTATTTGCTAACCAAATTGGTATATAACCTACTTATAGTTAACCCCATCACACATATCATGACTAGATGGTAAACAATTCGCAGTAGCCATAGTCTCTTTTATATTCTGGTAGGAATCCTTGGCACTTTCAAAACCTAATGATTGGTGAAATTTGTCTACAGCATCAAAAAGGTCCCTTGATGTAACGTTTTCAGAGTCGATTAATGTTGATTTCATTGTATTAGGGTATGCTGCAACCTTTGGATATATTGCTTGCCATTCTTGAGCCCATAAGTTTCCTGAAACGTTGAAAATGAGCAGATTTGACAAAAGACACGTTTTGTTCTAGTTTAATTATATTAAATATAACAACTTTATAAACAAACCATGTTACTTGGTCACAACTTTTCATAAATACCTCTAACAATTTTAATGTTACCATATTTTATGCTCTTCGTTTATTTTGCTATTATAGGTTTGGCAGGCGTCAGTATTTATGTAAAAGTGTAGTAAAATTTCTATTTGGTTAAAGCAGTAGTATTTTTCATCTTTTATGTTTTAAATGTTGCGTAATTTATTATCTGGTCAAACTTATATAATCATTCGGGTCAAGAGCACACACTTTAACTTCTATCTGACAACAATTCTGAAAACGTTTTAGCGGTACCTACTATTAAATTTGATGTATTTCACTCTTACACCCCTGACTTATACTCATAATACCTCTCTTATTCGTGCGGGAACGAAGAAAGAATACAATTTCCTGCGGCCTGTCGTAAGAGGCGACAAAACAACCCACAGACAGGTTGTAGGGCATTTGTCCGATTGAATGGCAACCACCCCTGTTCTAAAGTATGTCGCCATAACAACATTGAGTTGTGTTCCGTCATGAGTGACCAATTTCCAGTCTCTTTTAAGACAGCAGCAACGCATTTGTAGCAAGCACCTTTGGTGTTGCAAATGTCCATAGGCGATGGTAACCGCTTTCCATCAAGTGGGCCGTCTGCCTGCCTGCTGAACTACTGCAATAAAAAAAACTCTACTCAGAGTTATTGGCGATGCCTCCTTTTGCACACTGCGCAGTTTTTTACTGCAATGATTTTACTTATGCCTGTAATTCGTAAGTAACTCTTAAACCTTTATATTTTTACTGTATACACTATAAATTATCTAAACGTACCTAATATATGAGCTGGAATGAGATTATCCCTGTTTTTAAAAACCTCCTTGTAATAGACTTTTAATTTAGCTCGAACATAATCATGAAGTAAATTATATAAAGGTTTAATCTCATGCCATATCCTATCAACGGTCTCTGTAAAGTGATCGTCTTCAAATGCATATCTCCACATATCACCAGCGTCAGTAAAATTTTCAGTCTCAGCAACTTTATTCATTCTAGTTACATAGTCTTTAAAGATTGGACGAATTTTCTTTCCTGTAGTATCGCGGTATACTTTCCAATAATAAGCCAATTCCTTTGTGTCGTTACTTGTTTTAAATATTGTTAGTATATCTGAAATATGAAACAGTCTATTCTGTAAAATTTCTTGCAATATATAAATTACAGAATTCGTTGTGCTAATTATACTAAATTAAATTATAATAAACCATGGATAAAGGAATATAATTCGTGGTAGTTTAGTGGTCAAGGCGTTAGACGCCTTGACGACTAAACTGCGACGCGTTATAAAGGCACGAGTTCAAGTAATGACCGAAAAGAATGCACAATCAATTTTCTGACGTTGAGATTGCCACATACTGACGGAGAAAGAAACCTCCGTGATGTGACCTAAACTTCAAGGTAATCGATGTGCGAAACCCGCTAAGCTGTCCTGGATAAACGTAGTAAAAAAAGTGTAGACGTAACCACAAAGTCCCAACGAAGTAGACAACTCGAGACTTTGCTGAAGTTTGGTATATTATGTCTCAATATCGAGAATGGACATATAATACTTTTAATCCCGGAAGATCGTATAGATTTATTATAGGACGGATCAGAATTTTCTGCAGATGAATAATACCTAGATGAAAATTTAACGTAATGTAATCTGTGTAAATGCTTGCTCTCAAATTAACTAAGATTTGACCCGAGGGTGAATCCCTACTATATTCTAAATATTACAGTTTACTAACCATTCATATTTTTGAGCCCATCGTCGGTATCGCATGCTGAATTATAGGCGCATACTACAACCCGACTCCAGATTCTTTGCATTGTATCAATTTCTTCTCTTTGCTGAAATATTAAGAATTCAATATTTAACTAAGTTTATTTTTTATATCATTTGAGTATCTCAATGTGTCGTAACCCACCTTACTTTGCGGCATTTGAACATTAGTACCTCGCTCTTTAATAATTCGTATCTTTCTCTTCAACTTTGGATCGTTCAAACTTAATGTATCGTTAAGATATTTTTTCTTGAATATGTTCCAGTATTGTTTTTTAATTTCGTCTTCTTCAGCAGCAATTCGCACCTGAAATAATTAGCACTATAATTTAGTTTGAATCATATATACAGTATCGATGTTACTATTTGATCATCGCTCAATACCTCTAATTAGTGAATAATGATACTTGTAAGCAGTTTCTGTTGTTTATGTGATTGATTTATAGGTTCTATCTGTATTACCTTAGAGGCAACGCACCCATCATTCCGATGACGTAAGCTTTAATCCTTATAGAGAAACAGGCACCACTATGTTATTCTGATTTACTAGTAATATGCATTATGTTTCTATTTATATTTACATTATTATTATTTCTATTAACATTTTACATCATATATGTGCTGTTACTGCGGGATTTACATAAAGCAACAATAGAACTTTTAGAACTGTTTTATTTTTATTCATAGTGTGGAATGCCGATCTAAAGGACAACTAATTCCAAATTATTATTGTCGCACATAATAAGTAGCCACCCTGGAGAGCTACCATGGTTGAATGCACATACGACCAAAGTGGAAGTGAGACTGATCTTTCGTCACTACGCTCGCTCGCTTTTATATCCGATTAGTAAACAGAACTATCCGCAAATATTACTTTAGTACAATTATAGGTGGCACTACTTGGAACAAATGTTATTAAACAGTAGGTATATACGGCAATGTGCGTGGTAACTCAACATCAGTATATAAAAGTACTCTGTACTTAACATGCACCACCTGTTGACGACGAAAGACAATTACGGAAATATATAGGTGACGGCTGATGACAGTTCCCGAAGACCATGACGGGTGATCCTTCGATTAAAATATATATTCAATTATATATTTTAAATATATTTTAAAATATATAATTGAGGGTAGTATTCTTTTTCCATTATTAAGGTAGGTTTTATTCTTACCATTTTATTCTTTTTAGCATCATTATTTATGTCAGTTACGTAAGACCACAATGCTGCCTGCGATGTTTTGCATACTTCTAAACTAAGCTTATCCATTTCTTCCATAAATGCGTCTAATGTTGTATTATCTTTATCTAACTCTTCTAATTGAGACTTAAATTTTTCTACCACGTCGTTTGATTTAATAATCATTGTAGTTGGATCTAATATAGTTCTCATTGCATCGTCTAAAAACTTTTTCTCCTTAATTTCTTCAGGGTCAGTTTCAACTTCATGGCCACTTTCGTCTGATGTATCAGTTCTTTTAACTTTTGGCCCGTTCTTTTCGTCGGCCGACATTTCTGAGGTTGGATTGATTGGAAACTGTAAGGCCGCTGTTATTGGAATTAATGCAACAACACAATAATAATATGAAAATTTCTGAAATAAATATTATTTTCGTGTTAACAACAATACGTATACTTGTACACTATATACATAGACTGTTCATTTTTGGGCTGTAGCTGTATTTCAAAACAAACCGCACACCTGCCACGCTTGTCCAAGATAAACTGGCGGCTTTTAATCAACAATAGTTTCCTTCACTATGCTTTACTCTAGGTTCGGTACGTCGAATTTGCACATTAGTCCCGAAAAATGGTCTAAGTGATGTATGACCACTACAGGTCTCGACCCCAAATCATCTGAGGATTTTTTTACCACAAAGACCAGTAGCTGCTAATAAATATTTTATTTTGAGATACAGAGTAATGCGCGGACGTTAATTAATACCGTGTTGATTATAATTTACAATCATGGCACATCTGACAATGAATCCAAGATGAAGATATATTGTTAAAATCTATTACGTGCAACATATCATGGGGTTGTCTGGAAGAGATCGCTTTTTAGCGATAAGACCGCCCTTTGTACATAACTAGATATAATTTTAGTCTTAAGTTCATGTTTGTATTGGTGTACAATAAAGAGTTATCTATCTATCTATCTATCATATCATGAGAACAATTTAATATTAGTCCAACGGCAGGAGTGTTAGTTGAATGAATAATGATCGCATCCTCTTTTGTATCTATATTGGTCACCTTATATTGTAATATGACAATTACGATTTGGTCATTAGCAGTTCAAAATTTAGTGATTCAACCTGAACTTTTTAAACTTACATTTTTACAGTCTGCTTTTGTTACTTTAAATGTAATTATATGATTTGCAGCATCATAAAGTGACAAACTTTCTAAACATGAGTTTTTCACAAATTGCACTTTTTACTTTAAGATATTTTGAAGATTTATCAGTTTATTTTGATGGCCTCTATCTACAGTGTAACTGTATAATTCATATTGGCCTAAAGTAAATTTGTAAACTTCCTCAAGGGTCTTAAAGAGGCGTATAAACTTACTCTAACTTAATATGAATAAGCGTCAGCCAGCCTAATTCCCTGGAACAAATCTTAGCAAGGTAAATTTTATAAACACACTTTCCTTTATTTACACTATTCTGGGCATCTGCGACGGCATCAGGGTGGTCCGTTGTAAATTACCCCTGAGACAAGCTCAACTTACTCAACTATACATGTTATGTAAAACGATAGTATATATAATATAAAAATATTTTTGTGAAACACAAAAATTAAACCGGAGAAAATATTCATTCATGCTTACCGCAGCTAACACAGAAATGAAAAAATTTGAGTAGGTATTTACTGATTTTAAATGCTTGATTTTTGTTTATACCTAATGGTAAATACACATGTAAACAACATAGGCGTAACCCATGGCCATTATATTATAGCAATATATATATACAAGGTATATTGTTATAGAACATAGGTGCTTTGCATGACTAATGACGACATTGAATATGATCACATGTTTGTTATATGATACCATATTGATTACACGGTAATTTCACATAATTAATGATTTCATAATAAAGCTTAATAAGTGATTTATTAAAATTATTTGTGCGTTTCAAAATATATAAAAATGTTAAGGATAAAATTTTATAGAAAATAAAATAAAAAGTCTGTAAACAACGCTAGCAATTCCAGTTTTAACAGTCACTGTGTTATCAGATGGATATTTGGAAATGTCGAAAATAAATAAAAAGGAACCGGTTTATACTTAGCACGTATTGCCAGATAGTACAATCCAAAAAAAATAAAAGATCATAATATACCCACTGTGATGATCATGTTGATGTAGAAAGCAATCCGCAGCTGTGTCAATTATAAAAAAAATATTAACTGAAGCACTGCATCCACATTTTCATACTGTGAACTAATAAGTATCTACGTATCGTATTCCACACGCTGCGCTTGCGCCGGTGCTATGAGGCGACAAGGCGTCGACAAACTCGCCGTTTCATTCTCCGCGTGTTGTTTGTGAATACATTGATGTTTGATCGTTTTGTAGTGAATTTTTTTTAATTGGAACAATCGATCGTGTGTTTTGTTTTGAAAACGTAGACGGTACAACGGTTGAGGTGCGCGTTGCGAACCGACTGCCTGCGCTTGCGCATTGTTATGACACATGGAAATGCCTGCAGCAATTTAATAGCCCGATGATACGTTCTCGTGTGACCGGATGTTGTCTGGGATCTAATATTGAGTACCATCCTATTATTTAGGATAATTTTCGATTCTGTTGATGGCCGGGTCTTCTATCTTACTATTCATTTACTTGCCTTACCATCGGTAGATATTTGACATATTTTAACAGTTCGTAACACAAATGAACGGTTACTAAGATAGCAACCGGCCATAAGAAGCATGGTAGTTAAGAACGTTACAAGTTTTGTATATAATCAAAAAATATATACTTTTCGTAAGACAACACTTGTTATTTTCTAGGGTTTAAAGAAAAATAATCACAAAATGTTTTATAATACGAGTAACATATTTATTTTACAACTTCAGAAATATATTATGTTTAATCAGAATTTTACAACAAAAGTTACTATTTACTTATTGCGTTTTTAATTAGTTAATTACATTCTTAGCAATGTTAACGATTGTTCACTTCTTATTCTGATTATAAACGGCGGTTATTGAAACTTGAAACTAGGTAAGGAACGATAAGAATGTAATAAACCTAGATCGGGGAAACCGTTTAATAATGAGCGCAATCTATTGGTAAAATAAAAAGTTAATCCGGCAAGAAGGAAGCGAGGACTTCTGCAGCAGCCTCGTCAATTTCTTTATAGCCGTATGGCTCCAGAATCTTCTTCGATCTTTCAAACCATTTGACGACGTTCTCATGTTCTTTATAGTCATAGCCAAATGCCTGAAATAGATTAAAATTATGTACATATTTTCAATGGATACATTATGTATAGATAATTTATTTAGTAAAGTTACATGAGACCTATTAAGTAAGACAATCCTATAGATAATTAATATAATGTTGTAATGTAGGTATATACATAACTATTCTGTACGTGTATACAACCGCTGGATCGAATCGGCCACTACTAATGGTCGCTTAGTGGTCGAAATTCGACCATAATTAATTTAAATTATAAGTTTAAACATTACTAAGATTCTGTTGTCAAAGACTACACACACACTGTTCATTTGACTTTAACAATAAACAATAGCGTCTGTGTGTCAAATACATGGTAGTGTGATTTTTTTTATTGATTTAAACATGTTTTATGCATAATTTAAAAAAAAATAGCATTTTGCACTCCATCTCTATATAAATTATAGGTGTGTGAAATTTCATACTCTTTCTTCCGTGCAATTTTCGTAAAAAGAGGTAGGTACAAAGTTTTTGCGTCACATATTGATACAAGTATAATGATAATATCGATTTTTCGTAATAAATGCAAGTAACATTAGTGTTTGAGATTTTATATATTTATATCTAGCTTACTAATCATTAATTTGCTTTACTACTGTTTTAAATACGACTATAAATACCATATAAGTAGTGTCAATTTTCTAACAATAGTAAACGCAAAGTAAGTAGGTAAACGATGGATAGTATTACATTAGATCGTTTACCTGAAGATTCGTCATTGTAACGACCATACTAATATCCGCCACGGTAAAGTTGTCTCCAGCAACAAAAACACGAGAGTCCAAGAAAGTGTTCAACCAGTCCAGGGCTTCTTTTAACTTTGCGGCTTTCTCGTCATCATATTCACCACCCATGAACATTGGCATCTGCAAAATTGTATATAGGTGAATATTCCGAGTGAGCCTCCAGGGCTAAATCCTAAACTTCATGAATTGGTGAAAAATACTCTAAGGAGTCTGGATGCCGATTTTGATGAAAACTTAAATGATTTCATTAGATTTAATAAAGGCAGGAATCGAATCGCCTGATTTTGAAAAAAAAAACCCATATTATTACATCGATAGATAGTAATCATCATCATCCGAGCGTTAAATCCCGGTGGCATTCGAAGCGTTCACTCTGACGCCCAGGCTCCGCTTGCCTACTTTTTCTACTCCACTTCGCGCGGTCTTCAGCATCCCTAGTTTTGAGACCATTGGTACGCATATCACGCCTTCACAATGTCAAGCCAACATTTCTTGGGCCTTCTTGGCTCCTCCGGTCTCCATAAAACGTGGCTGTACCAGCGTGAGCGACACTCTTGCAGTTTGTCTGCTATGTCACGAGCATGAAGACTGCCGCGGATGCGGGAGTTCCTGACCCGGTCTATCAATAGATAGAGTCGCTTATAAGAATCGACTTCTGTGAATTAATATCAAACATCAAACTAAAGGAAAGGGTTTTAAAGTGTTCACTATTTTTCAAAAATAAAATGATACCGTTTTATTTTTCATCTAATTCGGCCCCGAAACTCCGAGACTTGAGAATCATTATCAATCTCATTTGAAAAATTCACCCGTTTAGGTACTTACATAAAGCGCACGCCATCTTGCAAAGAATGTAGCCAAATCGAACTGCAATCTTTGGTCAACTAATGCACGTAGGCGGGCATTTTTTGGGTACAAGTCATCATTCTTCCCGTATGCACTTATTAAATAAGTCATTATTGCACGACTGGAAACATAAATTTCAATATTAAACGAGATCACCTAGATTGCGCTAATTTTTATCTTTCAAATTTAAACGCAGTTTTTTAATAAACTCACCATTATAATTTTTTTATACCAAGGTTCTAAGTGAATTCTCTGGGATTATATTGAGATTTGAATATTTACCCTCATATTATCTTAAAAAAGTGATATAAGCCGTACGCAGAAGGTTTGCCGATGACTACTTACTATTATTGTATTGTATTAATTACTACTATAGTACATATTTATATAAAGTATGTACAATAATAATTAATGCAACAACTATTTATGTAACCTTTTTTGTCAACCCTACTAACCATCGACGCGTAACATCATGCTCGGCAAACCTTCTCCCCACGGACAGATAAAGTGGTGTAATGGTAGTCAATTGCATTTACTCTCACGTGTATTATAAAAAGAGGGGAATCAGCAAATAAATACTGCCACCTGTTTTCTTTCTGACTTGCACATTATTAAGAGAAATATAATAATAATTAGGTTTTATTTCACAAACAGAATAGATGTTTTGAGTTTGTTTGTTTTGATTGGTTCTGTTTTGCATAAGTAGGTCCTTATGCAATCATAAGGACCTACTTATGCAAAACAGAACCAATCCACAAACATGCCAAAATTGGGTTAAGGATGCAGAAGGCTTTCAAAATGCACCTTCTATCGACTCAATAAGAATCATAACAAGATCTGACAGCATTTACAGAATAAAACATTTTTATCAAAGTAGCTAACCACAAAACACCAAGAGTATAATAAACTAACAAGATCATGACCCATGGTAATCCAAAAACCTAAAAGGTTTACTTGAATATATAGGACAAAATATAATATACAATATTCAAGAAACTTTTTCCAAAATATACACATTTTTTTGTACGCAAAATTTTAATAAAAACGGCTTTTTCTCAAAACTGTCAGTATGTGGGTTGGTTCCATTTTGCATAAGTAGGTCCTATTATCTCACAGACTTAACTTAGAACTTCAGATAATGTTTTTTTAGGTTTTCGCGACTAGTATACATAATTAAACTACGTTAGTATGGTTTTAAGTGCGGTAATTTATTTGATTTTTATTATTCCGACAGTAAAAAATAAGCATAAAAAAGTTAAAAATAAATAATTAAAATGAACTAGTTGGCGTTAGGCTTAATAAAACTTTAACAATACTCATTGACACTTGACATCTTTGTCTTCCGTGATCACGGCTACTGAAAAGTGACCGAAACGTCGGAATAATAAAAATCAAATAAATCACCACGCTTAAAAGCGTTATAACGTAATTTTATTAGAACTTCAGTCTAATAATAAAAAGTGTTTATTTTTTATACTCTATTTTATCATTAAGTTTAAGGTTTAAGTATTAGGTGGCCGGCACTTTCAAAATTGGCCCAAAAATGTAATTATGAAGGCTAGGTGATTACTTTTCTTATTTATCTTATCACTTTAGCAAATTGGCTTAGGGCGTAGTATGAAGTAATCAAGCTGCCGCACCCATAGCGCTTGAAGGATAATTAACTAAATATTTTAATTTTTACTAAAATTACATTGTAATTTTTTTACATACATAAAGAGGGTAACAATAAAATCTGACAATAAATTATTTTTAAATTACCTCTCCCAAAGTATAAATCCATTATCATCAATAGTTGGCACAGTATGTTGCGGGTTCATCTGCAATTAAAAATTATACTCGTACTGTAGTCAATAAATAACTAATTATAATCAGTCTACTACCGATAGCTTTAAGGGCAATTTACATAGAGAGAGTTTATCACACATTTTGGGGCGAAAATTGTATACTATTTTCATACGCGATACTCTTTAGAGAATAATCGCATTGGCATGTTTACATTCGACCAAAAAACAACAACTCGCCTACGAGTATGTCATACGATAATCGTAAGGTAATGCTCATCAAGAGTTTTGTTTACAATACGACACAAATCGCATTGAGATATTTGCCTACGATTTCTCGATTTGTCTAAATTAGAACTCTTATGACTTTTTTCAAGTTCATGCGAGTATCGTACAAAATAGTTTTCATCGATTTGAATGCGAGACTTGCCTTTCGAGTTCGGCGATGAGCACAGTATTTTATATTTTGTTTACGCAGAGACGTCAACATTAAATAACCAGGCGATTTTTGCCCTTCCACGTACGACATCGTATGTTTAGTTTACATGATAATATTTTTTCCTTGCTTTCGACAATCGTATCTTGGAGGCAAGAAACTCTCTCAATGTAAATGGTCCTTTGCTATCGGTTAAAATTTGACATAAGCTCCATACAAGTAATGTAAAAATTCAACCGATGGTAAGGTAAGTGAATGAATAGTAAAATATAGGAACCCGGCTTTAATCTTACCTACCTAGTGTAATTCAAAACCAGGAAATAATTCTTAGTTGCCTTAGTAATTGAACGGTCGGTATGTAGGTATGGTAACTGACTATAAACTTTATTTTTTAGTATTATAATATGCCGATCAGTACGACATAACAAACCATCACGAATTTATTATGTCTGTCTTGTTCGTCACTTCTGTCCGTTGTTTTTTTTTGTTCGTTTTATTTTTAAATATAACAATATTTATAGACACTATTAACTATATAGTTTTATTAGTAATGTTTATTGCTTATATTCTGATTGGTGGAGCTAAGCCGTGGCATCACTTAGAGATACTTCCGGAAGATCAGCGCTGGTTGTGAAACTAGCATTATGCTGAGCAAGAGTCTTTTTACGTCACGACAATAAATTGTTAGATATATCGTCATGTACCTCTTGTATCTTATCCTAAATAAATATGTTTTCTTTCTTTCTAAATGACTCCCATTACCCTTTTCTCCCCATAACAATAGACATATACCTTTAGAAATTCTGGTGTCTGGTTTTCCCCTGTTGAAAGATTAACAGAGATCAGCTCAAATTCAATGCCCAACATTCTGGCAGCCAGCAAAACAGCGCGGCATGGTGGCGAAGCGAAAAAATAATACAGCTTAATCTTGTCAGCTGGTTGCTTTTTTGAACGTGCCACCGCATTCCTAAAAACAATATAAAATAAAACTGTTAATAATACAGCATGTTCGACCAACAATGTGTTTAGGTACTTTTATTTCTACAGAATTTTTAATTGCCATATTTTAGCAGACAGGAAGACGGCCCACATGATTGAAAGCGGTTACCATCGTCTTTGGATATTTTAAAAACCAAACGCGTTGCTGCACTCTTAATGGAGATAAAATTATCTATTAACTAAATTAGCCGTGGTAGAGCCATGCTAGAATCATTATCTTGGCAGCTCTAAGGTTAGCTCGATCAGCGTGAAAAAGGTTGGCCTTGAACTAATACTAAACTAATGATTGAGAGTACCTATGGCCCACTTTTTCCTTCCCCTATTCCATATCCCTTATCCCATTTGCCTATTCCATCCCCTTTATGCCTTCCTATGTATTTCGTATCATTCCTTTTATACCGCTCCCTACCTGTTCCGGTTTATTCTATCCTTCTTATCTTAAATGCTTGCAACGTGTTGATTTCACCCCGAGTTGTAAACGTCTATACGTGACGCAGTGGCGTAGGATGGGGCAGGTAGGGCACTAGCCCCGGGCGCGGGACGTCTATAGAAGCTTAAATATATAAATGAAATTATACTACAGTAAACTATTTCATACTGTTATATTTGATCAGTGATTTCATATCACACAATCACGTTCGTGATTCCCGAGCTTCGCGATCGAACGAGATATATGATGATAATTTACGCAGGGGCGCAATTATGATGTATGCCCTAGATGCACAGCAGCTTGACCGCGGGCGTCTTCTGTCTTCTTCGTAATTTCTATTACATACAGGCCGACTGCCTCTTCGCCAGCTTCACAATAAATAATATAAAAATCTATAACTTAATCGCTTCGAGAATGTGTAAATTATTAAAGCCTGACATTTGGGTTATTTAAAAAAGTGAATCAACTTGTGTAATTAGCGAACCCTAAGTTTCCGATTATAAGGTCTGTCCAAACCAAAATAAAGACTTAGCTCGCCAATTTCGAAAGGTAACTTGCTTGTTAACTAATGCAAATTTGGATCAGGCTTAGTATTTTGTTTAACATATTATAAACGCTTAAAGGTTTAACTGAAAACAATTTTATGACCAGTGCTAACGCACTACGTGCTATTTTTGCTACATACTTTATAACAGGAGCCTAAAGTTAACACTTTGTTGAATTTCTTATTGTCACTTATTTTTATATCCCATCACCAAAATGATTAAATAAACTTACCCCAGTTCATTAACAAAAATAAAAATAATACAGGTTAATGTTAGAATTTTCATAATTTCGTCAAGTTTATCACGGTCAATAGTATTCGACGCGTCCCAATTCGCTAATAATAAGAAAATTGACCCCTAAAATATACCCAGCACAAGTTATGTTTTAAATACTAACAAAAAGTATCGTCAAAAATTTTGTAAGTCACTTAGCTAAAGTTGAATTATTTAAAACGGATTTATACATACAATGACCTAGTTTGAATATATGCACTATTTCGTAACAAAAATATGGTATCGAAATAACACAATAAGTATTACAGACACAAAGAAAATGTTAGGCTGTCCTTAAGTTTATGGTTAACTTAATAATAAGACGGAAGTTTATATTATTCTTCAATTTATGATTAAGATTGAAATAGCAGTAACACAGTCAGTAACAGTAACATTACAAGTCTGAAACCAAACAAGTCGGAAATGTAAGCTTATGCAGGCTTATATTGTGTTTTTCAAGAATAAAAACTGTTATTATGGTTAGACCATGACAACTGACAACGATGGGCGGTCCCATGATGTTACCATATCAGCGTGACTAGACTTATTGTTACGGAATTGACTAGATGTACAAACGTATATATATGAATCTATTTCCAGAATACGTCCTAATCATGTGAGTTCCTTATGTTTTTGGATTATTGCCAAACTGGCTATAAAAACCTTTGGAATTAATAGATTTTTATATACGGTAAGGTGTATGAACCAAAATTAAATTTCTGTTTTCCCATTGGAGTGGGCAGAGACGGTAAATCTCCACCTGGTACGGTCCTGACAAACACTTTTTGTTTCATCGGCTTTTATTAATCTCTTCATACAAACACATTTATTTAAAGTGCTCTTTACCTTCTTCAAAATACTTTCAATTTAATCATGATGAAACATTCATAATATATTTGTTAAGATTCATAGAATACAGATTTGTCGTAAGTAAAATCTGTCAAATTGTATCATTAATAAGTTGTCTTTTAAAAAGGTTTTTAAATACAAGCTTTTGAGATCCTGGATATCATGTAGCAGCAGAGTGCTAGCCGAGACAAGTAAAACGAACCCAAATACGACGGGTCTGTCTTGTTTAGTACGGGAGTTCCTATGGCCATCTTCCGACTCCATCATCAAATCAGCTCCATGGTACCATAATATTGCATTGACACGCGATATACATATGCGTGCAAAATTTCAGCTCAATTGGAAACCTGAAATTTGGTCAAATTTAACTTGCAAGATTCCACCCGAACTTACATACATACATATAGTGTACATCCATTGCAAGTTAAATAAAAGCTTGTAAAAATGTGGTAGTGCGCGAGTGAGATAGTCATTTCGGTAGTCCCTTAAGATGTCATAAGTTTCTTTTAATTTCTTAATTATTTTGAGTAAAAAATATTAAGTTTTCATTTTTTACAAAACCTCAAAAAGCGACAGAGATTTGACCTGTGGGGCCAACAAGTAGGATTTAGGATTTCATCAGCTATATTTATGGAGTGATGCTCATTCTTAGTATTTACGTGACTGTAAGCATCGAGAAATTAATGACAATGGTATAGTCATACTCTAAACATGTGTATGCGTAAACTGTTTAGGCCGCATACACATAGATACACCAAAGACCAAAGAATGGGCTTTGGTCTCACTATTACATTTCGAGCTTTTACCACCACTTTATCGTAAGCGACTTTAACAAGAGCAATCAAAAAGTATTTAGATACAATCAGAGGCGTAGTTACCACCGTATCAGCCGTATCAATGATACGGGGCCCCCAGGCTGCAGGGGCACCGAAAGTGTGTAAGAAAAAATTCTTAAATTATTATCTACAATCTTTTGTAGATTAATAACAGTTTTGGGATGACTGCTAGACCAACAGAAACGGCTATCAGACTTGTCATTATTGTCTATAAAGGCAGAAAATGTAGAAAAACTGGAATCGTCTTCAGCTATGGTTGATTTGATAAATAACTGGCCAAAAAAAAGGCGAGAAAAGTGTATCTTTGATTTGTATTGTTTGTATAACTTAGCTCATAAGAGCACTAAGTATAAGTAATAACTTATAATCAATATATAATTATTTTAATTCGATTCGAGCATTTTTTGTTTCTTTTATTTCTTTTACACTACCCTTCCTTTGGACCCCGCAATACATTTTGATACAGGGCCCGTCTAAGGCAAGCTACGACACTGGATACAATACTTTTCTGGCATAATATGCTATTTTTAAGTACTGTTAAAATTGAAACTCTTAAAGCAAAAGAGGTAATAGTTTGAAATACCTTTTGCAAAATAAATATTTAAGTACAAATAAAATTAAATGCCACTTACGATAAATCGGAGATAAAGCTGAGCACGCTCTGCGATTAAACGCGAGCGGGTTGAAACAGCAGAAAATGTATAGCGGTCGATACAAGCGTATGCATTAGCGATTTTTTTAGTGGCTGGTATATATGGATAGTTGGATTCTAACGATAATACCACCAGGCGGCTGGGACTGCCGGTGTTACGGATTATAATATTATTCGTATATATAGCGAAATCTAAACTATAAATAAAATAATTCGCTTCTAGATATATTATATTGACTTGCCTTTACAAATTTTCCTTTACAAGTGACAACCAAAAAACAAATAAATAATATCACATCTAAATTTAAATTATGAAAAATAAAACATTCTAAAAAGTTCCAACAGCCGGCAACTGCCAACAATCATAGTATCTGTTGTGGCTGTGTATATGCGACCTTATAGGAAGGAAGTGTTATTATGGCTCATGCTGAATACGAGGTTATCATTATTTATTTCAATACCACGCCATAGCCTCCATATATGGTTCCATAGATGGTATTAATATGAACCGGTATGTGAATTTATGACTAATTGTGTTTACTTTTACTTTTATAATACGTACGTAATTCTAGTAGGTATATAATACCTATTCCAATCATAAACCTGAGTCACTTATACTAGAACATGTCAATTAATTAGTTTGTTATTTGCTCTCTTCACGGTCTTACTAATAAACCTACAGATAATGTTAGAGTTAACTTTTTCAAAGTCTGCAATGCTGAGTTCAGAGCTAACAAAATGTGGCCTAATTATAAGACAAAAACCAAAATAAGACCTACCTTAAAACAGATTAATCGTAGTATTAGAATGGATGAAGAATACTATGAATGACCATCGTCCAGTAGAAATCTTAACTTTTAAAAACTTCTAAATCCGACAAAACCTACATTGGTGATGCAAATTTCCGTAAGCGATGGCAACCGCTTTCCAACAAGTAGGACATCTGCCTGTCTGCTGAACTCATGCAATAAAAAAAACATGTTTAATATTTAATGCATATTTTTTATTCGGACCAAATAATTCAAAATATTAGTGAGTTTCTTTTCGAAAATTGCCTGTGGCACCATCTGGTCGTTTAGGTTTTCGGAGCATTTTAAAGACACGAATTTAACTGGGCAGTATTCTTCTTGTATGGATTTAGTTATGAGAAAATACAATAATAAATTAAATTTGTATAACAATAGTTATGTAGTTTTAAATACTATTAGAATAAAATATAATTATGTTTTTCTTATTTATTAATTCAAATTATATTTAAGTTCAAAAGGAAAACGAAGCGATGTTGTATAAATAAGAGTAATTCATTTAATTTAATTTCAAATACATTCAGTCACATTTTATTTTCTAAAAAAACACTTTCATTCAGTTAAGACACCATAGGATATACATACATAGCTATTATGTATGTTGCATATGTTATTATTATGGAAAAAATGTTTTAGTGCTAGGTGTTAACAAGTGAGCAAAGTGCACGTAGAAACCGATTTTCTTTAAAACAAACGCAATGCTTTGTGGAAACAGTCCAGTAGCAATTAAAAAAGCATATTTAACTATTTCAGGTTTGCTCGATTGACTACAGTATTGTATAAATAAATGGTTCAGGCTTTTAACATTTTTAGCTACTCTATTTGCCTACACGAACGCACAGAAACCGCAAGTGCGCCGTATACTCTTAACAAAACATTTCTGTTTATAAATACTTTACTTATAAATGAAACAAAGAGAATGACTAATGTATGCACGTTTTTAGTATAAACAGGTTAATGGTAAAATAAAGATAAACAAGTATTAAAGTTATGTATTTAATAATAAAAAATCCTTATTCTACCAACATCTTTATGTTTAGCCAATATAAAATACAATGTATTACATTAGCTTGTTAAATTACTTTATGAATGCAAAGGTTTAATGAAGAAATTATTATAAATAGATATGCAATGTGGACATTATTAGAGATAGAAACATCTTCACCATACGACTAGAATAATTCAGACAATTACGAAATTCGTACATATGTACATACTCGTAGAACTATATTCTGTTTAAACCCAAAAAATTACATTTTTAATAGTATTTGATATTCAACGAACACAATTGTTTTAACTTACATTTTAATCATAAAAATGCTTATTAAAATGCGTTGTATTATTGTTAAATTCATTACGTCGCTCTTCTGATATTGGACTTCAAAGAATTGGAATGATAGTATCAAATGCACTTAAATAAACACTAATTGCAGACTTTCAAACTCATATTTTGTAAATTGTTTTGTTTTTATTATCACTGATAATTTTCTTTCACTTTTCATCGAGCACTTCAACCGTCGATGCACTACTCGCGTTGTCATGATCTCTGTCTTTGTTCTGATCCAGATCATCATCATCTTTAATGTTTCTAATTAAATCTGCATCGCCTATTTCAGTTTTAATACTATTTATCCTCTCATTATTCTTCTCTTCATTATTCGGTGGTTCGTTTTGACTTATTTTGACCTTCTTGCTTTTCGTGTTGCCCATTTTGGTGTGCGCTCTGCCGAGCTATCTGTACAACTGGCAATAACTGCCTATTCGGTTAAGGGTAGATAAGCGAATCTTCGTAATTAAAATTACTCCGAGCCGATAAACGCTGGCACTGATAAGACCGCTCCCAAACAAAGTGAAAGCTGAACTGCACTTGACGACGCGAGCACAAAGATACTTCTGCAGTCAAAACATATAAATATAGGCGTTTATAATTAAGAGATAAGGCGACAATGACACATCGCCGCTCGCATGAATGTTACATTGACCGCATGTCTGGATGTCATCTATATAAATAGATACTTTGTAGCTGCAAAACGTTGCGTTGCTTCATTAAGTTGAATACATACATTCATATGTAACGTTATTGTTCAAATAACAATATCGGTTGCTCACCTTTTTAAATAACGCTCATTGGATGACGAAAAGAGGAAATAAGTAACCGCTTTGTTTCTGCGTGTAGCTATTTCTGTATGATATTTATTAGGGCAGTAACTCACGAGCAAACAAGGATGAGTCGAAATAAAGACAAAGAGATAAGTATAGCGCTCACGATCAACGACTGGGTAATCTTAACAAGTCACAGAGTGAGTCATACAACAATGATTTCACCGAAAATAAACATTGATGAAAGGAACATCGGTGATAATGACTAAAAATACTTTAATGTAAATTAATGAAAGTTACTGTATGGCACCTCTAAAATTCCGTAAACTTCCAGAAATGCTAAGAGCACAATACCTACGATTACACAGTAATCTACATATATAAAAGTTGTGTATGTTATTGATTAAATACATAAACATAGAAGTTGGACAGAGTTACAGGTGGACATAACGATTTCATAACGGTTCTTTATTAGCCAAAATTGTTATGCGACCGTAAAAATAAATCCTTAGACGGTTTATAATTACAATGCACACGTTCATATCATCATATCAATTACAGAAGTAACTATAATTGTTCACATTTCCGTCATCAAGTACAGACATAGTTAGCTTCTTATTACGTTCTGTAAATTCATGGTTGTATAATAAATATCAACCTAACACATAGTATAATTATGTTATTACTTTCAGCCTGACCTTGAGTTTATTAGCATGGGAATAAAAATGAAGTATCTGGCATAAAATTTATTTAAAGAAATGCTAATTTTTCCATTACCAGATAAACATTGTTTATAATACAACATTAAAACAATTAATATTCACATTTATATGTATAATAATAATAATAATTAGATTGTTTTGCTTTTTTATTCAATCCAGTTGCAGTTTAATGAGTAGATAACATTTATCTGATGAATGAAAAATTGAATCTAAATAAAAAATAAATACTTAAAATAATAAGTTACAAATTAATGAATTATTTAAAGATCCCTTTTTCTCTTCTCCGCGTATTTGTCTAATGCTGTTAGTAAAAACCTTTCCGCCGTTTCAAGCCTGTCAGCAGTAGCGTAACTTCTAAGAGACGCAACAGGGATGAACTCTTCGTAGTCGAACTTGCATAAATCAGTCAGTTTACAAAATCCAAATGCACCAACCGCTCCGAATATAATGACTGACATGTTGGATACCATCCATTCGATGAGATGAACTGCGATACCAACTGCAGACTGCAATTTGTAAAATGTTTTTTTATTTTTATTACAATATACATAAACATACATACTTATAAATAAATGTTGATTGATGTAAAAAGTACACATGAAAAAGCCTAAATAAATCGAAATACTATCTACTAAAATGTTTTAAATTAGTGACATAGTAGAAAAGATAATCGCCAAGTCGAAAACATTCTCTGGAAAGTTCCTTATTACTTACTAGATGACGAGAAGGCATTTCGATTTTAGACTTCATATTGTTTAAAACATATTTTTAATATGAGAACAGTAAAACATTGAATAGGAATTTTTAAGACTTTAAATTTTGATTGACTAGGTCTGTTTCAGCAGACAGGCAGACAATCCACCAGATGGAAAGCGGTTACCATAGCCTATGGACATTTGTAACACTCAGGGCCGCGCCGCCCCTATGTGCGAAGTGTGCGCCACACAGGCGCCAAAACAACAGGGGCGCCGCCGTCGAAATTATTTTTGTTACACTTACACAACAACATAATTATTCTTTGTAGTGGATTTTTGCAGTAATTGGCAAGCGGAATCGAACTGGTTTATACTATACTTCCTATTTAGGAAAATGTTATCTAAGTATATATAACTGGAGACCATTTATTTCGGTCAAAATTAACAAATAAAAAAAGAAATTAGTTGAAACATGCAGCTTCGGCAAAAAAAGAGGCGCTTGATAGTTTTCGCACACAGGCGCTGTAGGGGGTCGGTGCGCCCCTGGTAACTAAACTAAAGGTGCTACCAATGCGCTGCTGCTCTTTAAAGGGATACTGGAACTTGGCCACTAATGTCGGAACACAAGTCAAGGTTGTTATGGCGTCATACTCTAGACCAGGGGTGGTAGTCATCCAGGCGAGCAAATATCCTAACACCTAGCTGTGGGGTATTTTTGTTGCCCCCCACAACAGGCCGACAGGCCGCAAGAGATGGTATTCACTTCCGTTCCTGCACAAATAATAAAACTATTGTGTTTTTTTCCATTATAATACTACATGAAGAATTGTGGTGTTAACCAGCATAACATTTTCAAATCTGCTTGATAACTGTTATAATTTATGTTATTGTATTTATCATTGTGCGTGCTGTCGACAAGGCTGATAAATTGAAATAATTTCCGAGAATGTATTTATTGGTGATAAGTTGAATAAAAGCGAGAATGTCAAGGTTAAATAATAATTATCATTTGTTTTGGTAAATTACGTAAAAATTATGGTGCGTAATAATATCAGTAAAATCTAACAACGCAAAAGCTTGGCCGTATCGTGGGTCGTATTGAAACAAATCACCCAACGAATCTCGTGGAGTGATGGATTATTTAAGCATTTAATATTAGCCCATAAACGTCAAATAACTAGGTTAGAGAATCCCTTTTCGAGTTTTACACATTTACACATCACAAAGTTTTCTTTTATGGTAAACTTCACATGGTAATAGTAACAATATCCAGCTAGGATTGTATATAGCTAACCTCATCGGGAGGAGACGCGAGTGCCTTAGGAACTAATCTAGTATGACTTATTACTAGATATTAATATATATTAATTTTGCACGCCCAATGATGGGCCGAATGCATTGATACCATAAAAACTGTAACAACTTTGTACATGCATTACGCAATAAATATATATTGTATTCTATTCTATATAAATATCATAAAAATGAGTTTGTTTGCCAAAACAAGAATACAATTTTGGGTATATACCAATTATCGTGAAATTCGGTATACATATACTTTCAGTAACTAGTTTGAATACAGGTCCAAAATTTACGCGAACGAGCGAACACAGAAAACGCCCCAGTGCAAAAATAAAAATAATATTCTAGCAATGGGATGATAATAGTGAACAAGTTAATTGCTATAAATATAATTATCTCATAGTAAGTACTTACTATTTTAGAGCTTATCACTGTCTGGATGGTGTTACAAACGATGTCGAACAAAGACGACGTGGTTTTTGACTGAACAGTTAGATCATAGACTGGAGAATACATTTTTTCCTGCTAAATAAAGAACATGGATATTAGATATATATGCATTGATATAAACACAATGATAACTACTAAAAACTATGTCAAATATAAAAATATAAGGACAGTTGAAATAGATTTATGAAAACTATAAGTAAAAACCAATAAAATAAATTATATTATAATACAAAATTAAACAAAAAATAAAATCCTTGTTATGTAAAAGAATAGGAAATGAAAAAATAAGAAATAGCTTTATTTCGATAGTCAAAGAGTAGTAAAAAAAAAAAACTAGTTAAGAACTTAATAAAATATTATAATTGATTTGTATATATTATATACATAGATTTTATACTTACACTAGGCGCTGCACTTACTGCAAAGAAAAGGGCAATTAAAACCAAACTTTTGCAAAACATTTTGATTAGGTTTTGTTATAAGAATTTTTGAGTATAATGTATTTAATTCTCACACAGGACGCCCTATTCCCTTTGACTAAGTTCGTTATATAAAGCTGGACACGTCGTGTCACTTTTATTTAAAAGAATTTAGAAAAGAAAATGTTCATTAGGATACGCTAATTGTATACCATTATTAATTAATACATGTTTTGGATATTAAATAATTGTAATATTATTGTTAAAGGTCAGAATTCGTGTGATTCATTGCCAAAATTACGTAATAACGATTAAGTGACAAATAGAGTTTTTATTTTAAAAGCTGCATTCTTAAATATCTGAGTAATGCTTTTTTAATACACCTTAGAGATAGCGAAAAGATAAAACTTAATGGAAGATAAGGAACTCAACATTATCAGTTAAATAGAGATGTTTGTTGTAATGTTTATCCGTACAGGAACGGAGAAAGAATACAATTTCCTGCGGCCGGGCCGCCTCTCGTAAAAGGCGACAAAACAACCCATAGCTAGGTGGTAGGTATTTGCCCGTCTGGATGGCTATCACCCCTGGTCTAGAGTATGCCGCCATAATAACCTAAAGTTGGTTCCGGCATTGGTCCAGGTACCAGTTTTCTTTAATAGAGCAGCACCACATTTATTTGTGACGCCCTTTGGTGTTGCAAATATCCATAGGCGATGGTAGTTATGTAGGTACTGAGTAGACCAAAAATGAGATGGATGGATTATATGAAGGATAACATTATTTGCGATTTGACCGAGGACGTATATAAGAATAGAGGATTATGGAAGGTGAAAGGTAAAAGAAAATAAAGAGTAAAAATATTTGTTCATGAAATTAGCTCACAATAACATAAATAATATAAAACAAATAGTTTAAGGGTATTTAAGCTGTGCCGTAAATAGGCTTTTATGCGCCCTATGCGAACTTCTATAACAGCGCCCTTGTTTTTTTATAGATATTATAGGTACCCTAGCTAGAGCAATGTATAGTAGTATAGGCCTAATTTATTTCATTCGGGGTGATAAAATAACGAACAAGGACCTTGATGTTGGTGGACCTTGGTTGGAATTATCTAATATTTTGGAAGAAAAAACATTTTTTTAAAGAACTAGAACGCTCGTGTGCTGCCAAAAAAATAAGCGCGATGTTTTGTCTAATTTAAAAAACGTTTTTGATGATACTGGTATGTGTGGGAATCGAGCTCTAGGGGCGCAGCTGGAACTTATCAGGAGAAAACTGGAAAAATAATAGTCCTGCCTGGTCTGTCCATTTTTGCGCCTCCCAGAGTCTACGCCCTGTGCCTGGGCACCGGTGGCACCGCCCTGTTTACGGCACTGTATTTAAGTCCACGCACAGTAAAGGGTCCCATAGATATACATTCACTTTTGTTTTTTGATTTGGCTACGAAACCCTAAAAAGCACATAACTAATTGAAAATAATTCTTAAAAATGAATCAACATAATATATTGTTGAAACTAATTTCCATTGAAAATGTTTTGGTGTGTAGTATTCTATTAAGCAATATTCTTTTGATTTCTTCAGAATTTTCCATCTCATAGTTAAAAAGTTATTGGTGACATTAATAAAAGTCAAGTTCATAGCCAGAAAATCTATCGTCGCTGCCTACCACTATGGGAAACAGGCATGGTAATATGTGTGTATGGTTCAAAAGTTAAAAAGGAACATATATGAAGGCTACCTCTTATTTTTTGTTTATTGCCAGTTCAGCTGTAGCACTGTGAAGCGCATATAGAATTTTATCTTTGTGTCAAAATTCATCTATATGTATTTTTTTGAGGTAAATTACTTTGATATACAAAACACACGGAGGCACATAACTATTGCATAACAGTTTCGTTTTCACTAAATGGTAGTCCACCCTAAAAAAATTCAGTGCCGCTTGACACGCCGCACTAAGGCTGGTGTGCACGGACTTTTAACCGATGATTAAAATAAAATATTCGCTTAAAATGTATGCACGAACAGTGATTATTTCATTTTAACTGTTGGTTAAATGTCGGTGCACATCAGCATTAATCCTTTTAGGCCTACCTGAATACAGAAATACGTCGTAAGCGTAAGAGAAGGCTTATAGGCAATTACTGCAGAATATCGTTGTATCTCAATGATTACGCATACGCATACGCGTCCGTCGCATTCAAACAGTGTGAGTTCGAATTCTGGTATGTGTAAATTTTATATCTTATATATAAAATTCTCTTGTCACAATGTTAGTCACCATACTCCTCCGAAACGGCTTGACCGATTCTCATGAAATTTTGTGTGCATATTGTGTAGGTCTGAGAATCGGACAACATTCATTTTTCATGCCCCAAGTGTTAAGGGTAGTCCACACCTAATTATTTTTTTTATTTAGATAAAAAAAAATATATGATACAGCATCAAAAAATACATACAACCCTAAATTTTCAACCCTCTACGATCAACCCCTATTTTTTACCGGGCAGGACGACGTCTGCGGGACAGCTAGTACTAATATATAAAGCTGAATAGTGTGTTTGTTTGCTTGAACGCACTAATCTCAGGAGCTACTGGGCTGATTTGAAAAATTATTTCAGTGTTAGACAGCTTACTTATCGAGAAAGACTATAGTGGATATATCATCATACTAAGACCAATAGCAGAGCAGCACCAATAAAGAATGTTTCAAAATCGGGTTTTTTTTCAATTACTTTTTACTTACTATTCCACGCGGACGAAGTCACGGCATATTTTAAAATGATAACATGTTGATGATAAAGGAAAACATAGTTAGAAAACATACACATCGAGATAACCGATGTATGAGAATAAGAGCTCGAACCCAGCTAAAAATGTTAAAAGGACAGGGTTAGTTTTGGTACACCATCGAATAAAAAAACATCACTTTACTAAATTTGTAAATATATTTTTCCTAGTAACATAAGCATAGATATCTATCTATACATTGAAACTAAACATATCCTGCGGCATCGTTTGTAAACTTCAAATCCAAGTATTCTAAGTTCGTTCATTATCTAAATATTTTGGCTGTCACTGTATTTTTAACCGTTAGTATTTTTGTAAATAACATAACAAGGAAGAATAATTATGTTTAAGTTGGACTG
The DNA here is from genome assembly GCA_949752895.1 of Dendrolimus pini. NCBI lineage: Eukaryota > Metazoa > Arthropoda > Insecta > Lepidoptera > Lasiocampidae > Dendrolimus > Dendrolimus pini. Next base: position 9,531,393 of record OX457133.1, read on the forward strand.
ATGATGATCTTGAAGAAATGGTTAAAAAATATATTATTATTTATTTTATATTTATTTTAAATTAATATGCACAATACAATTCAACAATGACCCAAAGTGATCAAAGGGGCAGTTTGGGACAGAAGGTCAAAAAGAGACAATGCACAGAAGTTCTAAAAGAATTAATTTTGACATATTAATGTGGCTTCGACATGCTAACAATGCTCCCCTCTCGATTATGTTAATTTTATACCCTAGACCATGTCACTGATTAATTGCTTCTGAATGTCACTTGTATAATTTAATGCTTAAACCCAATTAGGGTTTACGAATTAGATGTTACGATAAAATAAATGTGTCGGACTATTTATGTATATCACAGAGTACATTTATATAATCTCTGTATTAATATTAAATATTAAAACGTGAAAGTTTGTAAGAATGGATTTATGGATGTATGGATATATGTTTGTTACTCTTTCACGCAAAAACTATTGAATAGATTTTGATAATACTTTACAGTAATATAGCTTACATATCAGAATATCACATAGGCTATAATTTATAAAGATATAGTGTGAATTATCAAAAAAATATTGATTTTCCATCACCACGCGGGTGCATCCACGGGTGCATCTAGTAGTGTAAGTTTGTGTGTAAGTGAGAGTGTGTAAGTGTACTTATATGTTGGACTACGCACATTTAAAGGTTCCATAGGAGCAACGAACGTCTACACTCTACACTTACACTTTTGGTTATTTGTGTATGGGATGTTAAAAAACATTTATTTGAAAACAAAATCTGTTTCACAAACTACCCAAAGTATATTATCAAATCAATTCTCGTTTGAAAGTATTTTTTTAATTTCAGCTAATACTTTGTTTCTAATTTTCCAAGTCATATTTCTAAAGAGTGAGAGTTTTACAATTAGGGGGATTAAGTTTTTGGGGGATTCCTTTTGAAAAATACTGGAAGCGAATGTCTCATTAAACATGACTAAGAAAAATGATAACGATTTTCATGTCTATTGAACATTGGATTTGACACGTAGGTTGTAGGAAATAAATACAAATTAATTAATTAAAATTCGCTACTTCATAAAGTAATAATTTATTGAAACTTACAAATGTAATAAATAACTTAGATATAAATACACTACAATACAGATTCATCTTGCATTGAACTATATTTTGTGATAGCCTCCTCTAAAAATGTGACTGCTCTCTTAATTCTATCGGAAGAAGCCAAAGATTTGAGTTCCCGTTGAGCATCACCCAACGTAAAGGCACTGCAAAGTGACGTCAGTTGGCAAATTCCAAATGCAACAAGAGAACCAACTAGGAGAGCGGATCCGTTTGTCAGGAAGCAATCCACCACTGATTTTGTGGACTGAACCATATACTGAAAAAGAAAATTTACATTTAGTGTCTATTTTTAAATATGTGATTTTAAGGGTGGTTTAATTTGCAGTTCTGTATATTTTGTAAGTTAGGCATTCAAAATATGTGTATGGTAAAAGTAGCCACTTTGAGGTTACTGTTCTAATAATCGCCAAAATATATAGCTCAAGCGATTTATTTTAATCGTTATGGGTTAATCGTCTATGCACACCAGCCTTAGTAAGATACAATATAAATTCTAGATGTAGTAGATGATTTTTTCGTGACCACATTAGTTTTGAATAAACTTGCCTCAAATTTATACCAATACATAACATTATCTGTCTGTAATTTTAAAACAAATGCCAAAATTTAGGTGAATACTACGACTTTTGGCTGACTGTCTCGAATAGGCTCAGAAACGGTTCACCGTATTTCAATGAAATATTAAGAGGTTGAGACAGTAATAATATTTTAAACTTGTGTTATTTATTATGATATCTTATTAGCTATCTTTCAGGGTTCAAAATAAACGCTTTTAAAGTTCAAATCTCGTCTAAGCGAAGTGGCAGATGCAGCTGTTTAAACCCTTATTACACTCTACATTGATTTATGAACACGGCAAAAAGGGTAGGTGTAGTCAAGATATAGATTTCAAGTAACTTTTCTTAATACACCACATCAGAAAGTCCGAAAATCAGCGGAGTGAAATAACAGTTTTAATGAAAAAAAATTACACGACGAACTGAGAAGCTCTTCCTTTTTTTAAGTTGGGTAAAAATTATACCAGAAAATACAAAAGAGAGGTGTGCATGATCAAAATTGTAGAGATAACCTTTTTATCGTGTTTGTTATAACTACCAAAGTTATATATTTTATTAAGGAACTTACAGAGAGCACTTTGAGTACAAGTCCAGGTTCTGCGACAGCCACATGTTTATGTGGAGTTACATCAATCTTTTTTTTGATAATAGTAGGCGTGTATACCCAATTTCTCCGACTGTCTTTGTATGGGTCAGGAAATGTTGCCACCTGCAACAGATTTAAATATTACTGTTAGAGAATAATTACATGATCGTTAATAGTTATAGATCGTCAAATCAGCCAACGAAATAAGAACTATATTTTTTTAACATGATATATATACCACCGCTTTAGACATATAACTAATTTCGTTGGCTCAGCGACCCAAAGTGAGTTTTGTTCTCCGAAACGGGAGCACGCCACTTTCTTCTGTCCTGTGTAGTGTCTTGCCAATTGAATTTATAGTGGAAGCTGACTAAAGCACTACAAGATTTAGTCATATGGCTAAAGAAATTTAAAATAACAAATTACAACAGCCTATATATATCCCACTCCTGGTTTCGGGCCTCTCTATTTTCAGGGGAATGGAGAGTATGCTCGCCACGCTTGTCCAAGGTGGCTTGGCGACTTGGACACAACGGCTCTCGCGATCTATAGCTGTATCGAGATACCCTTGCAAGAACATTAATTGTTTGTCAAAACACCTTCCTTAAAAACTTACCTGGTATGGTTCGTCGTCAAGTTCAATCAAATTATTAACTTCAAAATCGAAGTTACTTGATAAGACACCAGTCAACAAAATTGAGCAAATGATAAGTAACTTCATCTGAAATCAAAAGAATCTATCAGGAAAGAATAATAATCAAAATATAAAAATTGAGAACATAATATAAACTATATGTATTATAGTTTTTTAGAATGTATGGACTTTACTCTATATATGTAATAAGTTATTACATGGAAATTAGTTTCTCTTACCTTTCTTTATCGTGATTATAGGTATTGCAAAATTAAACTTGACGTTCCCTTCTAATATAAAATTGTTTTCGATTTGCTAGGCTATAAATAGTTCACCCAATTCAGTGTTGTGCAATAAATACCCGAGACTTGAATTTTGAGGGATTACAAACACATTAATGATTCCCATTCACTAATTGTTAAATTTCTAAGTGAAGAAAGTTTCGAATGACTAATGATCAAGAATTGTCCACTTGCATAATTTCTAAAATCAATTAACTAATTTGATTTTATCAGTATATTTAATGTAGTATTCGCTTGCATTGACCATATTCGCCAGGATTTTATAGGAGTAATAATAGGCATCCGTCAAACGATATCATCAAAGGTAAGTATTAAATATTTTATAAATAAAAATGATTTTTGCACAAAACTACAGGTGAAATTAATTTTTATTTATTGTCTTAGTTTTACATTTCGATTTTGTCCCAAGCTTTCCACTCCAGTATCACGTAGTGACCATTTTGGTATAAATCATATCAAATAATTAATTGGTGGTAATGCGACCAGTCAGAACAGCAATCCACGAAACTTCATAGTTTCTTTAAAATATTATATCATACCGGGGTGACTAAAACATTTTTTTCCATTTTATTTGCTAGGTCATAAATATAATACTGTCTTGAACCTGGAGTTTCGAAGTAAAATAGATTGAGGAATTTTTATTCTTTACTAAGGTTGAAAAATTATTTTTATCAGATGTACCCTAGAATGGCAATTTTAGTAGCGCTCTGCATAGTGGGACAGGCATTGGGTTTACCAGAATCCCATCCGACATACTTAATACCAAATCTTCAGAAAGATGGCAAGCAAACACAACCACAAGGAGAAACGATCACAGATTCATATGAGTAAGTTCAAAAAACAGTGTTTCATTCAATATAACAAAGCACAGTGCCAAAATCTACAATTCGTTATTTAAGCTACAACTGTTTTTGATAACATAGTGTCTTTAAGTATAAATTAAATTTTGTTTACGGTTTATAAATGAATTGCGTTTATCTGCAACATACGAGTGTAACTATTTAATAAAATATGGTGGTCATAAACGATGATTTCGTCACAGGCGTTATTTACATACGTGTGTGGATGTAGTTTCTTACCTGAATCGTAGTGTCGGCCAAGTTCGATATACATATTTCTGCTGTCCGTATAGCAAACTCAGTACTTGCAAATAGCGGTTTTGAGAAAAACGCAGTAAAGATAGATAGATAGATAAACAACAAGAACACTTTATTGTACACCAATACAAACATGAAATTAAAGACTAAAATTATAAACATATCTTTATACACCTAAAAAAATGCCCATGTTATATCGCTTTTTAGTGTATCTAAAACACAAAAAAAATTAGTTTTATGTATACGATTAATGCCTTTGGATACCATTTCTGCAAAAAATGGAAAACCATTTCGATTATTGCAAGTGCAATTAATACGGCAGATTTTATAGTATCTGATTTCTTGCTACGGTCTGTGTGTTAACCAAAATCGGCACCAAATATGACCGTTAGATGTTACTTATAAAACACCTATAACTTGGTTTGATAAGTTCCAATTTAATAAGCGGCTTATTTCAGATATCAAATAGTTCCAAGCAGCGATTATGCAATGACACAATACGATTCTGAAACATCCCTCATGGACTTCATTCTCAGTCCTATTGTAAGTACTATAACACTATTTTATAAGTAGTTAAGGCATTTAAATAGCATATAGGCATATCATTTTAATAACGGAAAACCTGACTAGGGTACATGCTTGACTGAAGCAGTTTCAAGGCGTAATATACAAGTTATACAATAAACACGCGCTAATGGCAAACGAAACTATCCTAAGGATAGTAAACCTGTGGATACGATCCATTCCCTTCAAAAAATAGGGAGGCCTAACCTCAACGGTGGGATGTTTATGATATATGTAGATTGTAATGAAACAGACAAGTCATCCGAGTGTAATTAGTCACTGTATTCGGAAGATAACTGCAAAACTAAGAATCTGACCAATTGTCTAACTCGTCCTGTAGATAGATCTGTTTACTTCCTTTTTGTAGAGTAATATGTATATTGTAAATAAACTAGTGATAACGAGATTCATTTTACAGGATTAATACATGATTTGTTTTTTTTTTCAGACCGCCCTTTCATCCATCTGTTCCAGAGCTGTATCAGTTATTTCTTGGGTATTTTCGAATGGCGTCCTAGTATTCCTAGGAATGGCTGTAGTCATAGGATTCTGTGCCTTAACTCCTTACTGTACTTTGACCATAGAACAAACATTTGCAAGAGAGTTAAGGTCCAGTGCATCGTACATCCCTTATTTGGATGAAATAGAATCCTTCTTCATAGATGCGTACAATAAATATAACGGAATACAAAGTGCTGTTTATTAAAATTAACTCTAGCTTTAACAATTATATTTATTCTATTATTTATTACAATAAAATTTCAAATTTATATAATTATGTTTTATTTTGATTGACTTTCTTTAAAAAAATCTATAGGGTTTATACTATGTTATTATAATTGCATTTATACCGTAAAATGGGACAGTTTTCACTGGATTAGGATATTAAATTTATACAAGTGACGTTGAAAGAGCCGACAACGTATAGTGTAATATCCTACTCAAAATGCGATTAAAAAAACCTACGATTTTGTACCGAGCCTATAATCCTTGTACAACTATCATGTAAAATGAGTTAATATTAATAATTAAAAAGACATAAAGAAACTCAAATAAAAATACAAGAAATAATTTAATAACAATTTTAATATTAAGGATTTAAATGTATACTATTAAATATAGTAAATTGATGATGCGAAATCTAGTAAAATATGGCGTTCCTTTTCTTTTTATTGTTGGAAGCTAGTTCTGTGACTGTCTGAATCTTCTGGTATTTATCAATAGCTGTCTTTACAAAGTCAGCTGCGGTACTGATTTTTTCCAATCGTTCAGGAGACATGAGTGATCGCATTTCTTCATGGATCGGCCCAATGCCGTGGAAATGGATGCTGCATAGATTTGTGTATGTGCAGGCACCGATGGTTAGCACTGATCCTACTAATAACACGAAAATGCTGCTAAATAGCCACGATATAGTTCTTCCAACGTAGCTCACGATAGTCTGCGAAATAATGTAAATATTTTAGCCTTGTTTCCACAGCTGTGAATTGTTTTTTTCTGTAAAGCACACATCGGAGAGTTTGCTCTAGAATTGTATGACCTCATTCTATCCTCGATCGCCAGTCTGTCACTTTAATTAACGATATAAGATTGGCATAATAACCAAACGGATTAAAAGCTTTGCTTGTGGTCTACTGATGAGTACCTTCATGGAAGAAAAATGACGAAAAGAAGAAAAACAATTGCCCAATCAATGTGTAACTTTGGATAGCTCCTAAATCGAACATTACGTAATCGGGCCACAGATCATTATTTTCCATCTTAACAATTTATTATCGAAAATATTTTAGATATATGTATACAGTCTATTGAGAAGAAACTAAAAATTGATTTGGTCTATAAAAAATGCTTTAAATTACATGTTTAAAAAGCGGGACAAAATAAGATACTAGATCTGACTATAAGGTAACTATTTCTTACAACCTTTTTTAGGTGTGTCGCACGTCAACAAGTATCTTCTAGTAACAGTAATTGGTTTGAAAATTTAGGTACTTACTCTTGAATTGGGAACTTGACTCCATAATAAACCAAATGCAGACGTATCGGGTTCCAAAAGCTCATTACTGTACATCGAATACCTAAAACAAGTTACAAACAATTTGAAGGCAAGCGAACTTTACTCGTGGTTGCGTTTTTACACGCACGTTACGATAGTGTGATCATACTGTAATCATACCCTTTTTCAGTCACACATAAATATACGTGTTTACCACAAGTAAAGCCTCCTTGCCTTCGTAAATTGTAAGAACTATTATTACACACAAGACGACAGCAGAAAGAAAAATGTGAACGAATTAATTATTAGAATGTAAATACGACATCGATGGTTTCTTAGGTCTAGTGGTCTAACAGTTAGCATGGTTGGTTTCTGGATATACAGAAGCACTCCAGTTCGATCCCTGCTAATTAAATCTCCGAAACTATTGTTTTTATTATTTACTATAATCTGGAACTGGAATAGGCCTTAAAGTTATGTCTGTTGTTTATTAGTCAAAACACAAACGTAACTTGCTTATATATTACAATGTGTGTATCTGCTACTATATACCAACTGTTAAAAATTAATATTAATAAAATCGGTCAGTACGTTTTTGACCACGTACATTAAAGAGAGACTATGCTACAGATGCGATGAACCTTAACTGTTCTAATAATCATTTAATATTAAAAATTATATATGTACATTTGTGAAATAAAAAAAATCAAGTAGTAGTGAAATATCATGAAAACTAAAAATAAAAATGTTTACCTGTCGTTATCAGGATAGCCATTATCGTAACTGTATCCAGGGGCGTAAGGTATATCAGGGTAGGCTACTTCTGATGGACCGGGCGCATAACCATAATTTGGAACATCCTGAAAGTATAAAAAGTTATGACATTACCATCAACCTGAATAACTACACATACATACTTGAATCTAGTATATACATAGTATACATCTAGTATACTTGCCATTAACCGATATATAAATTGTACTTACAATCCTGTTAACTTCAGTAGAGGCAGGTTGATCTGACAACATACGATCGTAGTTTATAATAGGTCCAGTTGGTTTGACTGGCTCTATTCTCGCACGCCCTTGAGTTTTAAGCAAATCCGGTTTAAAAATTGGATGTTCTTGATTACTAGTATCCTTAGAAAGACTATGTGTCGCAATAGATTCAGGCTTTCCATCTGCCTTGAAATTGTGTTGCTCTGGGGCGGTGTATGACGGCGGTATTTCAGCTGTTAAGGCTGGTATAGCCAAAGCTAATACTGTAACTATAATATGCATCTGAAAAGAAATATTTAATAAAATTAGTTTGGCTTCTAGAAACGTTAAGTATGAAAACACAGGTAAATAATATTAAAAAAATTCTTCATGGGACTATATTGACTTAGGAATTAATTTGATTTGATAAGATCTAACTGAAATTACAAACATTAAAAATCAAAAAAGTCTTAGTAGACAAATATAACCTTATCGAGGTACCTACTTATCGGCTCGAGCACCTTTGAGGGTTTAGACTTTAGGGTGATTTAAATTAAAACTGATAAAGCCGTATAAGAAGTCATATAAATTAAATAAGAATTATAAAAATGTGAAATTAGAAGATAGAATATTTTACTTACCTTTAACTTTGTTCCTTATTCTCCAAATTTGGAAGGCAGAATGTTGACGTCTTCTTACAAATTGCTGTATATATACACAAAATAAACTTTCCTATGACAAATCATCCCTTTCGCCTTATTTTATCTTAGTGTATTGTTTTCCAATAATGGGAATAATGTCATTAAAGTAACAAAAATGTAGGAAGCGATAAGCGGTTGTCAAATGTTTAGAAAGCTTGGGTATTATCGAAATAGAGATTGTTTAAATGCTTTCATGCTAATCTCATTTTCGAAATGACATCCTCCGTGGTTAACTCCTATAAGCCTTGGTCCGTGCAGTTCATTGGAATGCAGAGGTCTTTGGTTCAGGGATCGCGAACTTCCCATTATTTACCCTAATCTTAGTGTGGCCCCAAAGTAATTCGTTTTATTATGGGCAATAGCCCATAATAAAAGCGTAATTTATTTAGCTGGGAGTATACCATATTTGTGTTTATCTGATATGAATATTATGATATTCAAAACAGGTTACAATGCTGTAAATAATTCCCTTCTGGTACTAATAACCAGTCACAGACCAAAATGTTATAAAAATGTCGCCAGTCGGACATATCCGGAAGTAGAAAATATTAATTCTTCCTAAATCTAGAATTTATAAAATCTTAATTTTTCTAGCATAATGCTTTCATATTTAGGGTTCTTCAAATTTAAATTATTACCAGATTCAAGCATTGAAAAATTATGCTAAGCGAATGATATTTTACTCAAGATTTGCAAATTGTTGATAACAGACAGAAGCTATATTTTCACAATTTTATACGCGGAAACATAGGCAATTTAAAATTATTTATTCTTTAACAAACAAAAGAAACACCAAATATCAACCAGTGTGTGTTGTTTTAATATATAACGCACCGATAATTACACTCAGATCGGTAAATCATCGTCGAGAATACAAATGCATATACGAAAATCGATTAAAATTGTTATTATAATTATCTATTTAGAATCACTTGCACTGGTCAGAGTATGGGCCAGAGCATAACATATAAATCGATTTCAATTATTAATTAAAATGAATTAAACCTATATAAATAGGCGATTCATGGAAACTATGCAGCTGGATAGAGTTTTGTATGTAGGTAAGTATATAAAACTATTGTATACTTATATCATTCTTCAGCGACGGCCTCCAACAATCAATGTGACCTATTTCATGTTTAGTCGTTTATTTGAAATAATTGTTCATTAATATACTTAGGTATCTACTTGACGTATAACTTGAGTTATGTTTGTTTGATAAATACCAAACTTAGTAAACGCCATCTTACATTGATTACCCTCCAAGTTCATAGTAGATACCTATCGATTAATTCTGTGTGTATTATAACACCTTAGAAAATATTACTTCTTAATATTGTATAGAGTATAGGATTATCTGCAAGATTATAAACAACGTATAATAATTCCCGATTTTAGGCGCCCGTAACAACTTTTCCAAAACCGGAAATCTTATAAAATCGTCATAATACGAGTATAAACATTTTTAGAAAAACAGCTTCATCTATAATTTGAATAAAACTTGTCAGAAAGGCTGATAACATTCGCCGCTACTTTTGACGGCCTCTGTGGTTGAGTAGGCTAAACCTTTAACGGCCTACATCACTGCAACTCAGAGGCAGGCTCCGAGTTCGATTCCTGGTATGGTATAAATTTAGGAAATGAATTTGCTGAATCTGTCTGAGTCTCTAGGAACAGCCCCAGAGTAGTGTGTTGCATGTTACCCGTAACTCAAGAGTAACTTACTTAATTTGGGGATATTACAATATGTGTTTGTCTGCCGGTTATTCTTAATGTTTCCTAGTAAACTACAAAAAAGAAGACATGTTTTTCAAAATTATAGCCTTGCTTTTTGGTATTTTTTATATGTTTTAATCAATAGGTGGCGAAATACTTGCTTCCAAAGTTCTAAAATGTAGTAACTATCCCTTTTCCCGTTTAACTGTTAAACTATTAGATGGGCTTTTAGGTTCCGTAAATCGTTCATCATTTCTGTGAAATCATTGTTCAACACGCATTTGTTAGTTATTTTTGTGAAAACTGCTGCTATAGACTTTGAATTCAATTTTCGTGAATCATAAGACCATTAATCCAACGAGAATCGTAATGACACAGTAGAATTAAGCAACTTATAAAACTATTAGTTATATACGTATAAGCAATACGATAACAACAAAATTCTAATACCATGATATGTTTCTTAGAAAGTTGCTACTATCGATAATTTCATTACATGAAACAAAAAAATAAAATATACAGTAGATATAGGCGAATTTTACTACGCGGAGGTTTCAACCTATTGTTTTTAATTAATATTAATTTTAATTATTACTCCATAACATTTTTTTATTTACATTATAATTTTAACACATAAAATCGTAATTGATATACATACGTACTTATGACCATAATAAAATACTTGATAGCTGTGTACTTACCGTTTGATATATTCCCAAAACAGCAGTATTTCTTTTTGCAATAATTCACTCATACTTAATAGTAACTGAATTATTTATTGAACATTAATGTGTATGTATCTATGTATAAAATATTGTTGTACATTAGATAAAGTGAGTATCAAAAGTATCAAATCTTCTTTGTTCAATTTTGGCTAAGCACGATTATTTATCAAATCACGCATAATTTAATACACATTTACGGTGTTCGGAATTTGAAAAATCTAACAGAGCATAGCCAATGTGATTTTGTTTTAAATATTTAACATTTTGACATCAGCATAATTTACTATTAAGCCAAATTAAATGTTTCAAATTAATCATTTTAGTGCATCAATAAATTTAAAAAAAACCTATTTTAAAAATAATTTTTATTCGATCGCAAAGGCAACTTAAGCCGCGAGCCCCATGAAAACCATTAAGCAGGCCGAACGATATTTCTAGCCCTAGTATACCGCCCCACATATCGGCCCAACACGTGGAAGTTCATGGTCAACCATAATCGATTACCACACAAAACTTATAGTATAACCTACTTTCGAACTGACCTTAAACTGAATTTGAAATTCATTAAGCATCTATGAATGGTAACATTTTCATGACTGACTTGGAAAAAAGTATTGTTTTTTCATGTCCATTAAGGCACATATTTGTAGTATTAAAAACACAGTTATAATGCCTAATGTTAAATAAAAAGGTGTAAAACAAGTCCATACATAATATAATATAAAAGATTAGTAATTTAATTTTATAACCAAACCTCTTTACCGTTCCATATTAGAACAGATTATCTGGTTATCAAATTAGAAAAAAAGAATAAAGTTTTAAATTTCGATTCTCGAAAGTAAACAACATTTTTTTTGTTTTCTCAATAGAGTTTGTTTTGTTATCCAATAATCATGCAAAGTTATACAAAATGCCGATCAAAAAGCTGCCACACGAAGTTCAATGTATATTACGCGCATCATGTCAAATGAATACATTTTCAAAAGCCGTAGAAGAGTTGGTAAGATGTTCACAATGAATACTTATTGTTTGAAAATCTATATCAACTAAATAAAAACAAATGCTTGCGTGTTCATCTTCTTTATCATTATGTATTATACGATACCACAGGCTATAAAATGGCCCGGACTTAAACATGTAGAGGCCCCTTAGACAAATTTAATCTAAATGTGGCGTGACACTGACAGGCGATTATCCCTGTGTACACCATATAGTATTGCACCTAAGGAATTGCCTAGGTCAGTGTAGGACTATTGTAGGAAATGAGAACAAAAGGTAGGCTATTAGGATAAACTGTTAGTAAAACTAGGGATTTGGGTCTATGGGGACTATAGCGTATTATATGTTATAAAACAAATTCTCAAACTCCTATCACGCAACGAATTTTAAGCGGTTTTCATCATCATCTAGATAATTTGTCACTGAAGGTTTATATTATATAATAAATATATATAAATAATATTTTGTAAGAGTTGCCAAAGCGTGGCTAGCTAAAAATAATGCAATGTAACATGTAGGTGTGAAAGCTTGCTGGCTAAATACACATGGTGATGTACCAGAGCTTTAGTACCGGCGAAGCCGCGGGGAAACTTGAAGTTTTCTATAAATTCGGGAATCCTGCATCTGACTGACTTTTGTGCAGTTTTGATGTTGGTACTTGCTGGTCTCTGAACACTATTGTGTTCAGGGACCAGCAAGTACCAACTTCTCTCTCAAGTAACAACTCCACCTATTGGTGTTGCTCGAGTCTTATTGAGGCAAAAGAAATTGCCGCCACAACGCCTGGTAGTCCACTTTATTCATTCACACAGTACAATTACAGGTTTTCAATTCTTTGGATGCTGGCTCTACATCAATTGCAATAAGAGTAAATGTTCAAGAAGGCGCAATTCAAGTTATTGATAATGGATGCGGTATTAGACATTCTGATATTTGGTCTGTTGGTCAAAGGCATATGACCAGTAATTACGTGGATGTTTTAACTCTCAAAACTGCACCGGATAAATATGGCTTAAGAGGCGAAGCTTTAGCTAATATTATTGCGGTGTCACGCATTGTGAACATAGTTTCTAGACTTGCTGAAAAAGACGAAACATGGATCAAAAGTTTTAGTGATGGCAGAGAAAAAAAGATTGCCATTACTTCTGTCCGGCCATCAAAAGGAACCACTGTAAGTACATTTTTAATTGTGATATACACCTACTTGTATCTTGAATATATCAATAATGTGTATACATCTTATAATGACACGAGCCATAATTAATTTTTTATCAATCAAATATCCTTCTTTCTATTATAAACATTACTCTTTTAAACATTTTGAAAGTAATTCGCGGTATTGTATTGACTAAGAAACCATAGACCTTTTAGGTTTCATACTTCAGTGTATGAAACTCGTGTTTTAATGTCATTTCATATCAGTTATAATGTCATTGTGTCATAGAACCATAATTTTTTCTGAAGTGGGAAAACTAGGCAAATTATCAGATTTGCCTAGTTCAAATATTCATGCTTTGGCTATTTTCATTGAAGCCCTTAAAAAAAATGTTTAATGTTTTATTTATTTACATCATAAAAAAAATGCACGATGTAAATAGGTATCGGAGGAGATTATTTCATAAACTCGTATTCATTTTATCTAACTTATCATCACCATCACAATCGTTGTGCTGTCTTGGTATAAATTCAAATTGTTACAGGTCGAAATCAAAGGTTTTTTATACAACCTTAATATTCGGAAAAACATGATCAATAATATAGATGAACTCCAAAATTTAAGAACGTTTTTAGAGCAGCTATCACTAGTTCACAGTAACGTTTCACTGAGTCTAAGAGATGATGCTAAGAATGAAATCTTATTCCAAATACATAAAAAAAGGGATATCTATCAGACATTACTCAATTTATTTAATATTAAAGAAAAGAATGTCCAAGAGCTAAGCGTAGAAAAGAATAAATATAGAGTCAAGGGTTATATTGGTAAAAATTACGACTTAGGGAAACACTGGATATACCTGAATGGAAAATTTGTAACTAGTAGTAGTAAGTTATACAAAATAGTCAATGATAATTTAAGTAAAAGTAGAAGTAATCAAACTAAGATGAAAATTAAGTCAAAGGTAAACAATTTTTTTTTTAAATTCTTTAGAGGTAATATTTGAGGAGATCGAAAAATCTTTCTAGCTTGGTTCATAAATCCTAATTTAAATGTAAAGTTTTTAATAACGGTGTACCGTTATTAAAAGCTCTGTAGAGTTGTAAATATATGAAAGATGAATTCTATTCCGAATTCCGAAAATTATCGATCATTATATCAGGTGTATTATTTATGTCCTGGTAGCGTAATGGCTAGCGCACGCGTCCCTAACTCAAAGGGCACGGGTTCGATCCTGGCCGGAGCGCATGCACCACTTAGGCACCTTTTCTGACCTAATGTGCATATTGTTACAATTATCACGTGCCAACAACGGAGAAGGAAAACATCGTTATACAACCAGCACATCGAGATAACTAATGTGTCAAACCTGCCAAGCCGCCTTGGACAAGCGTGATAGGTATACTGTCTGCCCCCCCCCCTGCAATGGAAGCCCCAAGCCCAGCAGTGGAACATTTATGGACTGTTATATTATCTCAGGTGTGGCTTTGCATAATCAGACTTTATATGTACATTAGATTAAAAATTTCACGCATTTTTAATATATTTTTAAATGATCAAACATATGCTTTTTATTTTCATGACATTAATATTGCTTTTTTTAATAAATGAAAAACTTGCTTTAATTTATTTAATTTGTTTCCTAACTATATTTCGCTCCATTTTTTTCCTTTACTTTTTATTAAATTAAATATTAATTTAGAGTTGCTACTTACACAAGGTTTTGGTGCACTTTGGAAGGAAATTTTTTGTCACTTACTAACTTTAAAAAGATTAAGGAACGTCGCTATTACTTTCAACATCTGTGTAACAAAGTTCCACATACTTATATGTTTTGAAAAAAAAATTGTATTTTATTTTTTCGTATTTATTATTACAGGTGATTAACGACGATGAAAATAATGTATTTACTAATAAATTACCATTTTATTTTATATTTATATCATGTCCTTACCTTGATTATGACATTAGTCATACTCAATTCAATCAACCACTCCTAGAATTTAATGACTGGAATAAAATTAATATTTTGTTAGAGAAGTTAATTAAGTTTTATGTTGGTGACATTAATTTAAAGCCAGTAAAACATCCAAATAACATTATGAACACATTTAAAGAACAAAACACCAGGGATCAAGTAAACAAAATCATTCATAAAGTGTTGGGAAACAGATCAGATAAACCGTGTATTACTAAAATGCAAAATGGGATCAAAGGTACATAATATACCATACTTTGTTACTTATTGGCAATATATGTAATATTTTAATTTTAAGTCATACAAAAGAGCAAATAAGAAAGAAATTAATATCAGATATAGTTACAGGTTGATACAAAATAATTCAATGATGCACTAGTAGGTATTCTTATATTTCAGGTAAACTGATTAAACGCAAAAACAAGAACAAACTGCCAAGCATTTCAATGTCTAAAATAATTAATCCTTCCATGGCAAATCAACTTAAAGAAACTGTTACACCGTTGTGTAAACAAAAAATAAACACGCAAAATACTGAAAATATGATGAGTTATTCAAAAGATAACAATACTAAAACGTATAAGAAAAAACTCAGTACCAGTTCTACAATTAAAAATAAATCAACTGAAATAAAGCAAAGAGATGAAATGTACATCAGGAGAAATAATATGTCTGAACAAAAAATTAAAAATAAACAAAAGAAAAATAAGGCGTATAACAAGTATGACGTCCGTAATGTAACCAATCAAAAAGATTTTAATAAAAGGAAAAAGAACATAAGTAGCTCCAACTCATTTTCCAAAAATTATATATTAAAAAAGTTTTTACAGTCATCGAAACGTGCTAAACATAGACTTACATCAGTTAAAAATAAGGCTGACAAAGCTTGCAATAAATTTTATCAAAGTAGATGCCAAATACTGAGAAAGGGAACTATTGAACACAGTTATTTTACAAAAGAAAATAGAAGCATATCTGTCAGTAAAAAAAATGATGACACATTCAGACCCAATTATTATCCAAGAAACTTGGAGACCAGTGTAGATTATCGTATTTGGAAGAAACCTAAAGATGCTCCTTATAGGACAACTTATGATCTTGTTCAAACTGTACTCAATAATCAAGTTAAAGATGATTTATGGACAACAGGAAATAACAAATTAAACCTACCTAACCAATCCATTTACAGTCCAACACACATAGAACCGGGCTTAATTCATTGTATCACACCATTACAAACTTATCATGATCGTGGTGAAAAATTACAATCAGAGAATTCAATTTCTGGTGTATTGGGTACAGTGATTCTGTCAGACATACCTAGACTAACTTACGAAAGCCACTGTTATCAAGCAAAAGATTTTAAAGAGTATTCTAGGTGTAATAATAAGGAACACGACAAAAAATATAGATTTATTACCAAAAACTCCATAGATAAATTCAATTTTAACGAAAGGTATTCTAAAATATCGTACAACCCTAAATTAAAACCTCTTGGTACATTAAGGACCAAACTATTTGATAAAAGTACAATGTTATCTAAACTGTGTCATGGGAAACATAACATTGCAATGTCGTCATACACAATTGAATTCTCTGGCACTGTAGATCATTTTAACGACAGGGAAGAAGCTACGATAATTAATATGAATGATGATTTAAAAAATGATTACAAATTAGAACCTCGAAACAATTCAACATACACAATATCAAACAAATTTAAAACTTCAACATCTGTTCGCAACACTTATGAAATAATGCCAGATATATATGAAACAAATGTTTCCAATTATCTTTACAAAGAATCTGAAAATGTGGAAAAAATATATTACAAACAACAAACAAGCTACTGTATATGTGATTCAGACATGAAATCGTCATTATACAATCCAATTAAGTCACCAATTAAAGTTAAAAATAGCGAAGAAGAACTAAATCGGAATAGTTGTAATATTGTATTCATTTCAAATGGTAACGATACAAATAATAAAGAAAAAAGTTTGTCCGAAACTAATTTTAAAGGCAATGATATAGACCCACTAAATGTTTGTCAAGTTGTGTTAAGTAATGATGAAATAAATGACGAATTGGATCAAAATTTTACTTACAAACACTCAAATGAATCATTATTTAAAGATACGTTTAATAAGACTACTAATGAAGATATTGAACTACTGAAAAAAATTGATGATAATTGTAATACAGAATGTTTGAGTGAAATTAAACCTACTGAATCAGAACAATTGATGAACGACTTTATTGGTAGCATCAATGACGTTAATGAAATTAACAATTGTAGCAAACATTATGAACTATTCAATGACGTAGATCCTAAAAAGGATAATTTATACAACGATGATCATTACTTTGACATAATTAACACAGATCGTCTTGAAGATGTTCCCAGTGTGAATTTTGATTTTGATATACGGGATAGACTTAGATTCGTACCAAAAGGCAAGAAAAGTCACGTCATTTTATATGTTATTACATAACTAATTTGTGTTGTATAACTTTTTTTACATATTTGCAGAAAATATATATAATTATATCTGTTTTGTTTTTGTTTTAGGCATGTCTCAAATATTCCAAAATTGTAATACAAAAACTGCATGCGATTACAATTTTGATGGGGATTATTTCCATGATGTATGTTTAATTATTTAACTCCTAAATCCATATTTAACAGAAACAAATATTTATTTTTATATTTTTGTATTTCTAGAGTATATATGATAACTACGCGAACGATGTTCAAATTAACACTGAAATATATGAACCCGTGGTACAAAATTTAAAGGAAACTGCAACAAAAACCATTGAAAAGTTCAGTATAAAATTAGTCCAAGACAATGCCTCATTGAAATTTAATGGCCAACACCTGAAAGACGCTAAGGTAAGGTATAAAACATCGTGATCAAACCTGTACATCAAGATATCCGACGTTTGAAATCTGCCAAGCTGCCTTGGACAAGCATGGTGGCGTCCCCTCTACCGTAGGAGGCCTGAGTCCAGACGTTTATGGGCTGTTATTATATAATATACGAAAAAATTTCTTTAAGATTTAGGTATGTGTCAGCGACGGCTGTAGCTAGTGTTGCAAAATTTCATAGGCAACAATAACCATTTTCTATAAGAGAGCCTAAAGCAGCCGCTTTTGCAGATTCGTATGAACAACATGACAAGTATTAAATTAAGTGGAACCGAATATATCTAGACACTTGTCTATTTCAGGAAGGGATTCTAGAGAGGCAGCCACTTAAGATCCTAAAGTTTAGCCTGCTTCGAGCAATAAAAAAAACTAAATCAACAACATCCCATCAACTTTAAAATGTAATGGATTTCAGCAAATATTATTTACACATTATCTTCATGTTAAAGAATTATTGATCGAAACTAATAAGAGCAGAATAGCCCCTAACCTTCAAATTTTATTTTAATTAACCAACCTCTAAATGTAAATTTAAACTACTATGTTCTTTTCAGATATTAGGACAGGTGGATGGAAAATTTATAGCTGCCATTATAGATGGATCTTGTACTCGTTCCTATGAAATACCGAAGTTTTTAGTTCTGTTTGATCAGCATGCTGTACATGAAAGGATAAGGCTTGAGAGAAATCTTTCAGGTAGTAGCATCTATCGGTGTTATTCATATTCAGTTAAAGTAAGTTTGAAGGCTTATTTAAGAACCATAAATAAGCCTACAAACTTACTCTAACTTAATATGAAAAAGACCGCATTTCTTTAAAAGTATTATATTGCAAGTTTTATATGTACTGAAATATACCTGGAAACAAATACTGTTTGTTTCATTTAAGATAAGTATATTAATAAATATAGTCGGGAAATTTGAACTGTTCTGGAATAATAATTATTATCTTCATTAGTGATCTTAGGAGACCGGCTTTATCGATGTGATACGACGTTCCCAATGAATGTCGGCGTGAAACGCTTTGAGCTAGTATTGTTCCATACGATGAGAGAGAGATTCGAGGGCCTACTACTCCATCGCCCTATCCCATCTCTCTATACCGTGTCCTTTATCCTATCCACATTACGCATTCCTTTCATGCTAAAGGCTGGCAACGCGTTGGTAACGCCCCTGGTAATCTAAATGTCTATAGGCGATGGTAATCAATTTCCATGAGGTGGGTCGCGTGCATGTTTACTTGCTTCACAACTTTAAAAACAAGTGCCACAGAGCAAATATAATTAGATAAATGAATAATATTTCTTTCAGATTACGTTTCTAATATCCAATGGGTAAGTGTTCCAGTAGAAAAATTAACATTAGAACTGTCTAAAGATGAGATTATATCTCTTCACAATTATAAGGAGAAATTTGAACAACTTGGATTACAATGGACAATTTTAGACAACAATTCTATCGAGGTTAATACTATCCCTCAAGCAATACTGAGTAAACATCACAGACAGGTATAGTAATCATCCTTATGTCGGATATAATATTTCAGCTTTAAAATATTAAGTAAGTATGGGTTTTCAGTTGGAAAAAGTAATAAAAGCGGTCAAATCTCTGATAGCTGAAGAAGTGAACATGATAAAAATGCAGAGAGGCTGTATTTCTTTATACCCAAAATCAATCATGGATTTAGTTTTCAGCGAGGTGAGACATTTACTTATATAAAGAAGATTTCCTTAATTAGGTTTCTTGAATAATAAATAAATCTATGTAAGGTAACTATAACGTTTTTGATTTTATTAAGTTTTCACGACTAGGGTACATAATATAATGAAAATTATATACATCGAGGGCTTCATAACATATAGGCGTATACGCAAAAATGACATTTTTTATTGTAAACTAAAAACTATGTATGTTACAATTTATGAAGTGTTACCAGTATCCAAGTGTACCTAAAAAGAAGGGTATCCCAAATTTCAACCTTATACAATCAACTAGTTTTGTTTTATTCACAATTTTGTCTCTTGTGTAAAACTGCACTTCAGTTTGAACGCCCATTTGTTATGAAGCTCTCGATATATACATATCGAGACAAAAATGCAGCTTTACAAAAGAGACAACTTTTGAATAAAACAAAACTAGTTGATTGTATAATACTGAAATTTGGAATACCCTTCTATTTAGGTACACTTGCAACCTTAAGTATTAAGATTAAAGTAAACAACGACAAGAAAAATGGAATTTTTGCGTATACTTCCATTTGTTATGAAGCCCTCGATATATATTATATCACAATAATAATAAAAATTATATAAAATACCGCGCTTGAAACTCTTAAAACGTAGTTTTATTACCCTATAAATTTGTTCAAAACATCTTACTTAAGAAATCTTTAAAAATTCTACTTATTTCAATACTAATTTTATTTATCAGTCTTGTAGATACGCAATTAAGTTCGGCGACAAACTTTCCAAAGCCGATTGTAAAGAATTACTTTCGAACCTATCAGAGTGTAAGACACCTTTTCAATGTGCTCATGGCCGTCCAGTAATGGCTGTAGTGATGAACTATTCAAACAATAGTGCTCTAGGATATAAGGTATTGGGTTAAAAATCTATAATCTTATAAAATTCTAAATATGCCGTGTTTTTAAATTGAATCTATTTAAAAAAAACAGCTAGAATACACTATATAAACGATGGGGAACACGATGCAATTTTTAGATTTCTTGTCTATTTGTTCGGGATTAATTAATTTGGAGTCGAGACTCTGGGACCATGGGGGCCGAAGGCGCCCAAGCTGTATCGAGACAAAAATCCACTGGGCTGATTTCTATGCGATTTTCGCTGATCGACAGCAAATTCTTAGACTTAAAATCTGGGAATCTTCCGGGAATTTCTCTGGGAATGATCTAAAATGGCCAAGTTAAAAAAAATGAATTCCGATGTGATTTTTCACTGATCGATAACAAATTTTACGTAATAAAATGTGTGATATTTTTTATCCCTAGAATACCGAGGGAATTTGCCCGGGATCGGTTTGTAATTGTTCGGGTGCATAAAAATTGGCTATTTCCTACACAGTTTTCACTAAAACGATAGCTACGCTACTTTGTGTCCCGGGAATCCCGTAGAAATTTCAAGTCAAGTGTAGACTTAGTCGCGTGTATATTCTAGTAAATCTATATAGTAGCGTTTATTAACGTGTCCAAAAAAAGCCAATTTCAGTGAAACGTTTATTTGTCAAAAAACATGTTTATATCGATTAGGAAACTTATAGTTAATTCTTTGTTCTTTATTTTTCCAGATAAATCTAGAAACATTGAGACGATTCAAGAAATTGGATCGAAAATGAAAACTATAATAAAAAGTATATGCATATCAGAAGAATATTAGTTTTATATTTTTAAAAATAATACACTGCATGATTCGATTGAGTATTTTATTTTAAAATATATGGTATGTAAAGAGAATCTGGATAGATGGATAACTTATTTTTATTAATTGTAAATACCTATATTTACAGTCTTATAAAAAGCAGTCAATCATTTTGATAGTGACGTTAAATAGGTATATTAAGGGAAACCGAGGAATATCTCCTACTAAAATATAGTTGTAGACGACGTAGTAAATACATTACAATAATAGTTTGAAACTCAACATCCGCGTTGTACTAACTTTTAACCTATGTACGCAAAAAAAATCATAGTTACCTTAAAATGAATACCTACAGGTTTTTGCAAACAATATTGTCAAAGTAAAAGAATTAAAATGACCGCGCAGTATACAACAAAATGTATTTAATTTACACAAATAATTGTCATATAGATGACTATTGAATCACTATCTATAAGATTTCCAAAAGAACAAAGTCCATTTTGGTTTTGCTTCAAATTACATTGCTTATTATATCTTACAATATCATAACAAACGGAAATTCTGTCACATAGGTGGAAGGGGGTTAAAATTTGTTCGAATTTTATTCGTTGTACATCTACTCTTATCGATGTGATATTGAATCCACCTGATGAATGGGGCTATTCTCGTGTGTACATCAGGAAAACCGACAGCACATGGGATACCCCATGAAACTAGGCCTACAAGATCGCTGTGTTTCGTTACAGGTCCTCCTGAGTCGCCCTGAAAATAATAAAATTCTTTAATCTATCGTAATGGCTGAGACTTTTAATCTAGAACAATATTATCATACAAAATAGCGTCTGGGAATTCAGTTAAGTTGAGATGTTAGCGGCCTTATGGATTCCAAAATTATTTAAATCATTCAGACGGATTACTTTTTCAAGCGGTGATATCTGCAATAACAATTGTTCTAGAATGTGGTATTAGTGAGGTTGCAATTATAACTTAGGTCGCTATTATTAAAAGAAGACTTTAAGACCAAGTTACATGTTACAAAGTATACTTAGTCTTCAGTTTTAGTATTCTCAGGAAAACAATATCAATATATCCTTAGAATAGAATAGAAAACACTTTATTGTTCACCAAATAAATTATTACAATAATTTAATGGCAAAACAAAAGGCGGCCTTATCGCTTAAAGCGATCTCTTCCAGGCAACCTAACTGAGAGGATACTTTTAACAACTTATGTCTAGGTATAATTAAATTAAAATAAAGCAAAATAAAAAAGGAAGATCAATACAACGTGGTCAGTAAACAGCTAAGTTAAGAAGAACAGAAAAATATATATTTTACTATAATGGTTTTTAGACAGAATTTTTAAATATGGCAAGTGATTTAGCTTTACTGATACCTACGGGTAAAGAGTTCCAAAGGCAAAAAGTCTGCGCAGCGAAGGATCTTCTAACCATCAAAACTACATTATAGGTTTATATACCTCACACTTAAGATAAAATTTGTTGTGACAACTAGAAAATTCAGGGTGGTCTATATTTTCTGCACATGCGCATCATTTTGTTCGCGTTTTCACATGTTTTGGCAAAAACAGCACATAAGTAAATGCCTATCAAGACAATGAATGCACACACATTCATTGAAAAAAAATATGTCAGTTCCTAGGTTTTTTAAATTTTACAGCTGAACACCAGTCAACAATTATAACATAATCAACTAGTCATGTATCATGACTTGTTGATTAAGTGGAAATTATTATGTAGATGTCTTACACTAATATATAAAGATGAAGTTTGTTTGTTTGCTTGAACGCGCTAATCCCAGGAACTTACTACTACTAGTGTTTGATAGCCCATTTTTCGAGGAAGGCTATAGGCTATATATCATCACGATAAGACCAATAGGAGCGGGGCACCAATGAAGAATGTTTCAAAATCAGGGGTTTTTTAACTTTTCCACGCGGACGAAGTCGCGGACAGAAGCTAGTAATAAATAAAAGGTCAAGATGGGAATAACTGTTAGGAAATGAAAATGAAAAGACGCATTTTACTGTGGTTGAAAAATAAGGAAAGAGTTATAGAGTGTTGCATGTATCTCATCTCAAATATAATATATTAATATATCAATACTAGCTGACCCGGCAAACTTCGTACCGCCTCAGAATCAATAAATAAAAAACGTTGATTTCAGAACGACGGGACGAACATCAAACGTTTGACCTTCAAAACCAAAAAAGTAAAAAAAACTTCCCTTTTAAATTTAATTTCATTTCTAAACGACTTTTACATTTAATTGATTTCTAAACGACGGGTCGAACAAATGTTTGACAGGTAGGAATAATTTCTAAGGGAAAGCGAAATTGTTGTTTTTACTATATTCCAAGCATTTTTTTTTCATATTTACTCATCGATCTATTTACTCGCCTTTTAAATCTTCCCTGGAATTCCACAAATAATTCAAAACAAAAATTAGCCAGAGCAGTTCAGCCGTTCTAGAGTTTTAGCGAGACTAACGAACAGCAATTGATTTATATATACAGATGTATAAAATAAAGGTAAACTTACATGGCATGTACCTTGTCCTATTTTAGTAAATGTACAAAACATATTGTCGGTAACATTTTTTGAATATCTCATCGCAAATCGACAAGTCTCTTGATCGAACACTGATAAATTCAAAGCATGCATTTGACGACTAGATTCACCATTGGGCTAAAAATTAAACACTATTCTAAATTACTAAGTACTGCTCAGAAAACAAATGTATCAACAGAAGTGACTCTTTGTTGTTATGGAAGAACAATACTAAGGATTATAATTAAAATTGTCTAGTTAAAGCGTAACTTTCAATAAACCCTATGTTACTGTTGAAAAGAGGACGCCACAAGACTGACAAGACACTCTCGTTTTTAACCGACTCCAAAATGGAGGGCATTCTCAATTCGTCTGTATGTTCTTTTTGATATAGAAATACACTATTCACATTCTCAATATGGTTGTTGACAGTTAGATCAACTGAGATACATCAGAGGATTATCATCTTACAAAACGCCGAAGACTTCATTTCTATGATGATGAGTCAAATACCGTATTTATTATAGTTTGAACAGTAATTAAAATTATTTATGTCATTATATGTTGTAACAATGATGACAATATACTTTGCCAGCCTAGGTAATGTTTTGTATATGAACATTGTTTCAGAATTTATTGTGATATTTCATTGTGTCGACTCCAATTAACGTTGTGCTATATAGACGAAATAAATGCTTTAGTTCAAACCAGTAAATAATAAGAATGTTTATTTTTGATTTGATATTTAAACGGAGTATCATAAACATGAAACATTTTCTAGAAATCTTTCGAACATAAAATGATGACAAACTCGATACTAGTGACATCTAGCCTAAAAAGTATAATAGTATCTTATATTCTTATTTCATGATTGTATAGATCACACACATACCTCTAGGGCTCCAAATCCCGTCAGAACAACTGAATCTCCTCCATTCAACTCTTCATCTCGCATTGAAATAACTTGTGCATGGCGTTTATCAAAAGGCCTCGATACTTTTAAAATTGCTATATCGTAGTCTCTGCTTGAATGATTGAAGTCAGGGTGAATTAATATCGATATAGGCGCGTAAACGTATCCACTAATATCAAGATTAGTTGTTCCCACTATAACTCTTATATATTTCAGATTGGCACTGAAAAATTCAAAACAAGAAATTGAATATCTTTGTTACTTTAACCATTCTTTTCACGTGAACTAACCAGTCTTTAAAGTGAAGACATACGTTGACTGCGATTGAAATTGAATATCCATAAATAAAAAAATAAAAAAATTAAACAACCAAGGCCGTGAAAAAAGAACAAACAAACTGTCTTTAAGCTGCTGGGGCTTCATTTGCGTTAGTGTTAAAGATTTAGGCTATGACCGAATACGAAGTGTTAAAAAATAACGCCGTCAAGGTATAGCCACATTAGTGTAATACACACGGTATCTGTCAATATTAACGTAATTATCAATGTCGCATCTCAAATAATCCTTCAAAACCCTTCGCCATATAATAATAATATGCGTGAAACAGCCCGGTCTTATTCATAGAGAGTTAAAGTAATTTTGAATACTTCTTTATGGTTCTTGAAGAAACGTTCAAACTAACTCTAACTCTCTATGAATAAGGTCTGGAAAAAGTCGATCCAAGGTATTAGCGTGGAAAAAGAACATGTAGTTATACATATACCTATTTGTAAAAGAACATATTAGTAAGGATAAAATTATGTATTTCTGACATCAGCCCTTGCGTAAAGACTTTTAGCAGGGAGTGTTATAATTTTTTTTAATTAGCTAGAGAATAAAGAAACTGATAAGAAGACATTATTTATTGGTTACCCTTGTACACAATGCGCTGCAGTTACTACATGCCGGTTCGATACGACGGCACCACCGCAAACATGGTGGCCTGACAAATTTTGCAGCGAAGCGTGGAAGCGACCGTATTCTGGAGGCGCTTCATGACCTCCAATTATGCGAAACACGCTTCCTGAAACTAATATTTCACAAATAATTAAAAAACAAGATAAAAAATATTTTCAAAAAAATTATCTTTCGCCTTATTCTACATTTGTAGAAAAAACGACATTAACAAAAAAAAAACTAAAATGTTGAATATAGCTAACTTCAGGATGTCGGTTTTTCGTGACGGTGTACGCGCGCATCGTAAAAATTTACTCTCATCATTTTTCCCTAACGCGCCAAAAGAAGTATAACTTCAAAATATTATAAAATAACAACAATAATTGTTTGTATATAAAAAAAAATACGATATCTAGTATAGTATACTCGCTACGCTTTTCTAACGAGTATTGGCGGGTTTGACACATTGATCATCTCAATGTACTGGTTTCATCACGATATTGTCCATAACCTACAAGCATGTGTTGTTTTAACAATACCCACATTAGTTCAGTAAATTGCTTGAGTTGTACAAGCTTGCCGACCTTCATTTGCATTAGAGAAATAGTTGTTTGTTTAATTAATCTTTTACTTACTTTTCTCATATTCGAAATGAAAAGCAGTGTTAACCTCGGATGAAAGACCTAATTAGGCACTCGAACGTAACACTCTCATGCCTAAATAGGTCACTTTCACCTCTCGTGTAACAATCTACTAGTAACATTAAAAATTAATAATTGAAAAAATTAATCGAGCGAAGAAACCTAAGGCACTATCAGATCGGGTAGTGTTTCGCTATTAGCGATAAGACCGCTGATTGTACCTACTAGTTATTACTACTAGTAAAAAGTGTATTGTTTTCTTGTCTGCAATAAAGAATATTCTATATTCTATTTAGGAGATTGTCGGCCTTACGTTTTACGTGATTATCGTTCCTGTTCTAGTCGTGCACATACAGTGGAAAACAGTTTTAAATCGGAAAACAAAAAAAAAACGAGAATCTTTTACGGTGCTAATCTTAATAAAACAATAATTATAATATCTATTTATATTTTATTACTTACATATAAATTGTAATTACCTTGCCGTGATGTAAAAAGAGCAATAACTAAAACCCAAAACTTATACATCATAAGTGACAATAAGTAAATCAAAACAATATAATAAAGAAATAACACAATGGCAATATATCAAACAAATCAACGTCTACTTATTCATTAATATCCTTTTAAGCAATCGAATTGACTCGATCAGTTATTATCAGGTTATCACGCAATTAAATCTGATAAATAAACAATGATGATAAATTTTATTTTGCAATTTCCTTAGTAGTGCCGCATCAGACACTACGTGAGATTCAGGGAAATTTCCAATTAATTGCATGATTTGAATTACAGGAATTATATGTGGAACCACAACGGAAATGAATGTTCCACAATTTTTCAGAATTCAAGTTTAAGCTTTTAGTCAAACTCTGAAAAACGATTTTTTTAAGTCATACATATGAGTAAGATATTGTTACAAGCTACAGGACTTGAAATAAAATGCCGTTGGAATTACTATAGAATTTACTAGAACTATACAAACACGTATAACACAGGTACTACAGGAATATAACTGGTCACAACCAGTACAAACTGCACGATTCAATAACACGCGCAAAGTCCGTCACTATATAGCTTATCGAATGTACGTTTTGCTCGTATCGCAATCCTCGCTTGACTGCCGATATCTCCATTGAGCCATTGCTGCACCGATACAATATGGCTGCCAGCCCGCATAGACCGGATTTCTTAGAATCAGTTCGATACACCTGCCTAATGACTGCCATAAAAGATGACAATACACAATGGACTGTTTTTCTAATTATGAATTTTACAAACACAAATTAACAAAAGAAGTCCAAATGCAGGAAGGTAATAAACTGCGCTTTATGGCAGGCAGGTGTGCATTCACTTTTTGTCGGCATGTAACAATATTAAATTTACTTTATATTTTATGGTCTAGTTTCTACTCTATGTACAGTCACAGAATGTGTACATGTGCGTCTCGGAACGCCTGACAGAAGTTATATCTTGCGTGAGAGAAAAGCAAGCCAGGCAGACTGGCACCGTAACGTGTTACGTAACGAAGCGGTTTTCCCTCCCACAAGAAGTTATCACTTCAAAAGTTCGTCAGCTTAAAGTGGACTTTTGCTTGCACGAGAACAAGAAACAATACTGCCAACATTTTAATAAATGTTACGCCCGTCTTTTGTACTTCTTAATGTTATTAACAAAATATCTTCAGAATTATATAACACGAAGAATCAATTGTGTGCGGTTTTAAAAATATAGTGGAGCTTTAATACTTAGGTAATTACAAAACAGGAACGTTGCGACGTATGTCTGTGTTGTATGTATCATAGCAATAGCATAATTATCTTAGGTATTGGGAGTAGCTACAATAGATACCTACAAAAGGATAGTGCCTTTTGTAAAGTTAAAGGTATCGCATGTACAACAGTGCATTATCAAAATGGAAAAAAATACACAAAAACTAAGATCTAAAATCAATAATTTGCAGTCAGTATTTAAAACAAAATTGAAATTATAGTCTACAAAATTAATGAATGAATGAATCTTTATTTGTAGAAATACAGGTGATAGTTATATAAAAGATGGGAAACAAAGTCAATTGGTCTCATTGTATTTGACCTAAACATGGTCATACAAATATTTGGGTACATGTCAATTAAAAAAATTATAACGTTATAAACATAGTTTGATTAATTATATATTAAACACAGAAATAAAAGAATGTCAACAATATAGAATAAATCAGATGTCAGAGGCATAAATATAATCATTTACCTAATAAAATTCCTAATGTCAATAAATCACAGAAATAAAATAATTTACATTTTAGTGTTATAACAGTATTTGATTAATAATCGTTTACAAATCTTATCTAAGATTCTATAACGATTGATATTAGATGCGAATGATTTGATAGTTTATCGGACTACTGTTTCGTACAGTATAAACAATTGGTACCATCCCACTCCACTGAGATAAGATTTATTTTCTTTCAAAAATATTATTATACCTTGTATTCTAATTCACAATCTTTAAATTTTCTAAGTTACCTAAGGGTTGACTTATAGATAGAATAGAATAGAAAACACTTTATTGTTCACCAAATGTATAATTACAACAATTTAACGTCAAAACAAAAGGCGGTGTTCTGTCCTTGCCTATATTAAGTGGGTAAAACAGCGCTCCGCTGATTTTGTTGACTACCCTCTTTCTGCGTGAGGCGACGGCCAATGGACAGCAGAGGAAGGGGCAGCCATTTTGGACGCTCTCTCATTCAACGTATCGTGACATCGCGCCGTGCGCTCACCATTTTACTAAACTAAATTAATTATTACTGGCCGTGCCAAAACTTTTATATTTATAAACCTAATCATCTATGTACATTTGTGCTATAAAGTGTGGATATAGTGCCGTGCGCTGTTCCTGAGTTCCCGAGTGCACCCTGAACCAAGCCAGGAGAGGGCTGATCTCAAGGTTGGTGGAGCTTCCACTTTTATAGTGCAAGGATTCAGGTCATATTTCCGCTATAAGTACAGTCCACAGAAATACCACCACAACCTGTGGGTTAGAGCATCCCACATTTTTTGGTCCTTCGAGCCGGATTACCTCAGATTAATTTCCCACCCTACTTATACCCATTTTCGTTACATTTCAAATTAAATATTATTTGCATTATCATACATTACTTATAAAACTTGAACGTAATCATGCCTCCTAAACGTGATATTCCATTATCCATAGAATATTTAACCCAACAAAAACAAGTGTTGTTTGAAAAATTACAAGAGATCTACGAAATGTCAAAAAATACTTCCGATTCAGAAAATCAAGATCTATTTTTGTTAATGGCCTCGGAAATTGACGAAATAAGATCAAAATTCGAAAAGGTTATATATAAAATTTTTGAAATTGAACTGGAATTGAATCCTGATGCTACTATTCGAAATCAGGAATTAAAGAGTTTCGATACCATATTCTACAAAGTTAAATTAGTATACAATAAACTTACGTTGAAAACGGACAACGTAAAATTTGAAATCCCCACTAGTTCGAAGGAATCTCGTCCCCGTCTACCAAAATTGGAGCTATTCAGTTTTGACGGTGACATAGAAAATTTTGCAACTTTTTATGAAACCTTTTGTTCCTTAGTACATAACCAAGCGCACATTCCCAATATCGATAAATTTCACTACTTGCTTTCGTGTACAAAGGGTAGTGCATTGAACATTGTTAAAAGTTTGCCAATTACAGCTTCTAATTATGAACTTGTATGGAAAAGTCTTTTGGATAAGTACCACGACAACCGACTGTTAGTGGGGCGATACTTAGACAAAATGTTAAACTTTTCTCCACTAAATAAAGAATCATCTACTAATTTAAATACATTCATTGAAACCTTTGAACATTCGTATAAAGCCATTCAATCATTAAATATCAGTAATCTTAGCAGTTACATAATGTGTCATATAGCACTACGGGCTTTAGACCCACCATCTAGAAAATTATTCGAACAAGGTTTAGATCAAACCTCTATACCTTCGTTCAACGACTTAATATCTTTTGTTCACAATCATATAAAAGTACTTAATCATTCCATGTCGTATTCTAATAGTTTATATTCCGTAAATGTACAAAATAAACGGCAAACAACAATCATTAACCCTGTCAAAAGTAGGGCATTCACTCATGCATCATCATTTCGTACAAACTATTCGTGTTTACATTGTGGGGAAAATCACATGATATTTAGGTGCGAAAAATTTCGCGAGTTAGACATTAATAAGCGTATTAACCGTGTAAATGCCCTTATGTTATGTTACAATTGCTTAAAACCGAACCACAGCGCGGATAATTGTAACAGCAAATTTAAATGCTTTGTTTGCCAGCGCGCGCATCATGTGTTATTGCACGTTGATAACAAACCGGTTTCGAGCCCGTGCTTCGGCGAGTCAAGCGCATCCCACACCGCGGCCACTTTATCGGAGCAACTAGCATCTGATGCGAGTATACAAAATATAAATAATAATTGTCACGCTTCACTTAAAGATATATGTAACAGTACCGTTATTTTAGGTACGGCTATGGTACACATTTTGGATAAAAACAATTGTTATCAGCCTTGTCGTGTTTTGATTGATTCTGGCGCTCAGACTAACTTTATTTCTACCGAATGTTTACAACGCTTAGGACTTTGTTCGCGTAAATGCAAGCTGGAGATATTTGGTCTTGCCGGCGAAGGAGTTAAAACCCATGGTATGACGTCACTGACAATGAAGCCGCGTCAGAGCAATGAACCTTCCTTTTATTTTGACGCTGTTATACTCACCAAGATTACTGGAGATTTACCGTCACTTCAAATAGCTGATAATATAGTAAACCAATATAAAAATCTTAATCTAGCTGACCCATACTTTCATAGGCGTGGAAAAATAGATATTATTTTAGCCAGTGATATTTTCCCTTATATTTATGACGGAAAAAAAATTAGCTTTGGTTCTGAAATTCCTCCCGCTTTAAGCAGCATTTTTGGGTATGTCATAACTGGCAAGTTATATCAAGCCCAAAACCATGACGTTCATGTTTTTTCTGCCACTACCTCTTTGCCAGCAGTGTCGTACACTGCCGAAGAAAATAACCTCAATGACATTCTAAGACAATTTTGGGAAGTGGAGTCTTTGCCTTGCGAAGTTCCATATTCAAATCCGCAAGACATTCTTGCTGAAAAAATATTTCATGATAATCATTATCGCGGCAAAACCGGTCGTTATGTCACCCCTATTTTATTAAATCCAGACCATGAACTTCTTGGCGATTCTTATAATTTAGCCCTTAGACGATTACTTCAATTAGAACGTAAGTTAAATAATTCACCGGAACTAAAAAATTCGTACATTAACTTTATGAGAGAATATGAATCTTTAGGGCACATGGAAGTATACAAAGGCACTGACTCCAAATATTTTATCCCACATCATTGTGTGTTGCGGCCCTCTAGCACAACCACGCCGTTACGCGTTGTATACAATGGCTCAGCCCCCACTACGAACGGCTTGTCACTTAATGACATTTTATTGACTGGCCCAAAACTACATCAGGATATATTCAAAATTATAAGTCGTTTTAGATTATATGATGTTTGTTTTGCAGCGGATATATCGAAAATGTATCGATGTGTAGAGATTGTGCCATCCGAAAGAAAGTATCAACACATACTCTGGCGTGAGTCCTCTTCTGAGCCAGTTCGAACTTATGAACTAAAAACTAATACTTACGGTCTTAGAAGTGCCCCATATATAGCAGTGCGTACGTTACATCAGCTTGCCTACGACAACCCAGACTTGATCGCTTCTCAAGTTCTTATCCAGGGGTTTTATGTTGATGATGTATTATGGTCTTGTCCTACAATCTCTGAAGCTTGCATGCTACAAGATAACTTGATATCTCTTTTAAAGAGTGGAGGCTTTGAACTTCGCAAATGGTCGAGCAATTATACTGACCTTCTCACTCGTATAACTACTGAGCAAGTTACATCTATTAACTTCCAAGATGACACTTTGTCTTCTTCAATTAAAGTTTTAGGATTGATTTGGCTACCTAGTTGTGACTGCTTTTCATTTAACTATAACTTCACGGACACACTATCAACAAAACGGTCAGTTCTTAAAATATTAGCCAGTATATTTGATCCCGTAGGTTTTTTGTCACCATGTACATTTGTAGCTAAATGTATAATGCAAGATTTATGGAAACTCAGCCTAAGATGGGATGACTACCTGCCTTCCGAAATGAAGAAAAAATGGAACAAATTTTTTTCTACACTGCCTTGCCTTTCAGAACTACGAATTGAAAGACATTTGTTAATTAAGGATTTTAATTCAGTCCAACTCGTAGCGTTTTGTGATGCTTCATCGCGTGGATATGCAGCTTGTATTTACATTCGTAGTATTAACTCTGATGGAAGTACAAAGGTTAGACTGTTGATTAGCAAATCAAAAGTTTCACCCTTAAAACCATTATTGTCAATTCCCAGGCTTGAGCTCATGGCAGCAGTGCTACTGTCCAAACTTGTCAAGTTTGTCGTACAAAACTTAAAAGAGTTAAATTATTCGATCATTGCATTCACTGATTCAAGTGTAGTTCTCTCTTGGATATTAACGCCGCCTTACAAATTAAAAACTTATATTGCAAATCGCGTGACTCAAATAATCGACATTGTGCCTCATAATTGCTGGTTTCATGTCAACAGTGAGGATAACGCTGCTGATATTTGTTCTAGAGGTATATTGCCTGATCAATTTGCTAAGTTTGCCCCTGCATGGATCCACGGCCCAAGTTGGTTGCACCAAGATCGCGATTTGTGGCCTATTCGTTCATTTTATATTAAAGATGAGGATAACATTCCAGAATTAAAATCAACTGATGACGCTTTTTGTTTTAATGCAACTAACTCAAATGATTTTAAAAACGATTTGGAGAAAACATTAAACAGTTTTTCTAATTTTTATAAAATGCAAAGAGTGTTGGCATGGTGCCACCGTTTCATTAATAACCTGAAATTGAAAAATAAAACTACAGGACCTCTTACATCCTGTGAACTTTCTCAAGCTCATCTTTCAATAATTCGTGTAGTGCAGATGAATCATTTTGAGTTTGAGATTACATGTCTCAAGAAAAAGGGTTATATTAACTCTCTTCGCAAACTTTCACCTTTCATTGATATGGAAGACTTTCTGAGAGTGGGAGGTAGGTTAGATCAGGCTAATTTACCTTATAACACTAAACATCCCTTATTATTGCCAAAAAGGTGTCACGTTACTTCACTTATTATAGAAAGTTTTCATAAACGCTATATGCATGCAGGCCCCCGGACATTGCACGGAATATTAAGCAGAACTTATTGGATAATCAATGCTCGTAACATAATCAGGTCCGTTTTATCTAAATGTGTCAACTGTTTTAAATTCAATCCAACTTCAATTCAGCCCATGATGGGCACTTTACCGGCATCGAGAATCCAACCAAACAAGGTTTTTAGCCATGTAGGTTGTGATATAGGAGGCCCTTTTATCGTGAAGGAAAGCACCCGTCGTAATGCGAGGACTCATAAAGCTTATTTGTGCCTATTTGTATGTTTTTCAACTAAAGCCGTGCATCTCGAAGTGTTGTCAGACATGTCTTGCGAATGTTTTTTAGCTGCATTTGATAGGTTTGTATCTCGTCGCGGTTTATGTAGTTTCTTGTATTCCGACTGCGGTACGAATTTTGTAGCCGCATCAAAATACTTAAAGGAAGTGTTTCAGTTTTTTAATAATGTACAAAATCGTGATGAAATTTTCAACGGTCTAACATTTCGTTCTGTTCATTGGAAATTTTTACCACCCGGTGCGCCATCTATGGGGGGCCTCTGGGAGGCTGGAATAAAATCAGCAAAACATCATCTCTTTCGCTCTATTGGAAATCGAACTTTAACTTTCGAGGAACTCTCAACTGTATTCTGTAAAATAGAAATGATAATGAACTCACGCCCGCTATGTCCACTTTCAAACAACCCTAATGAATTCGATGTGCTTACCGCCGGTCATTTTTTAGTCGGTCAGAATATGCTAACTGTACCTGAATTTGACATTGAAGAAAGATCATTAAGTAGATTATCACGCTGGCAATCCGTGCAAAGGATCACACAATCCTTTTGGAAACGTTGGTCGCATGATTACCTTCACACTCTTCAACAGAGAGCGAAGTGGTTTTCGTCACCACCTAACTTAAAAGAAGGAGATTTAGTTCTTATGAAATCAGACTTAGCACGACCATCCGAATGGCCGTTAGCCAGAATCGATAAGTTACATCCAGGTGTTGACAACATTGTTCGGGTTGTCACCGTAAGAGCAGGCAACAAAACCTTTAAACGACCTGTTAACAAAATTTGTCCACTGCCTTATGCGAATTAAATCATTTATTTTCTTATAATGTATGTCTTTGACGACATTATTTATTTTATTATTATCTTATTTTTCTTTATTATCATTATTACACTATTATAATAACACTCTTAATTATTTTTATAACTAAATCACTCCTAGTTCCCTATGTTTTTCGGCTCGTAGCCTTATTTCAACTATTAAACGAATTGCTTAATTTATAATTATACATACATTGGTTCGTAACCACATTTTTTTTTTATTATACAGCTCGTAGCTGTAGTTTTTTTTTGGCTGAACCTATTCCCTTCATTATCCTTCTGTCAGAAAGTCGCCGATCATATTTTTTGGGTCATATCCGTTCCAATCTTTTACTTTCTGTGACTGGAAATCATCACAATGATTTCGGTGGCGGGTATGTTCTGTCCTTGCCTATATTAAGTGGGTAAAACAGCGCTCCGCTGATTTTGTTGACTACCCTCTTTCTGCGTGAGGCGACGGCCAATGGACAGCAGAGGAAGGGGCAGCCATTTTGGACGCTCTCTCATTCAACGTATCGTGACATCGCGCCGTGCGCTCACCATTTTACTAAACTAAATTAATTATTACTGGCCGTGCCAAAACTTTTATATTTATAAACCTAATCATCTATGTACATTTGTGCTATAAAGTGTGGATATAGTGCCGTGCGCTGTTCCTGAGTTCCCGAGTGCACCCTGAACCAAGCCAGGAGAGGGCTGATCTCAAGGTTGGTGGAGCTTCCACTTTTATAGTGCAAGGATTCAGGTCATATTTCCGCTATAAGTACAGTCCACAGAAATACCACCACAACCTGTGGGTTAGAGCATCCCACAGGCGGACTTATCGCTTAAAGCGATCTCTTCCAGGCAACCTGACTGAGAGGATACTTTTAACAACTTATGTCTAGGTATAATGAAATTAATAAGAAGTAGAATAAAATTGAAGAACTGTAGGTACAATGTGGACAGCAAACAGCTAAGTTAAGAAAAATAGAAAAATATATATTTATAGATGTGTATTCGCAAAGATTTGCGGACCCGTAACTTGCAAGATATTTTTTATCTTTAAAGGCATTTGCATTACTTTTACAAATAAGTACTTGCTATAATTTGAACCAACATGTATTTAAACGACAGCTTATTACTTGGACTGGAAAATTTTGTTTAAACGATGATAAGAACTTAACAATTTAACTACTTAACTAATGCAACAAATAATTACACTGTAAGTATAAAAGTGACAATTTTAGATTCGCATTCCGTTAAGGTGGGCTATAATCAGTCTCTTCCGCTCTAAATAATGATATTTTGAATAAAACTTGTTTGTGTTAGCTCCGAAGCACGACTGCAGTTTACTCCTTAAACATTAAGAAACATACGCAGCGACAGCAGCCGAATAAACGGGTGTTTCCGTTTTCTACCCACAAGTCTAAAATAATAATAATAATTCCGTTTTCAACCCGTTACAAAATTCAATTCCGGTTTCTACCCAGTGAACTAAGTACAGGCAGCAGAAAAAGTTAATTCGATTAAAAATATTTATTTAAAAAATAATAAAGTCAAAAAGATTCTTATACATACTTTACAAACAACTAAAACTCACATATAGATTACAAAACATTATTACATAGATCACATAATTAACATTTGGTACACAAAATTTTCAAAATTCACAACCTCGTCAAAATATCAAATAACACAGAGTAAAATATCAAATAGACTTTGAGGAACTATAAATTAGTTTAATAAAGAAAATGTTTGTAACTATTGTTCAATACACTGAATGCATTTATTGCTTTTGGAATCATAATTTTGAAAACATACCTAAAAGTTAAGTAAAATTTAAATAATTGGATAGATTGGATAATACTAATAATTGACGTTAAAAGTATGAAGTATTGACATAAATTATATAATAGTTTTTTTTTAATTTAATGTATAAACTTTTCCTAACAGTGGCCTATGCAAATTTTGCCACAAGCTAAGTCATTAAGCGCAGATTCTATTTATTGTCTCTCTCTAACACATCATGTTTTTCGATTCCTTGATACTACAATATATTTTCCTTTGAACCGTGTATTTTGTTTTAAAGCGTCATTATTAATATTTGAAAGGAACTGAAGCATGTTTAGTGACTTTTTCTTTGCCACACGCGGTTTACAGTCACATGCTAGCTTTCAAGAGCGTTAGTTGTTCTGTGTCGAAATCCGCATGAAGACCATAAATAATTCTAAGGGATATTTTCCGCCAAACATATATGTTTTGACAATATTATCATTAAATCTCACTGCATCTTTATGCGTGGGACTCTATTCCATAATATAGAGAAAAGCATCATCCACCATTTCTTTCGGTATTAAACCTAAGGCAAGCATCAAAGATACATAGATACATGTTTTTGAAATGCCTTTTTTTGGTCATATTGAACTGTTTGCCTTTTTTATATATCGCTAGGCAAAAGTGAAAGTAACAGGCACTGGTTTTAGTTTCAGGTGAAATAATTTTGAAAAAAACTTGTTTTTTCATTTGTGTTGGGTTATTATTATCCAGTGACGTCATACACACTTACAGCTAAGAAGTCGTTCGTGAACTAATATTGAGTAGATTTAAACATTTTAATATTGTGAGCTGTTTATCTTGCATTGAATAAATATTTAAAAGCAAATAATGTTTCTGATTGTACTTCAAAACAATGAAAATTAGTAATAGGTTGAAAACGGAAAGCT
Organism: Dendrolimus pini; assembly: GCA_949752895.1. NCBI lineage: Eukaryota > Metazoa > Arthropoda > Insecta > Lepidoptera > Lasiocampidae > Dendrolimus > Dendrolimus pini. The sequence continues at coordinate 9,569,008 of OX457133.1, forward strand.
TTTTGGGTAGAAGACGGAAAAAAATATTATATTTATTTTTGTAGGTTGAAAACGGAATAGATTTTGGGTTGAAAGCGGAAAAAATATTTTTGGGTAGAAAAAGTGGATAGAAAACGGAAACACCCGAATAAACGAAACCATTGAAACGGAGCGAGGCTGCGGAGTGAAGAAACGGAGAAATATTAACTAATAAGTTTGGCTGCCTGTCCATTGACGCAGTTTTTATGACTAAAACTGAAAACGGCCTGACCGATTTTAATATTTCAGTTTAGTTTTGTTCGCTCTAGTACAGGGCGTTTTAAAAGGAAAGAAAATAAGCTTTTTAGTTAATGCTTATATTATTTCGCTCATAAAATTTCCATACTGGAGGCCATATATGAAAATCTGTTAGAGAAATATATTATGTGGGAAGTACTCAATGCATAAAAAAATATTTTAGATTGGTCACACTGTTCTTTCTTCTTCTTATAAAAAAATGTCTGTTATAGATGTTTATCGAAATAAACTTGATTGTAATATTAATATTTTTCAATTCAAGGGCCTTAATGAAATGTTTCAATAAAAAGATCCAAAATTAAGAGAAGTACGACAATCTACATGTAGCGCAATCTGATAATATAGTAGGATATGGGAGTCTTTGAGACTACGTTTTACTAGGCGTTTATATCTATAAAATTCTAAAAATGCCGTGTCTGTATATGGATGCTAATTAAAATAAAACAACTGCAATAGACAAACAATAGAGCACACGATGCATTTTTTTAGATTTCTTGTCTGTTTGTTCGGTATCACGTAAAAAATTGGCCGATTTCGATGCGATTTTCGCTAATCGACAGCAAATTCTAAGACTTAAAAACTACGCTACTTTTTATCCTAGGAATCCAGCGAGAATTTTGCTGGGAATGATTTAATGGCCAGATTAAAAATAAATCGAATTTCAATGTGATTTTTTTACTGTACGATACCAAATTTTATGTAATGCGTGGATTTTTTATCCCGGGAGTTATTCAAGTGCATGAAAATTAGCTTATTCCGACAGTTTGCACTAAAACGATATCTTACATTCTTTTTTAAATACTGCAGTAGGTACTTTGTGTCCCGGGAATCCCGCGAGAATTACAAGTCAAGCTTAGACGAAGTCGCGGGCATGTCCTAGTTATTTTTTAACCGACTTCGAAAAAAGGAGGAGGTTCTCAATTCGTCGGGATCTTTGTTTTTTGTTTTGTTGCTTTTTTATGTATGTTCGCCGATTAATCCGATCCGATTTACGTGATTCTTTTTTTTGTTCGACGCGGAATAGCTTCTAATTGGTCCCCTAAAATTTTACATAGTTTGGCCCAGTAGTTTTCATTTTATGAAATTTTTTCATGAAAATAATTTTCACTCCGTTCCATATGTACACCGATTACTCTGAGATTTATGATTCAATTTACGTGATTCTTTTTTTGTTCGACGCGGAATAGCTGCCATGTGGTCCCCTAAAAATTTGACATAGTTTGCCCAGTATTTTTCATTTTACGAACATTTTTTTGTTTCCGGTTCGTGGGACCTATATTTTTTAAGAAGCGCGGCACCATTCGTAGGTCCACCCATACATAGCTAGACAATAAAAAGTAACAAATAAAAAATAAAAACTTCGTTTAAAAAAACCGACTTCAAAAACTAAAAAACTAAAATGTATAATAAAATAACTTATTTCTAAAGCTATTATTATTAATATATATTATCTAAAACATCTTGAAGTCGGTGCAAAGCAAAACATAAAAATTACTATATTTTGAAAATTACTAAGCACCGACTTTAAGATGTTTTAGATAATATATATTAATAATAATAGCTTTAGAAATAAATTATTTTATACATTTTAGTTTTTTAGTTTTTGAAGTCGGTTTTTTTAAACGAAGTATTTATTTTTTATAAATTAAAGTGAATGTGGTCCTTCTTGACTGTCATATTTATTGTTCTAGACAGTTTCAACAACATACAAGGTACGTAGTACAGGCGAACAACAGCGCATATGAGCTGGTTATAAAATGAAACTAATATATTATTCTTGTAAATAATTATATTACTTTGTTGTACTATACTCCACACATCTTGACGGATCTGTAGGGAAATATTCTTGACATTTGGTCATTAATCTCTTCAAGGCTTGAATGTATTTCCTTTGAGTTTCGTCATTCATAACGTGTGCTACGTTTTTTGAGAAGATCTTTTCGCGTCCAGTACGAGCGTGGATACCGACCATGGTAACACCAATCGGCCAAGGGGCATTTCCAATCGCCATTTGTAAGTACGCGTCGCTTGCCTGAAAATAAATCATTACCATCATATAAGATGACTGACAAAACAAGTCTGTATAAAGCCTGATTTACATTTGCATAAGATGTGAATGGAGCCTGATTACATTTGCATTAGTTAAGAAGTGAGTTGAGCCCGATATGCATTTGAATTGAATTAAATAACTACTCAATAATGCAAATGTAAATTAATAAGCCTCATCTCTCAAACCTCAATCTCATTTCTTTGGACTAGTCGAAAGATGACATTTTACTAAAAAGTTCAGAATGTTTCAAACAAACTCACAATTCTTGCACAAAAACAAAAAAAATATTACCCTAAACCTTTTGTAAATTTTAAACAAAAAAATTATATAGGTTTTTTTCAAGTAGTATCAATAAGACTTTCAACGACGTATTGTCATTGAATTAAGTGTAATATAAAAGTGACTTTATTTGGGTATTTTATTTTTGTCTACATGTATTTTCATGAGAATGAAAAAATCACGTTGAGATTTTTTTAAACTAAACCATGTCTTCCTCTAGGGATTCATCCAGATTACCTGAATTCGTTTATTTTATTTTTATATCTACACTAGATTTTGTTCAAAAATGTTGTGAAAAACCCTTAAACATCCGTTGCGTGGTTTAGGAGGAGTAAATGGATATACAGACAGACATATGTAAAAGAGAGTGTTTTATACTATGTAAAGATGCTAAGATTAGGTATATAGTGTTATACAAAATATAAGATGGTTTCCATAGACAATAAATAATCCATACCATTATATAATTCCTCTCGAGCAAATGTTTTGTAATCTCTGTTAGACTGTCACATATATCTTCAGGAAGATTTTTCTTCTTCAGTTTTCGTGTTAGGGGCTTTAAATACACTTGTGTTTGTGTGAATGTTGCCCGCGCCATTTTGTGTTTCACCGAGGTTTTTTCAGCCGCCGTTGCCGAATTTAGTTGCTGACCCCATAGCTTAAGAAGAAACTGAAAAGCAATTTCATTCGAATTTATTTATACGTGAAACATGGAGTTACATATGGTGTTAAGTTATTATTACAAGGAAGTATGTGAGGAGAGTTGTTTATTTCATGCAAAAATCACTAATACTAATTTCGTTTTTTTTTTACAGCAATATATAAATAAACCGTGGTAGGTTAATTTTTTTTAAATTATTGTCCAATATGCTTACATTCATATTTAGAAACACATTTGACTGTGGCACAGAAAACTCATGGGTTCATTTGTGCCACAGAGAGTCGTACAAAAACTGGAGCAGAGGCAAGTAATTACATACATACATACATAACTTCACGCCAGGTCCCTTGCGGGGTAGGCACGAACAACAGAGCGCCATACAGGCTTATTCTTACACACCTCACTTGCTTCTTTGACATTCATAGCTAGGCAAGTAATTGTTATCATCATTCTAGTATATGGTTCTCTTTTAGTTCCAAGTCTACATATATGAGCCTGATAGAATATAGATAATGATGAACGCAATCGCGTCCCAGACTCTGATAATGCGGGTTCGAATCCTAACCGGAAAAGTGTGGACCTTTTAAGTGATTTCTATTCACTTGATGACTGAATGTCTCTAAATATACAATGAAGCCATAACTTTAATTAAAATAAAGAATAGATGTTACAAAATAACAAATAAAAATATTTCTTTAATTAACTTCACATATTTGTATATGAACTGATATTTACATGAAAATTGGTGTACAAAAATTAAATTGTACCAATTTGTTTGCATGATACACAACTGAAAGGACATCATTGTATTCTATTATAATATTGAATGATTCAAGTATTCATATAGATCACTTTGGTTGATTCAGCCAAAGTGAAGGAAATAAATGAACCATCTAATATCAGCTTTAACATAGAAATCTTTGAATTTTATTGTAAAAGAATATAGTAGAAGTTAGTAGGCTTGCTAGTTTTCTAATATTACCTGTAAGAGTGTCATAATAACATTCATATCATGATTTCTATCGCCATATCCCATAGTCGTAGCCATTTCTTGAATATACTCATATGTTACAGAGTCATCTAACGCATCTTCTTTCAGTGATTTTTCATTATCATTCTGAAAATATAAATAAAGTTTTACATAACATAGTACACATGATAACTGTAACTACTGGCTTTATTTTGATGAACTTTTCATTTTCTTATTTGGATGTGACACATTTCATCAAAGAAAGATAATGGAATTGGTGCCAGGAATGAAAAATAATATGGATAATTCAGGAACATAGTTCAACAATCACACTTATGTACACATCCTTGCCTCATGAAGGAATTTCCAAAAGCTTTTATGTAAAGAAGCAGATTTTGAATATTGCTAAAATCATTTATTTTTCGATTTATTCAACGAAGGCCCAGGGATATTCTAGTATTAAAAATTAGTTTCGTCTTCATTCTTGAACAATAAAGAAAGTGTCTGCTTGCCAGATGATCAGTAGTTTTCTTTTCTATTCAGATGGGTTATTACCATCTCAAAATCTCATGTTATTATCAAGCTTATATGATAAAAAATGTCTAAAATAAATGCTTCAATTTTGAACTTCAAACACTTAAATTTCAAAAATCCATAAATATGTTACCTGTGTTCCCAATGCTAAAATTTCATTTAGATATGCTTCATCAACTTTCTCCATAGCCTCTTGAAAATCATTTCTAAAACCCTGAAAAACACAGATAATAATAATTTATAATGTTTAATAGTACCATTTGACACTGGATTTTGTACTTGCAACTAAGATAAGTGTACTCAGTGTACAATGATCAATCAAAAGAGGATTCTAAGAAAGTTCATAGAAAACATCTTGCTACAACTCCATTAAGCCTTTGAAAGTAATTGTGTACCATACATCAGTATATATCTTTTTAAAAACCTGGGGTAGATGAATATGAATAAAAATAATTTTTAGCTAGACATGTTGCTGTAAATAGAGTAGGCAGAAGATATGAATTTTAATTTATGTATATGTATGAGCTTCAAAAATAGTCCTCCAGTGGAACTTATCTATAATATTATAAAATTCTATACATGTTGTATATGTCAATTGAAGCTATTTGAATAACACCTGGAATAAACAATATAAACAACAAACAACGGGGAACACAATGCATTTTTTTAGATTTTTTTGTGTTTGTTTAGTATTCCCGTAAAAACTACTGGGCTAATGTCGATGCGGTTTTCGCTGATTAAAAGAAAATTCTTAGACTTAAAAGCTGAGCTACTCTTTACCCGGAGTATCGTGCGGAAATTTTCCCAGGAGCGATTTGAAGTTGTTCAAGTGCATTAAAAATTGCATATATTTGGACACTTTTTTCACAAAAATGATTGCTTACTCTCTTATTATATGCTTATCATGCTGAGGTAGTTTGTATCCCAGGGATCCCACGGGAATTTCAAGTCAAGAGATGAAGTAACGAGCATATCCTAGTTTTGAATAAAAATTATAGAATTTGAACAGATATTTCAGAAATAAATAAATATCGGCAGACAAACACACATATTGTACATCCCCAAATTAAGCAAGTTACACTTGTGTTATGGGTAATATACAACACACTACACATCCCAGACACCCAGACCATAGTAAAATAATGGAGAAAAGACATTTCCGAAATGTACTATACTAGGAATCGAACCCGGAGCCTCTGCGTTGCAGTGAGGTAGGCCGGCAAAGGCTTAGCCCGCTCAACCACAGAGGCCGTCAAGAGAAAGAAGAATCAATTTACACCATTGGCTTCAAACTCCATTTCACACTAGCTAATGGTCCAACAAAAACTGATACCAAGACAGTCCTTATGACGGATTCCTATATCATGGTATTAATTCATTTGCCTTAGCATTAGCACAAATTTCATATTACTTATATGGGACTTATTCCAAATTTTAATTGATATCAAGGCAAATTAAGACTTTGTAAGATACAGGAACCTGTCATTAGACAGCAGATATAACTTACAAGGGGAATAAACTTACTCTATTCGCTTCTGGCTCTTGTATTTCAATTCTTCTAAGCCTTCTGAATGATTGAGTTTCATTTTCACCATACAAGAGTATAGGATGACCTCTTTCACGCAATCTCTTTATAACTTCTATTCTGGGTAAGGATACTATGTCTGTGTGTTCCGATTCATTGGAGTCTTGTTTGCTTGCTGTAACATAATAGGTGTAGTCATGTTTTAGAATACTTCAGCTCTATCAGTAAACTTGGAACTGTCAAACATGAATCTACAATTTTCACTCATATAAATTCAAAGTATTTGGGGATATTTTCCAAGATAAAAATGTTTCAAGTATCTTGTATACACAAATGTCTTATAAGTATTTAAATAACAAATTCCATGACAATCATTTGATCTTTAAGAGTGACTGAGTGAGTGAAGAGACTTTTAAGGCTTCGTACTGTTTGTGTGTATAAAATAAATAGTAAATGGTAACCAGTCAGTTCTGGCATTCGCCGGCCGCTAGTGCGGTACACTCGCCTCGCTCGCTCGACTCTGTTATCAGGTAGGGGATCTCTTTAAATAAAGTATGGAGCCTATATAATTTAATTAACTTTAAAAGCACATTCATTTAACTGAAAAATTAAAAAAAACCTTCGTTTAAAAAAACCGACTTCAAAAACTAAAAAACTAAAAAGTATAAAATAACTTATTTCTAAAGCTATGTATTATTATTAATATAAATTATCTAAAACATCTTAATGTCCGTGCTTAGTAATTTCCAAAATATAGTCATTTTTATGTTTTACTTTTCACCGACTTCTAGATGTTTTAGATAATTTATATTAATAATACTACATAGCTTTAGAAATAAGTTATTTTATACTTTTAAGTTTTTGAATTCGGTTTTTTTAAAGGAAGTGTTTTTTTTGTTTGTTACTTTTTAGTGTCTAGCTATGTATGGATAGACCTACGAAAGGTGCCGCGCTTCTTAAAAAATATAGGTCCCAAGAAACGAGAACAAAAAAATGTTCGTAAAATGAAAACTACTGGGACAAACTATGTCAAATTTTTAGGGGACCACATGGCAGCTATTCCGCGTCGAACAAAAAAGAATCACGTAAATCGAATCATAAATCCCAGAGTAATTGGTGTACATATGGAACGGAGTGAAAATTATTTCCATGAAAAATGTTCATAAAATGAAAACTACTGGGCCATACAATTTTAAATTTTTAGGGGACCAATTGGAAGCTATTCTGCGTCGAACAAAAAAGATTTACGTAAATCGGATCATAAATCACGGAGTTATCGGCGAACATACATAAAAAAGCAACAAAAAAAAGACCCCGACGAATTGAGAACCTCCTCCTTTTTTCGAAGTCGGTTAAAAATGAAAGCTACTGGGCCAAACTATATCAAATTTTTAGGGGACCACATGGCAGCTATTACGCGTCGAACAAAAAAAGAATCACGTAAATCGAATCATAATTCTCAGAGTAATCGGTGTACATATGGAAAGAAAAGGAATTTTTTTTTCATACAAAATGTTCATAAAATGAAAACTACTGGGCCAAACTATGTAAAATTTTTAGGGGACCAATTGGAAGCTATTCCGCGTCGAACAAAAAAAGAATCACGTAAATCGGATCATAAATCATGGAGTAATCGGCGAACATACATAAAAAAAAGCAAAAAAATAAAAAGATCCTGACGAATTGAGAACCTCCTCCTTTTTTTGAAGTCGGTTAAAAAACAAAAAAGATCCCGACGAATTGAAAGCCTCCTCCTTTTTTTGAAGTCGGTTAAAAAGGAATAAAATGGCGACAATAAGAATGACTAGCATGAATTTTGTAGTTATGCCTCAATTAAATTTAAAACTTTATTTCTACATTAAAACTGTTTTAGTTTTACAAAAAGTTCTGGTGGTTATATGTAATTCGTGAGTACATTCATAAACACAACACAACATAAAAACATTCATTCATCACGCTTTGTTATTATCTAAAGTAACACAATTTTACAAGTAAATTAAGTGAGGTTATGTTTATAAATTAAAAAATAATTAAGACCTCCGGCCCTTGGGGGTTATAGTGGGGGTAAGTATACCTCCCCCTACCCACTACGCCCACCCACAACTTAAAATTTGTGTACCGCATTTTTAAGTCGCAGCCCAAACATAAACTTAGGTTTTATTGTTTACTTTGTTACTAACGTGTGTATCAAGCTTATAATTAGGAATAAAACAGGGCTGCTACTTAAGAATCTAATACACAAATTTTAAGTTATGGGTGGGCGTAGTGGATAGGTGGGGAGGTATACTTACCCCTACGACAACCCCTAAGGTCCGGAGGTCTTAAATTTTTTTTAGTTTATAAACATAACCTCACTTATTTTTGTTGTAAAATTGTGCCACTTTTGATAATAACAAACCGTGATTTGAGTTTATGAATTTACTCATGAATTGTTTATGAATGTACTCATGAATTACATATAACCGCCAGAACCTTTTGTAACACTAAAACTGTTTTTAATGTAGAAATAAAGTTCCAAATTTAATTGACGCATAAATGGAAATTCATGCTAGAGTGCTAGACATATAAATTATATAATCGATTGATTAAAAAGTGAGTTTTTACTGTGACTTTTTTTTAATGGCTTGGCTAACAAGGTGTGATGATAAAAATAAATTAATTGATATGTCATTAATACTTATCGATTTGTAATTTTGTAATTAAGAAATTCGAAATCCTAAAAGATTTAGAATTAATTAATTTAATGTTTTATATAATTTTCAGCAATCGATATATTTCTATGAAAAATAATAGTTTTTTTTACCACCTTTATTGCCCCCTTCTATTGCCGGCATTTTATTCCTTTTCGCTAGTAGTTGAGTGAATGTGTTTTCTTATGTTAAGTTTTTATTTTTCGACGACTTGTGCTGTGTTTTATAATAATTTTGATTCTTTTTACATTGACTACTGACTTTCTTTTGGACTGTGTTTAGATTTCCATAAAATATATTTATAAAGTTACTTAATTTATATAGACACCATGTTCTATTTAAGAGATCCCTTACCTGATAATAGAGCCGAGGAAGCGTAGCGAGCGTGCCGCGGCAGCGGCTGGCGAGTGCCAGAACCGACTGGTAACCGTTTACTATTTTTTTGTACACACAGACTGTTGCGACACCTTGAAAGTCTCATATGAAACATTTGTTTTATTTATCAATTTAGTGGACGACTAACAAGTTGGCTTTTAATATGACAATGAGTCCATATATTAATATCAATTTTATTTCAATTTCAATACACTGCTGTTTTTTTTTATATTGGTTAAATATAAATTAATGCGATTACGTAAAAAAAAATCGTCTTTATTGGTTGCCATTTTGAATGGTTACTCTTGTATTGTATACAAATGCTCTCTATTGTGTTTTTTCTTCATTTTTATCCAATTAAGCTGGTTTTTAGGTTATTTTGGCTGTTTTTATTTTGATTACTGGCTTTTTTTGAACTTTGAAAGGATTTTTCGATTTCGGACCTATGATAGAAGTGCAACATTAGCGAAAAAAACCAGTGAAAATAAGTGAGGTTATGTTTATTAAAAAAAAGTTTATTTCAAGATCGCCGGACCTTAGGGGTTGCAGTAAAGGTAAGTATGCCTCCCCCCCCTCACCACCTCACTACTCAAAATTCCTGTATAAGGAACCTATACATTTACAATAAAACAGTCAATTCAATAAACACTAACGATGCGCAAACTAAATCACCAATGAGATCAGTGATTTATAAATCTTTTTCCTTGAAAGATTTAAATCTTTAAATCACTCTTTTAAATCTTTAACTCTTTAAATCTTTGGTTTCGAATGACATAATTCATTCAGTTGACCGGTTTTAAGATTAAAATTAACGCCAGAGTCTAATTTCTGTGTATCATCATTGTATTTATTAGAGTGCGCATGTTATCTCATTTCAATTCACAATATCCTGTATTTACTGTCTCAAACTACATCCAAGTATCTGATTTGTTAGTTTTCATCATTCCATGTGACTAAAATCAATCTTAACGTAGTGAGTTAAAGATGTATTTCTAAAATCAGAGATTTAAAGAGTGATTTCGAATTTTGAAAGATTATACATCTTTTAAATCAATCACTCCTGAGTTACACATCTTTAATAAACACTGTTTAAAATTTACTTAATTAATTATTTGGTATTAAAATAGCAACTCACACTTTTCTATTTTGTCTTCTTGGTCATTTTCAAGTATATCACTATTCTTGGGTCCGTATTTCTTGAAATATTCTTCCTGCTCTTTAGCCAACAATTCTCCGCGTTTGAAATATTTTTTATTTGTAGTAGGATCCTAAAAACAATAAAAATATGAGAAAGTCTTTTTGAATTGCTTTTTTAGTTTTTGTGCACTTGTTCTTACAATTATATTTTTTTCCTCTAGAAGTTTACGTTTCCTAGCGATCTCAGCTTTAAGAACGTCCATATTGAAACCAGATTAAAATTTAAATTATTATAATAATTTGTGTAAACGATACTATAAAGAAAAAAACAATAACAATGTACCTTTCAGTGTTGCCAGATGACCATGTCAATTTCCCTAATTTTTTTTCATAAATCCCAAAAATAAGCATTTTGAGAAACAATGCCCAAAACAGTTTTTACTTATTTTAAAGGAGAAATAAAAAAAGCAAAACCACCATCGTAGCGAAAACGTCACTAATGACGTCATCATTTTCGCTCACGGGGCGCTCACAACGACCCGTGTCAATAAGTGGGTTAACTAAACCAATCTTTTTTTTTTTTTTTTGTGACCCTGGTTTTTTTTTTTAATAGCAATATTGCCAGCGCCGGAACAGCTTCTAGTGTTAAAAGTTAAATAACCGTTCCACTTGAGTTTACGATTGTGACGCCAACAAATAAGTGGAACGGGAAAAACCGCGGCTGTGAACGTGGTCGTTGTGAGACTCTAACGGAAAGTAGCTTATGAGGTACGATGCATACGAGTAGAGACTGCATAATAAATAAATAACATAAATGAACGAACGAATGAATTGAATTATTAAAATGAACTATTGAATTGAAGTATGATTCACTAGTAGAGTATAATTCTAAGATAAAGTAATAATACCGTATTATGACTTAGATAATTATAATAATTGTAGTGATGAGAATTGTGTTTGTAGATGAATTATTGACACTTAAAATATCTCCAAAATATCTCACAACAAAATATTTCCCCCCGACCCCTATCTGGTAACAGTGCAATCTTTTAATGACAGATGAGTTTTTGGCGGGAACTGAAAGGAGACGTTGTACTGTGCAGTTTTATTTTCTAAAAATGTGTATAATTACTCTAAAATGAACAATAGTTGCAGGATATTGATAGTTTTTGAGTAGAAATTATGTGTTTTTGTGAGAAATGTGAACTGTATAGTCAGATGTGATCTTTCGAGTTTTCACAAGAACTCCATTGAATGGCGTCGGTTGTAGCCTGCAATACAACTGCACTATTATACGAAGACCTATTAATTAACATGTTTCCGATTGAAAGACTTTGATTCTATGGTCATGAATAAATTATATAAAAAATATATATTAATGACAGATGAGTTTTTGGCGGGAACTGAAAGGAGACGTTGTGCTGTGCAGTTTTATTTTCTAAAAATGTGTATAATTACTCTAAAATGAACAATAGTTGCAGGATATTGATAGTTTTTGAGTAGGAATTATGTGTTTTTGTGAGAAATGTGAACTGTATAGTCAGATGTGATCTTTCGAGTTTTCACAAGAACTCCATTGAATGGTTTCGGTTGTAGCTGCAATACAACTGCGCTACTATACGAAGACCTATTAATTAACATGTTTCCGACTGAAAGACTTTGATTCTATGGTCATGAATAAATTTAAAAAAAAATAATAATGACAGATTGACAGAAAAGAATAAAGAAATGAAAACCACAATTCACAACCAAATATGTCAAACTTTCAGGACGTTCCACATATAACTCACAACGCCCAAAATGCTCTGTTAGCCGTTCCACAAGGTGTCTTTAGGCTACGTTCCATTGAAAGCCCAAGTAGAACGATTATTCGACCCACCTCTTAACATGGGTCGTTGTGAGCGTTGTGTGATCGAAAATGATGACGCCATTAGTGACATTTTCGCCACGACCACAACGACCGCGATCGCCTTGTGGAACGGCTAACGGACCATTTTGGGCGTTGTGAGCTACAAATTGTAGCCTACAAATGGAACGCACTCTTAGTTGTTTTTGTTTGTGTACTGCAAATACGAATTGTGTGACACAATTTAAAACAAGTGAAAAATGATTTTAGAATACATACTGAAGTTTCATTTACCAGATTGTCTCAATATTTTAGCTGAAAAGGATACCATGGGCTATTACAGTATCAAAATTGAGTAAGTAACAATAACTGCAACCAACAAGTTATTCAATCACAAAAAATAAATTTTACTAAAAGTTACGTTTGTTTTTTTACAGCTTTCTTAAGTTGTTCGAAACTTACCCAGATGTTGGAGACAAGGTTCTCTGCCAGCCTGTTCAAAGTTTACCAATTTGTGATAAAGAAATAGTAAAAGCACAGCAAAATATTTTAGAGGCAGAAGAATACAAGTTGGCAGTATCAAGTTTGGAATATTATTATTTGAAGAAAAATGTTCATGCAAGATTTTTTGGTTTGCCAGTGTGTCCTGAATTGCATCGTACTGTATTCCCAAGGAATGTGGATTTAGGTTGTTTTTTGAAAGTAACAGGCAAGTTAGATATTGTTCCAAACAAAGTACAGACACAGAAATGCAATATGATTATAATCCTAAGTACATAGTATCATCTTTTTAAGTTGGCTTGTTTTCAAGTCATAATAAAAGTGTGTTTCCCTCTCAATTTGAAACTATGGGGTAGAAAATTCTTAAAAGGTCAAGGTAGAGCTTTAAATTACAATCAATGGTTTTGAATAAGACTCATTAAGTTTTTATTGAGAGGGGTATTTTTGATTAAATGCTTTTTAGAGCCAAATATAGCCAAATGAAGACTTAACTAGCTATCAAATCTATGGAAACTTTCATATTCCTACATTCATCAATATAACACACTAATGTTTTTATAGAATATATTTATGGTTTACCATTATTGTACATTTTTCCAGGCACTGTGGTACGTGTTACTCAATCGAAAATGCTAGAGTATCAAAGAAAGTATGTTTGTATGAAATGTAAGTATGAGAGCATAATTGAAGCAGAGTTTGAACATAGATACATATTGAAACCTCCAATTAAATGTGGTAATACAGAAACAAGATGCAGATGCTCTACGTTTACTCAAGTTAACTTAGTTTCCAGAGAACATTGTAAAGACTACCAAGAAATTAAAATGCAGGTGAATTTAAAATTTCTGATTTTGACTGAAAGCTTAATGTTGAACTGCAAACCATTTAAGAGCTTTTTAAATTATTTTTATTTATTTAATTAATTATAAATTTTTACTAGTACATACTACATTGGAAGCAAAATGTTAGGAATCATTCCAATACTTGAACATGTTTTCTTAAAGTTTGAATAATAAGTTATTTTTTCTTTAGCTTCATTAATCCTTATCTGAAAGTGGTTGTTATTAACAAAAGTCGAATTATATAGTGTGTTTAAAATAACAATTTTACAAGTAATTACTTTTAATATAACACAACAATCTAAGATCAAGCTGATTTAACTGTTATGAAAATGCATGAGTGAGTTTTACTTGACTTTGATTTTTATTGTATTTATACTACTTTGATTAAGAATGTTTCTAGTCAGTATTATTGTATTATTATTTATTAGCATAAAAATAAGACCTAAACTAGTGGCAGGGTTTTAACCTGATTTTTTTTACAAATCCCTCCGTTTGCTTATGATAAAATCAAACCTTGTCATTTCAAATAATTTACTGTTTTCATTCAATTCAATAATTATATTTTTCATCTCTCATATTCTAAAAGTATGCTTGGAATAACCTGATCACAGAGATGAAAACAATAAGTTTCGTCCCTGGGAAACAATTTTCCTCATTGTTAAAACATTTTAAAACTATATGAACCATAGATAATACATGCGACTCATGTCCCAACTTTTTTTTAAAGCCACTGTTAAATCGCAGTATAAATTTCAGTAAAAAATATCAACAATTTTGTAACATCATTTTATACTTATACATTACTTTTCACTAAATTATTATTTAATATACATAAATTTGAGCTAAATATTTACTATTAGTGACAAAAAAACACTAGCTGACAGAATGCCACAGAAAAATATACTTCACATTTCATATTGACGGGTGCAAAGTAAAAAGAGATATCTGCAAAATAGCTACTTTACAGGAGAGCGAAAAGATGGTCGTATTAACTTCGTAGTATTTGAAAGAACATACGTAGCTGGCTTTTTTTACGTATGAAAATTTATTGAAATGATGTGATATATGCAAAACAAATAATGTCATATTGTAAAGAATTGTTTTATTATAACGATTGTACAATAAACTAAAAATCATCATTTTTTAGATAACTTTATTTTGCACCCGTCGATATGTGATGTCTCATCAAATTTAGATATAAATTTAACGCCTGATTTAATTAAAGAAGAATTGTTTGTTTGGCTTATTGGTTTTATTTACTTTCTTCATATTAAAAGAAAAGCAGAGTGTTATCCTCAGGTGAAAGGCCTATTTAGGCACTTAAACTATTATCGCTTTGATTACGCTCGTGCACCAAATCATATCATGCCTAAATGGGTCACCTTCAAACCTCTCATGTAACAAGCAATTATTGAAATTAAATTTCTATTTTTTGCAGGAACAAGTAAACAAATTGAGTATAGGCACAATACCTGGATCAATGTGGGTTGTTTTAGAAGATGATTTGGTTGATTGTTGCAAACCAGGAGATGATGTCATTATATGGTAATTGTGTAATGTTATATTTTCTATCAGGGCTTGTAGCTCATATACATCAAAAACTTTCTAATTTTTCAGCATTATACTTATATTCAGACCCACTGTCAAGTGTTAGTGTACTAATTTGACACTCGCTTCTTTGCTTCAATAGCACATTATCTTGGAAATTGAAATAATAAAAAGAGACAGTTTTTTAATGTTAATGTAAGTCTATAATTACTATAAAAGATAACAGGTTTTTTTGGAAAAATAAAATCAGAAATACAGTTTTAATTATGAAATAAAAATTTGTGTAGTCTGATTTATCACATTATTGAAGCAAACAGGCGTAATGATAAATAATTATCAGTTCATTCCTCAAGCGGCGAAGAAGAAACAAGTCAATCATGTTCACATTTGTATTTAGATGAAGGTTTTTTCAGCAAGAGGCTGATTGGATACTGCAAGCTTGTTAATAAAGACTCTGTTTAGAGCATTGGTGTAGGGCCTGAAGTGCTGTTTATTAGTTTTTTTTATCAATGAGGATATTTCACAGGAAATTAAGTTAAACTGTTAAAATAGTAGGTTAATTCCTAATGTATGGGTACACTAGGAATTAACCTATAATATACTAATATGTGAAATTTACACTTCAGCCTTATGAACTTATGATTTATTATGACTGACTTCAAAATGGAGACGGTCTCAATTTGACTATGTTTTTTTAAATGTTTGTTAAGGGTTATTCTGTCAATTGTGGACATATTATAAAAAAAGTTTATTGTTCTAAAGTGGTGTTCTCCTGAGGTGATTTCATTGTCACCAAGTCAGGATCTGATGAGTGGATCCCAGGGAAATCGTGAGAAACCCTTGTTGAAGAATGCTGAGTGACCATATTCTACAAAAGAGAAACTTTTATTTGTGTGTCACTAGTACAATTTCTACAGACACTTAAAATATTGTTTCTAAAGCTATTCAAGCTACTAAAAAATTGAACATATTATTTTTACAAAAACAAAACAGACTTCAAACTAAAAAGCAAAAATAAATATTTTCTACAACATTTTTGGTTTTTGGTTTGGTTATAAATTATTATAGTAGTTATAAGTTGATTGCCAACAATTGCTAAGAAACATTCTTTAGGCACTTCTTATAGCCAATGCTGAAGAAAATCTTGATTAATTGAGATCAGTAATATGTGAATTGTTACATATGCACCGCTTTGACAGGTTTCCTGGCCTTATATACTTTTATATTTACATATTGTTTTCAAAATATCATTGACCAATCAGTTGATGTATGTAATTTTTTCATTTACGTAACATCACAGCCTTCTTGATTTATGTGTGTAACGTGTATCATCTTATAACTCTAAGCAGTCTGCAATTACATACCTTCCTATATATGTTATGTGATGACGCTGAAGGAAAATATGGGGTACCTATACATCAACATTGCATGTGTGAATCCCACGAATCTTCCTAAAAGACGCAGGAACACTGTCTCTTCTCCTAAAAGGGGTGTCTCAAGTAAAGCTGTGGGACATTTAATTTTATGGACTGGAAGTAACGGAGCCATAGGAAAGTTAGGATGTGACTTCCACCTTATGGGCTCATGTTGTTGTTCTACTTCTGGTTATCAATTGAGTCACAATTTAAACTAATTTCAAATTCAAAATCTAAGTCACTTTATTTATTCTCATTACAGTGGTACAGTACGGCGACGTTGGCGTCCATTAGCTCTCAGTAAAAAGTGTGAAGTGGAATTAGTGTTACAAGCAAATTATATAGAAGTGTGCAATGCACAAAGATCAGAAGTGATTGCAACCGCTCCCGATATTAAGGGCTGTTTTGATGAGTACTGGATGAAATATGAAGGATGTCCTTTGAAGGGAAGAGACCACATATTGAAGTCTGTTAGTCCACAGGTAATTATTTGATATGATTTATTCTTTTCAATTACTTATTGGACTAATATTATTAATACAAATGTAACATTCCACAGATTTGTTCCCTTTAAGTGAAGACAGGTACTAAAAAATGGTGGTAACATCATATTATCTATATAATATTGTAAAATTATCGTGTTTGTACATAGGAGCTATTAAAAAAAACAACTGGAATAAACTATATAAACGATGGAAATTGCAATGGGTTTATTTTAAATCCCTTTTCTGTCGGCTTATTCGAGATTCAGGTAAAAACTACTGGGCCGATTTCGATGCAGTTTTCGGTGATTGATAGCAAATTCTCTTTATCCTGAAAATCCCGTGGAATTTTTTCCAGGAGTGGTTTGAAGTCGTTTGGATGCATAAAAATTAGCTTATTCCGATACAGTGTTCACTAAAATTGTAGCTGTAATCTATGTTACCTGTTAAGCATGGACAAAGATGCAGGCAAATCCTAATTTTAGTAATAAAGTTCAAATAAATATATCACATAGTAATAGTTGAAATGTAATTTTAGTTAAATCAATTTAACAATGCGACGTGATGAAGTGTGTACACATGTTTTTTGGGGTTTTCTCGATTATTTGCTCATTGACCCCCGATTCGCACTTTAGGTTCATGTTCAGTGGGGAAAAATACGCCAGAGAAATATAGTGTGTAAGTACAGGTGTTAAAATGATATCTATATCATCTTCGTGCCTCTTCTTCCTGTTGTATGCATAACCACGTCCAATTAAATTTCAGGTGTATGGTCTACATCTAGTCAAATTAGCTGTACTGCTAACAGTTATTACAGGGTCAAAACATGTAGTAGAAGATGATAAGAGAACATCGTCAGATGATAAACATGCAACAAGAGTTCGAGGGCAGTGCCATTTGTTGCTCGTTGGTGATCCAGGTAAGTTTCAGTGTTTTAACCAATCACTATTTCTTTATCTGGGCTTTTATTTTGTCACACTTTACTATATTTTTCATAGTTCATTCAGTTGTCGCGCTTTTTGTTCAGATATTTATGATTAGTTTAAAAGTAATAGATCTTTTCTGGCCAAAGCAAAAAGTAGTAATAAATACACATGGAAAACGCAATAATGAAATAAGTAAAATATATAATGAAAAATATATATTCGTATGCTTTTTTTCACGAATATTTATATTTTTACAGTTTAAAAACAAAAACACTCTATTTTATTCAGAAAAAGGCGGAAACCCTACTTCTGGCTGATCTTTGAGACTGGGCATGTCTTAGGAGTAAAAGAAACAGGAATGAAAATGCTATAATAGCTGGCAAAATTGGTTCTCAAATAAAGATTTCTAATGTTCATGATGTCAAAATAAACTGTGAACAATTGTCTGAACTGATTTTTCCATGTAAATATTTTATATTTAACAGTACTGAAACTGTCTTATTTGAAGTTATGTTTACTTAGAGATTGGTTTGTTTTGAATAGTATTAGTTACATACAAAACTTAGCTATTTCTACAAATAACATTATTAGTAATTTCTAAATGTTTTTGAAAGTCTTAATTACATAAAATATATTTTTTACTGCATTTATCCACTTTTGTTGTTTATCATATAACTGTGGAAAGAGAGTACTAGTCATGGGAAAGTAATAGAATTTTACACCATTTGACCTTTTTTAGTGTTTGAACGTCCAGAACTGTAACATATTGTTACGAGTTACGGGACTCGAATTAAAATGCCGTTGAAATTACTATAGAATTTATTAGAACTATACAAACACGTATAACACAGGTACAAGTATAACTGAACACAACTAGTACAAACTTAATGCACGATTCCATAACACGCGCAAAGTCCGTCACTATGTAGATTATCGAATGTACACATGTCTTGCCACGCTTGTGGTTATGTCTTGACTGCTTCACCCCGCCGTTCGGGCATTGCTTTATACTGTACAAATACAATATGTCTCGACACAATACTCGACCGCGTAACAATAATTTCCAAGAATCACACCTGGCTAATGACTATCATAAAAGATTACAATACACAGTAGGCTGTTTTTCTAATTAAAATTTTTAAACTCAAAGTAAATAAAGAAGTCCAAATGCCGAAAAGGTAATAAACTGCAGGTGTGAATTGGTCTTTGTCGGTCGTAACAATATTTTCACTTGAATTTTACAAACAAAACCAGCTTTTTTGCAAACAATATTTCGCGAAAAAGATTCGGATTTGTGCCACTAGTTGGTAATGTTTTCGTCGTGCACGTACCTTATATGTACCAATATGGGTTCGTGCAATTAATATGTATCATACTTGTATAATGAGATTCATATTGTGCATTTTATACAATTCCTAAAATTGTTTTTATAAAATAATAAAGGTACTGGGAAATCGCAGCTTCTTCGTGCTGGTGCCGATTTGACTGCACGCTCGGTCTTTACATCTGGGGCAGGTAGTACGAGGGCTGGTCTCACTTGTGCAGCTCTCAGGGTTAGTTAGTTATTTATTAAATCATTACTAAGAATTTTCTAGCAGCTACACTTTCAAATTTTGGTTTCATTTTCCACAAAAATATTCAAAAAATACAGGTGGTAGGGTATTTGTTAGTCTGAACGGCTATCACTTTTGGTTAAGAGTATTCCAACTCATGGCCGGTAAATTTGACATAAGCTCCAAACAAGTAGTGTCAAAATGTATGAATTGTAAGATAAAGGAACTTGCTAATAGTAATTTTTAGGCATTAGAAGAACGAATAATTCATTCACCATGGTCAATCAAATAAAAAAAAGATCAAAGTCAAAAACACTTGGTGCCTTCTTCCCAAGTCCCCAGAATACATAATTCTCGTTCTGTAGTCGATTAAAGTTGTATGAATGTTTAACAAGTCGCTACATTGGCAATTTTGGAACTACCTCCAAATTTTTGTTGTAATTTTTATTTGTAATGTAGAACATTTAATTTGTTGTTTGTTATATAAATTTAATTATTATGTCACTGGAAGTAAATAGCGCCTAAAGATACAGGCTTGGCGTAGTCCAGGTGTTAGTATCCAGTCTTTATTTTATGGCAAAATTTGTTATGTTTTTGGTGACAATTTTTTTTTTAAATTTATTCTTCGACACTACACAAAAATATGGTATATTTCAAAGTTTTTCTTTTTCTTTGATAGGAAGAAGGCGAATGGCAGTTGGAGGCCGGTGCATTAGTTTTGTCCGATGGTGGCGTCTGTTGTATCGACGAAATATCCCAATTGCGCGAACACGACCGCACCGCCATACACGAGGCAATGGAACAACAAACTATTTCTATAGCAAAGGTATAAATATATGTAATTTTAATAATTAGTTTTCTATCTTTTCAGTCCTATCTTTTTTCTGCTCCACCTACATCGCCAGATTAGTTAAGAATTTCTTTTGAGTTAGGTTGCCTGGAAGAGATCGCTTTTAGCGATAAGACCGCCTGTTGTTTTGCCAAGAAGTATTGTAATTATGCGTTTTGTTTCTGTATTTGTTTATTTTAGTGAGCAACAAAGTGTTATCTATCTATTTATTTATATATTATGGACCATCAACAGGAGATACATCATATACATCCCTTTTAAATCTAAACAATGCTCATGCTAAATATACTCCCTATTATAGGTGGTCACATCTTTTATTGTACATATATCGTAAGATGTCAAATGAAAAGTTAAATTTGGATGATGTACATATAAGATATTAATTAAACAATAAAATAATAATAAAAAAAGCATAAGCAAAAGATAGTAATAATTAAACATATTTAATCTGTCTGGGATATTATTTTGAAGAATTTATGAGGACCGTCATTATCAAACATATATCGATGTTTTTATATTTTTCAGCATATTTATTGTACAGACATGATATTCTAGCTATAGGTGAATTTTTTCCAAGATTGGTTTTAAATCGTTTTGTCTTAAATATTGGACAAGGGTGACGAGGAGCCTTACGAGGAACATTAAAATCAGATCTTTGTGCATATAGAAAATAATTAGGACTTTGTGTTATCATTTTTATATTTATTTGAAAACAAAAAATTGTGTATTTTTAGGCTGGTATAGTGTGTAAATTGAACACGCGCTGTTCAATAATAGCAGCTTGTAATCCCAAAGGCCACTACGACACGGATCAGCCTTTGAGTGTCAACGTGTCACTTGGTACTCCACTTTTGAGTAGGTAATGTTGTTTTAAAACATTTTTGGGTACTATTGTCATTTTAATAAAAACGGAGCGTTATGTTTTCGTGATGTCCGTATGTCTGTCTGTATCACAGTCATTGTTGATAGAAACTATTGAGTCTACACGGTTGAAATAGACAACGATAGTCTATATGATGCAGTAAAACGTAAAGGATAAAGGAATACTAGAAATGGTAATCGCCTAGTGGAAATGTACCTAGTTTTCGAAATTTCTATATAGAAATTCGGTGTATGTTCTCACTCAGAGAAATTCAATGCCCAATAGTAAAGCAAAACAGTGCGTCCTTGAGAAATCCCCAGTTGTACATATTCATAAATATAAAATTGATTTATGATTGCAGGTTTGACTTGATATTCATCATGTTGGACTCGAAAAACAAAGCTTGGGACAAACTTGTATCCTCATACATATTATTTGGAGAGTCAAACTCTGTCAAAAATTTGTGGAATATAGAAAAATTGCAGGTATGTAGATGATGATGTCATAAAGATACAAATAAAATATAGAGACAGACATATACTCACTTTGTATGTATACTAACTAGTAAATTTGCAACATTTTATGAGGGATGTAAATTATTTTTTATAAATATTAATTTATAGTGATGATAGTAATGTTGGTTCCAGACTAAATAGACTGAAAGGTAAGCCAAAAAAGAAAGAGATGCATTGTGTAAAAGATGATAATTAAATTAAAAGTTGTAGTGTTACAGAGTATGTATGCAAGAATAGACTATGGAAAAAAGACATACCGAACCTAAGGAAGATGAATGGAAATAGAGAGAAACCATTACCAATGTATTTTTAAGCACTCTTATTGTACTT
The DNA here is from genome assembly GCA_949752895.1 of Dendrolimus pini. Taxonomy (NCBI): domain Eukaryota; kingdom Metazoa; phylum Arthropoda; class Insecta; order Lepidoptera; family Lasiocampidae; genus Dendrolimus; species Dendrolimus pini. The sequence goes on from OX457133.1 coordinate 9,591,175, forward strand.
TGTAAGTGTTGTATTTATATCAACTTGACTACATAAGTTTTCATAATAATTAATTTCAGATGTATATAAGTTTAGTGGGTCCTAGAAATACAGTTATGACGAAATCAGCAAATCTCATCTTGCAATCATATTACATGACGCAAAGGAAATCTGAACACAGAGATCCTTCACGCACAACTGTTAGGATGTTGGATAGCCTTGTTCGGTAATAATATTTTTTAATGTAATAATTACTCAACAAAATCCTTGTAACAGCCATTAACCTATTTAACAGTTCACAGTTTTTAATAGTTACTGTATATAAAGATGTACTTGTACTGTATATAAAATGATGCTCAAAGAGCAATTTTTTAACCAAGACCTACAAACACTAATAAAACACTCTGTATATACGCGAGCCATAGCCCAAAACCGGTTCGTCACGAGTCGGGCAAACAACATGTACGGCAAGCGCACAACTGAATATATAGTTCCGCGCTTGTTAAATGACTTACCTGTCGAGTTTAGGGAAAGCATTACTTCAATCAATATTAAATATAAACTTAAAACGCACTATTTAAATGACACGTAATGTTATAATTGTTAATGCTACGGACGTAGACACTCATAGTATTAATATAAACCCCAGAGGTTTTCAATGCTATGTATAAAATCAAAGAGCTGTAATCATTTTGTTGTTTGGATAAAAAAATTAAAAAAAAAAAACTTAAGTATACAGAAGTGTTCTCCAAAACTTTGTCAGTACCAAGTTGTAAACTGTATACTTTGTACTTTAATTCCAACTTTAATCTTTCATTACAGTCACTTCAGAACTTTCATAGACAGAATTCATATAATTTTGTGCTCTTTGCTAATTTCAGATTATCTCAAGCACATTGTCGTCTTATGTATAGGACTACAATTCTACCGATGGATGCCATAATAGCAGTGTCATTGGTAGACTTATCAATGCAAGACTGCACCTTAGATGATACAGTGGATGCTTTACATTCAACATTTCGAAAGTACCCAGATTTTGACTATCTATGCACTGCATACAAACTTCTATCCCTACTTAATTTGAATGAGATATGGCACAATGAATTGTTGTACTATGCAAAACTTTTACAAGTTGATCATAAAACACTTGAAAATGATATTGAAAGAGGAATAAATAAGTTATTTGCGAAATTTGATGATGTAACAGATGATAATATACAATTATCGGCTACTCTTGTTACTAGTTCATATTTTAATGGTAAAAAGGATAAGAATAATGAGATAGGATTTATAAGTGACTTAGAAAGTAATAGCGAAGGCAAAAATGACCATATACACAAAACAGTAGTTAATGAAAAACTAGCAGCAACATTAAAGAAACATGCAATGTTAAATAAGGAAGTTAAAAATCCAAATGTTGTAATAAAAAAAGTTAGTAATAAAAGGAAACGAAAGCAAGCTTCTCTTGATAGTAGTACAATTAAAAATAAAACAAATAAGAAACCGAAAAAGCCAAAAGCACAAAACAGTAGTGATCTGTCAAGCAGTGAAGAAAATGATGAGATAAATATGTTAAATGCTGTGCCTAGTGTTTATGACGACGTATTTTCTGATTTAGGCCTTGATTTTAAATTTGATGATAGAAAAAAAGATAAAAAACAAAAGTCGGTTGGTAATAAGAAAACTACAAGGATAAAAGATAACAATAAAAGTCGTGAATATAATGTACTAACTGATATTGAAGAACTCGACAAAGTAATTCATCAATTTGATAATGCCAAAAATACTGAGTTAAAAATTACAGTAAATCAAAGTAATGGTCAAAATAAAAATGTTATGCATGATTTATCTGAAGAAAATTATGCCGATAACAATGTAGACTTTATACATCAATCTACAAAAGGTAATGAAAACGATGGAAGTATATTGGAAAAGCCAAAAGTTACAACAATAGATAAATTAAAACAATTTCAATTCGTTGAGAAACATGATTTGTCGAAATATGAACAGAGAATAACTAAACCTAAAGAAAATCATGATGTAGTGAAGTTAGAAGACATTAAAATTGAACAATCATTAAAGCAGCAAAATAAATCAAGTAGCTCACAGATATCTATGTTTGAAAGTGATGATTGTGATATAGATTTAGATATATGATAATCATGAAGAATTTATTTTATTAAATAAAAAGACTATTAATATTTATGTGTTTTTTATTTATTTTACACTATTGCTGGTGTTACATTATGTACAGTCTTATTGTTTTTGTGGTTAATAGAATTTGTTGGAATTATTACATAATCTCGATATTGCATATTCATTGAAGTAACTAAAAGTATGTACTCAAAACCAAAGTAACGAGACAGTACTTTCAGTTCAAGAACTTGACAAAACTATTTGGGGATTGTAAAACCAAACACTAGTCACAAAATACTTAAAGCTAATTATTAAGTCTCTGCTATGAAGTAGGAGATTATTATTTGCACAAGTTTTTATTTTGAGACTAAGACTAGAACTACTTGAGATTTGAGTAACAATCTTACTATAGCCCAATTAACTTGCAATTCCTGATAAGTCGGAAACAGGGATTAATTCCAAGATTTCTTTACATGTAATTATTAGACTAAAGTGTGTTTGATTTTTAAATCTATGGAAGAAAGTCTACAATGTGAAGAATAACAGATTAACAATCTTTGGATATTTTGGAACAGCATCTTCTGATTGGTTGATTGTGAAAGAAAAAAAAGAGATCAAAGTCATGTGAATGCTTGTTCTAACATGATTTTTCTTATAATTGAGATGCATTTTTCATTTTGATGTTCAGGACATAATGTAGCGAGCGACATTCAAACACCATCACGGTGTACCAAAAGCAGTTTTATAGCCTTCAATTATTATATCTATAATGTTATTTAAATAATTATATTCAAGCATCTGATGAAGCTGCTTTGTGGGGATCCGAGTCATAGTTTTCTATGAGTAAATTCTTAAATCTTCTAGCAGTGACACTTATGTTGTCCTCTGATGGTGTTATGCCTAAAATTTCAACCCTTGATACATACAAATGGTCTGGATTTTTAGGGCTAACCATTTTAATTATGTCTACTTCATCCCCTATTTTTACCTGAAAATGAATATTTTTAATGTGAGCATTACATCTATGCCAATCCAAAACTCAGAAAATAATACATTTTGTTTCCTTTTCACCGTCTTGAATGTGATATAAAATAAAATTCTTTCTATACTGCTACTACTTATACATATACACATATTTTTATTGTAAAGTTGTATTAATTTCTGAACTTGACCCAAGGATCAAAAACACAAAACAAGAGTTTTTGGTCCTCGGTTACAAAAACTTATTGTTAATATAACTACTGAATCATATTTAAAAATAAATATAGCTTGTTATTACTAATATTATGATCTCTTCATTAATTAAAAAAAATATGATTTGGTTGGGTTGGGTACGTTTTAATGAATGCATGTTTTATTTAAACATATTTTATTTTATCAAACAAAAACTGAATTCGATCCGGAGCCACAAAAACATCCATAGACTACTCTAAAATTATACACATACAACGGAACATTATCAAATGCGCATCTTTCGACTTCACTCTTCATTCGGACGTCAAATTATGTTAACAGAAAAATATTTCAAAAACAAATAATTCAATAATATTTCGTTTGCTCAATTTTGATGAAGAGGCTCCGAAACTACTGAACCGATTTGAAAAATTCTTTCACTGTGGGCAAGCTACACTATTATCGGGTGGCCATAGGCTATATTATATTTACAAAAAAATTAGGGATCCTTACTAAAACTCCAATAAAGAAACCCAAGGTGTAAAAAAATACCTAAAATCGCGTGCGCTGCGAAAACTATTGATGATAGAATAAAAAAATGTACTACGACTTTGCAGAACACATCATTATCTACAAAAAGTGTCGCGACACTATATATCTAACTATTATAGTTATGGCACAATAAGTATTCTTTTATTTTAAAATTTTAATTAAAATGCCGCCGCTAGAAAAGGCTCTTTATTTGTATCTTGGTATTAATCCTTATCAAAATAAATTACTTCATATTCAAGACTGCTTCAATACCTTTATACAACTTTTTGAATTATTCAATTTGGACATTCCACGCGAAAGATATCACGAGTTTAAAAATGTAAGAATTAGTGACGGTGACACTTTTTCGTGAGCGAAAAATCGTAAACCCCCTCTATATAGAAGTTTCACTTCAAAAAATATTATTAAAATAAACAATTATAAAAGGTAATTAGTATTGAAGCTATAATTTATGAAGTATTTTCTTGTTCTTGAGAGTGATGGGTACACAAATAAAATTATATTTTAACGGTTTTAAGCACAATTTTAAATGATTTTGATTTGATTCTGACATTTTAAAAACAAGCCAAAACAATATTAAAATTTAAAAATAATTAAAATTGCATCACACACTGTCAAAGCACAGTTTAACTAGTATAACATAATTTAGAGAGCAACATAATAACATTTTTTAACCATTTAGTACAAGGTTAAATAGAACACAGTATTCGGCCAAATACTGTATAGTTAAAAAACTACCTTAATATTCGTGGCATCTCTATTCAGGATGGTTTTATAGTCTACAATGCCTATTGTAATAATAAGTGTATGCCTACTACTAAAGATAACAACATGAGAAACCTGTATGCACATGAGTGGATTCTTTTATGTTTTATCTATTTAGTTGATTTTAGTTGATTTTTAGTTTCAAAATTAAAATGTAACTAATATAAATTATGAACTAAAATATACAATACACCAATCTGTTTAAGCTTAGCAGGTTTCGCCATGAATGAAAGAGGCCTGTGTCTGCCTGCATTGATACACTTTTGGGACTATTATTATTTTCTATGTTTTAAAACTACTTACTGCTGTACTCTTCTTCATGATTTTAGTCCCATTTATTCTTATTTTACTCTCATAGAACAGTGTTTCTATTTTGCTGAAAGTTGACAAGTAAACTAATAAATAAGTACTTATAATTTAGCAGTTCTTGAAAATACATTTGATAAAGTTTAGAAGTGTAGAATCAGGTTTCTTATATTTATGACATTTTAAATAAATTTTATATGTAAAGTGCAGGGTCAGATCTCCATACACTTATTGGCCTGCAGCCCAGGGCCCAATCGATATTATAGGGTTCCAAGTCCCATTAAATATGATGCACAATGTTATGAATTAAATAAATCTAGATATGTATAGTTATGGGATACCTTGTGTTTATTATGAAGAGATCTGAACTAAGTCTGAATTGAAGTCTTATGGCCTTACTTATAATCAATTGTTAATTTTAAGAAACTGTTCAGCAACTGATTAGTGAAAATCTAACCCATAAACTTCTCTTAAAGATAAGAGGTAGTTAAAGTAATGGCAAAAGGCATTAAATTAGTGGCGCTACCATAGCTAAAGTGCTAATTCTTAAAGGAAATGCTAAAAGTTTTATAAAATCATTAGGGTATTATTGAATTACTTACTTAAGAGATGGCTAATCCTTTGTCAACGAGATTACTATAAGTAAAGCCCTTAATGATTTTTTTTTATAACCACCCAACATTCACTTTATATCTCAAGTAACAAATGAAAATGTTTCTAAGGCCCCTGAGTAGTATTGTATGGTCTATCCCTAGGAAATAAAATTTATTTCTACTTACTTTCTAGCTATTCCTAAACCTGATTTTAAGATAATATCCATCCTCATTGATGTAGTATTGAATTTAACCACTTTTGAGTCTTTTGACAAAGAACTATCATCTTCATCAAATTTTAAGTCATCCTCATTTTCTAAATCAATTTGGCGCTAAAACAAACATTATCCAAGATTGGCTTCTGATAATTTAACTCTGAACTTGATTAACATGCTTTTATATAAAAGTGTTCTAATAGTGATTACAATTAATATAAAATTAATTCCATAAAATAATGTTGAGCCTCATCACTGCAGGTTAATATAATTGCATACTTGCTATGCTTGTTCACTGCAATTTGGGGGTTTTCTATTGATACGTCAGAGTGCGGGTTTCCTTATATTTTTCTTTAACATCAGCAAATGTTTATTGTAAACAAATAACACTGTATTGATAGACAACTTACTTTTATTATTAAGAATATAAGGATGAATTTTAATAAACTAATTAATTTAATTTCATATTCATCTACACTCCCATTTTCGGTAGAGACCTATTTAATTACCTTTTTAGATTTAAAGCGAACTGTGTTACGTGATAAATTTTCTGGATAAAGTTTAATACATCGAGAGGTTATGTTTACGTTTTTGAATCCCACATTATGTAATGATCTTTGGGTTACAGTTTTCCGAAATTCGCGAGAAAGTAAAGTAGGTGAGATCAACCGTCTCCACAAACTCATGGTTTATGAAAATATACATAAAAGAACTTAAATTAAATAATATTTTGAAAAAATCTGAATTTTATGAAGTATGGAGTCTGGGACTGATTTGAAGTTGACACTGGCAATAGCTAACAGTGACATTCCATTATTATTTATTTAGGTTTATGGCTTGGCAGCTAGGCCTTTAAGCCAGATCTTAGTTTACAAATAGTTTCTTCATTTTCTTAATGCCTATGTAGCACAGCTGAACTGTAGGTTATCAGCTGGTGCCATTCAACGGAGTTCCTGTGACAACTCAAAAGGCTACATTAGACTATACAGTTCACATTTCTCACAAAACACATAATTACTACTCAAAAACTATCAATATCCTACAACTATTGTTCATTATAGAGTAATTTTACACATTTTTAGAAAATAAAGCTTCACAGAACAACATCTTATAGTTCCCGCCAAAAACTCCCACTGACATTTCCTGAGGTTCATTTCACGGAATAATGAAACATCTTAAACCTTGTTCATGATAACTTGACGCGTAGGGTTACCACATTCTAAATTAACATCACTTAATATCCAAAGATATTATTCTATACGAAGTACATTATAATATCTTTCTTAATATCATATTATAAAATAGGTTTAGTGGGTAGTCTGGCGATCGGTTTCGACTGCTATTGTTTGAAGCTAGCATGAAGAACCGGTCGCTGAGAGTCCCACACAGCCTCGATGCATGCTTCTGCGGCCGTATTTTACTCTTCTCCCGAAGAACCCGAGGACAGAGTCCAAAGACATTTCTCCTGTATTATCAAAAAAACTTCAACCCAAAGCGCACGAGCCGAGCAAGTAAGTAAGTAAGGTTATGTTTATTAAAAAAATATTTTTTAAAGATCTCCGGACTATATGGGCTGTAATAAGAATAAGTATGCCTCGCCCTCTTTACCACCCCGTTACTAAAAATTCGTGTATCGAACCTCTATAGATTTACCGTTGGATATTAGTTTGATCAATATTATCTGTTTGTGTTAAAATCTAATCTGTTTACTCAAATGTAACTTTTCCAGCTGTTAATTGTTATTGACTTTCTCGTTTGACGGAAGTTGAAGAACTACAATTAAATTAAATGGCTGATTTATTACGCATTAGGAATTTCTTCTTTTCCACCCTGCGCGGTCTTGGACATCGTTTATGATTGACAAGCAACATGGTAACCCTACTTTAATCGGTTACTCATAAATATTTTTACGTTTTTGTACAAATAATTTTTAATCATTTTCAAAATCAATTGACGACGACTAACTACAAAACGTATTTTAAGAGGAGCCTTACTATCGACCACTGGAGTCGGACTCCTTCTCCCACATGTCCCCTTGTTTATTCGTTTATGCATTTTTTTAATATTGCGCTTTTGTTTTTTTTTGTAATGAATACAATTTTAATCCGAGAAAAATAACTCTAAAGTTAAAAAAACAAATGGGTAAATAACCTTATTACCGATTGTGCGCTTTGAAGTAATTTTAATCTATTTCGGAAAAAATATTTTCGTATCAGTACCTATTTGACTTGGATCATAGATAAAATTTGGATGCAGACAAACAAACTAGGATCTCACATGTTACCAATGCGTTTGTTGTCGGTCTAATAATAAATGATGTGTGCGCTCGATGATGGCGTATGGCCTCTCATAAATTCGTAATCATAACCGTTTACAGACTACCAGGCGGGTGATGTGAGAGCAAACAACCCACTTCGGTTTGTTTACGACATTTGGTTCACATCAAACCGAATCTGATCGTTTACATGATGCAACGGGTTTACGAGTATCGTGCTTAACTCACAATAACTTAAAGTTATTGTTTATGAAATGTAGTAACAAAGTCTCTAAGTTATAGTATAATATATATGTAGCCATCCGCCCGCGACTGCATTAGCGCGCATCGATCCAATCCATGATTCGCGCAGGAATTTTACTTTACTTTTACACTCCCTAATATATCTAGTTCCATTTGGAATAGTGTTATAGTTGGCAACTGAGTCCCAAACCTCGAATGCGCTTGTATATAACGTTAAAAATAACGCCGTCAATGAATAACTACATTGGTGTACTATAAACATACATATTGAGGGCTTCATAACATATAGGCGTGCAGGAACGGAGAAAGAATACAATTTCCTGCGGCCGGGCGGCCTGTTGTAAGAGGCGACAAAACAACCCACACTCAGGTGATAGGGCATTTGCCCGACTGGATGGCTACCACCCCCTGCTCTAAAGTATGTCGCCATAACCACCTTGAGCTGTGTTCCGGCATTAGTGACCAGGTTCCAGTCTCCCTTAAGAGAGCAGCAGCGCATTTGTAGCACCTTTGGTGTTGCAAATGTCCATAGGCGATCGTAACAGCTTTCCATCAAGTGGGCCGTCTGCCTGTCTGCTGAACTCCTGCAATAAAATAAAATAAAATATAGGCGTATACATTGACGTAACAATTTTTATTGCTACATCAATGGACGTATACGCAAAAATGCATTTTTTTATATATATATACGTTATAGCATGAGTTAAGCACTAAGGGTGCGACCAATGTCCTGCCACTCTCTAGGGGGAGACTGAAACCTAGTCACTAATGCCGGAACATAACTCAAGGCTGTTAACATTGTTGCCTTAACAATAGAGCACACTCTAGACCAGGGTTAGTGGCCAACCACATTGGCAAATATCTACCACCTGGCTTTGGGTTGTATTGTCGCTTCTTATGACAGGCCGCCCGGCGGCAAGAAATGTTATTATTTTTCCATTCCTGCACGGATGATTCTTCTAAAAGTAATTGTGTAACATACTTTTGTATAAAACTCATGAAGAGGAACTTAACAGAATAACAAATAAAAGAAAAAAGATTTTTAGCTAGACGTGTTTTGGGGGAGTTTCTTGCCGCTTCTTCTCCTTAATAGTAATAACACTTTGCGAAGCGGTGAACATAGAATAGAAAGTAAATTTAAATTTTAACTTATAAGCCGCGCGTAGATGGTTTGCAGATGACAACTTACTATTATTGTATTGTATTACTTACTATTAGTATATATTAATAAACTTATGTAAAGTATATACAATAATAAATAAATAATTTATACTTATAACCTTTTTTTCCAACCTATTTCCTATCAATGCGTGACATTATGAGCTTTTCGGCAAACCTTCTGCACACAGGTAGCATAATATGTATGACCTTCAAAAGTTCTCCAGTGGAACTTATTTTGAACTAGCTGACCCGGCGAACTTCGTACCGCCATATTTTCTGAATTCCTAAAAGACTTTGTTTCATGACACAAAAACAAAATCACCCGAATCGCTCCCAATGATTAGGAGGATTCTAGAACCCGACCTCAGCGCCATCTACCGGTTCCAATTGTGGATTTAAACCATCCCGGGACCCACTCAAACACACACAATATTTCATCAAAATCGGTAAAGTCGTTCTCAAGTTATACGCTTACTAACACATTTTGCGATTCGTTATTAACCGACTTCAAAAAAAGGAGGAGGTTCTCAATTCGTCGGGATCTTATTGTTATGTTTTTTTTTAATGTATGTTCACCGATAACTCCGAGATTTATGATCCGATTTACGTGATTCATTTTTGTTCGATGCGGAATAGCTTCCAATTGGTCCCCTAAAAATTTACCATAGTTTGGCCCAATAGTTTTGATTTTATGAACATTTTTTTTGAAAAAAATTCTATTCCGTTCCATATGTACACCAATTACTCTGAGATTTATGATCCGATTTACGTGATTCTTTTTTTGTTCGACGCGGAATAGTTGCCATATAGTCCCCTAAAAATTTGATATAGTTGGGCCTAGTAGTTTTCATTTTACGAACATTTTTATGTTCCCGTTTCTTGGGACCTATATTTTTTTTTTAAAGCGCGGCACCTTGCGTAGTTCTACCCATACATAGCTAGGCACTAAAAAGTAACAAATAAAATAAAAAAACTTCGTTTAATAAAACCGACTTCAAATACTAAAAAACTAAAAAGTATAAAATAACTTATTTCTAAAGCTTTGTATTATTATTAATATAAATTATCTAAAACATCTCGAAGTCAGTGCAAAGTAAAACATTAAAATGACTATATTTTGAAAATTACAAAGCACCGACTTTAAGATGTTTTAGATAATTTATATTAACAATAATACATAGCTTTAGAAATAAGTTATTTTATACTGTTTAGTTTTTGAAGTCTTATTATATATAAGATAAGATGACCCGGCGAACTTCGTACCGCCATATTTTCTGAATTCCTAAAAGACTTTGTTTCATGACACAAAAACAAAATCACCCGAATCGCTCCCAATGATTAGGAGGATTCTAGAACCTGATCTCAGCGCCATCTACCGGTTCCAATTGTGGATTTAAACCATCCCGGAACCCACTCAAACACACACACAATATTTCATCAAAATCGGTAAAGTCGTTCTCAAGTTATGCGCTTACCAACACATTTTGCGATTCGTTTTTAACCGACTTCGAAAAAAGGAGGAGGTTCTCAATTCGTCGGGATCTTTTTTTTTTTTTTTGTTGTTTTTTTTTATGTATATTCGCCGATAACTCCGTGATTTATGATCCGATTTACGTGATTCTTTTTTTGTTCGACGCGGAATAGCTGCCATGTGGTCCCCTGAAAATTTGACATAGTTTGGCTCAGTAGTTTTCATTTTACGAACATTTTTTTGTTCCCGGTTCTTGGGACCTATATTTTTTAAGAAGCGCGGCACCATTCGTGGGTCCACCCATACATAGCTAGACACTAAAAAGTAACAAATAAAATTTAAAAACATCGTTTAAAAAAACCGACTTCAAAAACTAAAAAAATTAACATGTATAAAATAACTTATTTCTTAAGCTATTATTATTAATATATATTATCTAAAACATCTTCAAGTCGGTGCAAAGTAAAACATAAAAATTACTATATTTTGAAAATTACTAAGCACCGACTTTAAGATGTTTTAGATAATATATATTAATAATAATAGCTTAAGAAATAAGTTATTTTATACATTTTAGTTTTTTAGTTTTTGAAGTCGGTTTTTTTAAACGAAGTTTTTAAATTTTATTATATATAAGATTAGCTTCTGCCCGTGACTTCGTACACGTGGAAAGGAAGTTAAAAAACACCCGCGATTTTGAAACATTTTTCATTGGTGCTCCGCTCCTATTGCTCTTAGCGTGATGGTTTATAGCCTGTAACCTTCATCAATAAATGGGCTATCTAACACTGAAAAAAATTTTCAAATCAGACCAGTAGTTCCTGAGATTAGCGCGTTCAAGCAAACAAACAAAGAAACAAACTTATCTGCTTTATATATTATATATATATAAGACAAAACTCTCTCACTGACACCACACCTTGTCAAATTATCCACTTCTATTATGTTACGTTGCAGAGAAATTACTTTTAGTCTGTTATAAGCTGTTTAAGTAATTAAAGCTTTCTAACTATCCCACGGGAACTCTTTAATTTTTCGGGATCAAAAGTATCCTATATGTTGACCAGGGATATAAGCTGCCAACATACAAAATTTCATTTCAATCGGTCTAGTCGTTTCGAAGATTAGCCGTTACAAACAGACAGACAAACAGAGAAACAAAAAATTCAAAAAAAATCCAAATTAGTTCTATTTCACTTCTTACATCCCCCTGACTCGGTTTTTACCATTTTTTTGAATTGTACAGAAATTTGACCTCTACAATTTTATTATATATATAGATAAAAACTTGAATTTAAATTTTAGGACATACCAATCAAGATTAACAGAGAAATAAAAAGCTCTATTTGCGATAAAATACACAGTGATATTCCAGGAGTAGTGCATGTATTCCCCAAGGGCGTGGGATCAGGGTTCACCACTTGAGTGTCTGTCCGTCTTTGAGTGGCTCGGTTTATCTTTCATGGCGTCACCGAGGCGCACCAAAGTAAACATAAGGGGCAACGTACATGCAAGACATTTTGGTGACGATTTTGAATCGCAACTGTTATGTATGAAGTAATTAGTACACGAGTGATTTTGTAGGCGGATATTGATTAATATCTCATAGATTGGTATACTCAGAGCTTGATGATGATTTGTTTACTTTTAATAGTGAAGAGTGATTTTATTTCATTTTGGAAAGACATAAAGAACGTTATTTACCCTTAAACACAACAACGTGAACACATTTCGTAGATTTCATATTTACACATAACTAGCTGTACTCGGACGATGTTATCATACCTTAAAAAATAAAAATCTAGAAACTGATTGCAGCGCCATCTGCCGGGATCAAAAATTAATCTAACTTTTCTCGGATCCACTTGAACAAAAATATTTTTTCATTAAAATCGGTCCCACCGTTTAGGAGTTTAGCGGCGGGTGCATAAAAATAGCTTAGTCTAACACAGTTTTCACTAAAACGATAACTTACAACTTACTGCAGTACTTGATGTCTGGGAAATCCCGCGGGAATTTTAAGTCAAGTATGGAAGAAGTGGCGGGCATATTTAGTTTGGTTATATAATTTGAATTAATACAATACATTTATGTAAAGGCAGTAATTTTTTTATAATTCAACGATAACTCTCAATAAGTAACATATTTCATATTTTGACCAGTAGCTTTTTATCTTTAAGTATTTGAATCTTCCAACAATTACACATTCTTAATTAATAACAAACAAAAGTGAGTATCGTGTAATAAGCCCCGGGTTCCAAAGCGCATATTGAAACGCAACCGAGAATTTTTTATTGCATGTATTGAGCACACAGGCAGACGGCCCACCTGATGGAAAGCGGCTACCATCGCCTAGAGAGATTAGTAACGACAAAAATGTTACCAATGAGCTGCCGCTCTCTACAGAGAGACTGGAACCTGATTACTAATGCCGGAATACAACTCAAGGTTGATATGGCATACTCTAGACCAGGGGTGATAGCCATCCAGACGGGCAAATACCCTCACCCCTGGCTGTGGGTTGTTTTGTCGCCCCTTATACGACAGATCGACCAGCTGCAGGAATATACTGCAAGGATTTAACGCTAAGATGCTAGATGATTGAAGTATTTTATCTGTGCAGGAACGGAGAAAGAATGCAATTTCCTGCCGCCGGGCGGCCTGTCTTAAGAGGCGACAAAACAACCCACAGCCAGGTGGTCGGGCATTTGCCCGACTGGATGGCTACCACCCCTGGTCTAAAGTATGTCGCCATAACAACCATGTGTTGTGTTCCGGCATTAATGACCAGGTTACAGTCTCCGTTAAGAGAGCAGCAGCGCATTTGTAGCATCTTTGGTGTTACAAATGTCCATAGGCGATGGTAACCGCTTTCCATTAAGTGGGCCGTCTGCCAGTCTGCTGAACTCCTGCAATAAAAAAAAGTGTGTATCTGGCAGCAAATCTAATCGACCTTGTTTCATAATTTATACACATTGACCGGTTTTAGCATATGAAACAAAAGAGACTATATGATTTTTAACAGTCAGACAAAAAATAATGAAGTGTGCGTCAAGCTTTACTTACTCATCGATAATGATCCCATTTCCTTCGTAAGTCTGTTTTATCATATTTTGCATATCAACGTGTCGCGTTTGCATAAAATAAACTTACTTTTATGGATGATTTCCGTGAAGATGTGTCATAAAAAACTTGGAGATCTCTTCTTTGAATTTGTATATGCATTTAACAGTACATAAAAATTTTCTTAAGAGGGCTTAATTTTTACATTTGCATAGAAACAGAATAATAAGAATGACAATGGTTCAAGAAAACACATAACTCTTGTAAAACCCCTGAATCCGACATAACTATGTGGCGTCGCAGTTCATTCTGTATTTTTTGACGTTTTATTATCGCTATGGAAGTGTACCTGTTTTACAAGCTATTATTTAACTTGCAATGTATGTATGTAAGTTCGGGTGGAATGTTGCAAGTTAAATTTGACCAACTTCCCGGTTCCCGATTGAGCTGAAATTTTGCCCGCTGAAATTGCATTGTCACACGACATACATGTGTATGTCGTGACAATACAATAATATGGTACCATAGAGCTCATCTGATGATGGAGTCGGAAGGTGATCATAGGAAATCCTGTATTAAACAAGATAGACTCGTCGTGTTTGAGCTCGTTTTACTTGTCTTGGCTAGCACTCTGCTGCTACATGATATCCAAGATCTCAAAAGCTTGTAACTATATTTAAAACCTTTTTAAAAAACCAAGTTCTTAGACAAAATGTCCAAAATTGGAAGTAAATTGTAATTCGTTGACATAAAAAGAATATTTACTAATATTATTTTATCATCAGATTTAATACAATTTTTAATAGCAATAATTTTTGCGTTGCCCGCGTAAACTTTGAACATGTACTTATCTATTGCGCAGGAACGATTTGCTTTTTTTTCTAATTACATAATAATGAAGTCACAGCAAAAAAAGGAATAGAGCGATTTTCTTTCGCATTTATACGATATAAGTTATACTCGCGACATTATTCGGGTGGGATTATATCGACACGAAACATACACGACAAAGTATTATAAAACCTTTATTTCAATCCCTAATTTGAAAGTTACAAAAGGTGAGCCTTCAAACTGCGAAATTGTTATAGATATACGCCGTTTCACGCAGATATGACGATGGGTCCAAGGAACCTTAAAAAGAAAAAGACAAAGAAGAAAAAAGAACCTTAACGAAGCCTACAAACTTCTCCAACTCTCTATGAATAAGACCATAAATCTTTAACACTAACGGAGATGAAACCGCAGCAAAACAGACTTTAATTTTATTTATTAATTTGGCTTTACTATAACTCACGACTTTTTATCGAATGTAGAATCCAAACCACTTTTAAACTTCTTTTTGATAACGCCATTGGACGTTTTCTATTTTTTTTGTTACGCAGAGAAATATTGTGACGTTCATTATCTGTTATAATGAAGAGGGTATAAAAAGATCTAAAAAGCCATGAAAGACCACAATCACGACCGCGTCCAATCCACCCCACATAAGTGTCAGCACCCTATGATCGTTAAAAATAAAACTGAAGTTTTCAGAACAATAATTAAGGCAAGCGTCATCAGAGCGGTATCGTGGACAGTGTTGCCATATTTAATACTCGATTCGAATTTCGAAATGACCTTTGAAGTAGAATGTTCCTATGTAAGTATATATAGGTAGTATAACTAACGGGGCCCATTGACAAAACTGCATAGCAGTCCGCCGCGTAATACAGGACTGAATCTTGTAACTTGTTGCAGCTTGCATTGCGTCTTGCAACAGCGATCAGAAAGCTTCTCGAGTCCTACAGGCTTCGCCCACTGCAGGTCTGCACTGCAGACAGTGAATGGGTCTCTTTAGTGTCTTGTTGTAAAGCATAAATTGTTGTTGAAAAACGCATGTTTATATTTTGATTAAATGAAATAAAATTTAATTACATTAAATAATAAAATTATATGTCACAAAATAAAAAAATGTCGTAAATTATAAGTAATAGTTGTTGTCTAGCTTATGTACGAACCTGCGTGCTAAATATTGTTTAAATATGTGGATCTTATGGATATAAATATTCCCATTCTATCTTACTCTATTTACTTTACTTCATCTTATTCTGGTCAACTCTCTTCTGGTACATGCTGATTTATCGTTCTATTCTACTCTAGCCTACACTGTTCTTCTCTACTCTGATTTAGATACTACTTTAGTCATCGCTAGTGTACTTTCAAATTTATCTTATCATTACAATGTCGAGCTTTAAAATAAATATTTAATTATTTTTTAATTATGTATACTCTTTTTCTAGAAATTTCTAAACCGACACAATATGTTGTACAAATCGCGACAATCCTGGTAACCCTACATTACTAGCAACGTAGCTCAGGGGCCACACTTTATCACATTATACACGCTTTGTCTCTTAAGAACATGTGGACACATGTCTCGCATTCGGAACGAACTTTTTATTTTAGTATTACGATTATGTTTACGGCGAGTTCAAAGGGGTTTTTAATTTGACACACTTTATGGCGCTGTCTCCGCGTTCCGGCGGCTGTAGATGGAAAATATATGTCGCTACTTCGCTTGTAGACTATTAATTAAAAAAACAAAGAGCTATTATTGTATCCAACTATAACTCTATGCTGTGAAGGGCTACTGGATGGATCCGTAGTCAAATTAGAAGAATATTTTTGTTAGTGGGTAACTTTATATGAAATTTAAATTTCATTTGGGAAAATTCAATAGAAGATTCATGTAGGTATCTTTGTTTCAAGGAGTTTCAAAGTAAATTTAGTCATTTCTAGCCAGTACTAGTTTTTCAGATAGCTAGAAGCATTGATGTAACATTGAAACATCAATGGCTATAAGTGGAAAAACTTACATTAATGTTATCATAAGGTATTTGCATTGAGAATGAAGACGTCGTCGTGTAAAATTCCGGATATTGTGAGAGCTTCAATGTGGCATACCTCGTGAAAACAATTAAATTTAGGAAGTATTAACTATATACATTGATAATTCCCTTATTTCTATATGCATGGAAATCTGCAAAGCTAATAATTAGTTACAACACAAGTAATAATACTACAAGTTGTAATGTTGATTTGTGGTGTGACAGAAAATGTATATAAGGATAGAGGAGTGTAGAAGGAAAAGACATTGTGTTGACCCCAAATAATTGACATAAGGTGAAAGAAAAGAGAGACAAGTTATTATTCTACTGAACAAACGCGAATCTGTTCCTTATAAATACAGAGAGAGAGAGAGAGAGAGAGAGAAATAAATTTCAGAAAGTGAAAGATATATCAAAAGATAAACTGGCAGTCTATATTGACATTGAGAGGGAGATATACAAATCCCATAAGCATTTTTTTTAAGTTTCCGTATCGAAAAATATAATGTTTCGAAGAAAATTCGTTCGAATAACGTTGAATACTAATATGGATGGATTATCATATCAAGCATACGTCCGTTTTAATCTGAAATGCGGGTTTTACTAGTACTCACTTTGCTAATGGGCTTATTAAAAATGCAATTAAACGTCATGCATTCTGCAAGTCGAAAGAGGCCCAGCCTGCCAGGGACCCGCGACGAATATCGTTTGTTCTGCTCAACGAACCATTTTATTTGACGATATCAGCACCTGTGCTCCACTTGTACCGGCTACCTGGCTGCGTTCCTCAGTTTATGTCCCGATAAAGTTGCCTTAATACTATCGTATTCTTGAACAATAAGCGTTTACGACGCTTTATGCTGTCGTCGGCGGAAGTTATGAATACATTGTTACTCGAGTTTCGGCGCTACGTTTACATGATCCAAAATAAACACACGTGATTGTTATATACGTCTTTACTATCCTAATGCTGCTTGTACGATAATAGAGATGTTATTATTTTGTATATAGAGTTTCAAGCTTAAATATTAAATACCTATAGTCAAATTATTAATTACAGCACTAAGAAGTTTAATCTTTGTAATTTTTATAAACTGGTAGCATTTTCATAGTTCCCCATATATATACTTTTTTCGAATTTAAAGTGATTGGATTTAATAGATTTATAAATAAATAGAAAACTGAATGTGTTTATATTATTTCTTCGGAATACGGTTTCCAAAACATGAACGCAGGCACGTGGAATACTTTAGTTTGACAGTGAATACAAAATTGATTAATTTAGCTTCAGTTTATTACAAAAAAGACAAACGGATCGAAAATACCTTACCTTATATATCTCAATCTCAAAAATTACGAAACGGATCTTGTTCAATCTAATTTATTTGAAAGTATTTTACACTCAAGTCGAAAATTTTCAAAAATTTCCACTGCATTAGTAGTTCAAAGGTTAGAGATGCACGTAAATTTTTGTTAATGCAATGATGATTTTTCAGACAGTAACCAGTGTTTATAATTAGACTGATAATATATAACCTGTTTTTAAAGTTGATAATAGATGACGTACGAAGTCGCAAACAAATCTTAATTTGTTTCTGTCTGCGAACGCAACCATAACTTTAATCATCAATTGTCAACAACAAATTGACAAAATTAAATGTTAACGTGACAAAAGGAAGAAGGTTACATCAATTTTGAACACCCAACTTAAAAGGACTAGCTACTTTTTTTTAACTACTCTACGGACTCTAGTTCCGTACCCTTTTTTAAAGCTTTATTTCTAGATTTAATTTTTAAAATTTTACACGCTTATTATTTTAATTCTTGTGTGTGACATTAATTAATTTGTGTTGAAGTGTATGTAACTTATTATATTAATTTTATCCTAATTTTAATACTAAACTTATACTAGTGTAGAGTGTATCTGTTACATGCTGGTGTTGTGAGGAAGTGCATGTGCAGTGTGGGCCTTATGTCTATACTTATATATTATCCTATCTAGTGCCATGTGTATGTGTATGTGTGAACTAGCTACTTGTAATCTCACAATAAATAAATTAGTTATTCTCAAGTAAAAAGTGCCTATGAATTCCTACTGCGAACTCTGGACGTTTAAACATTTCTTATTATCTGTACAGTAACAATGCAGTACAAACGAAATGTGAGCTTAAACAAGATTTCTCCAAGAATGTTTTGATTGAATCTTAAATAGTTACCCGGCAGCGATTTACAAACTAACGGGAGCGAGAAATTGAATTTCTCATTTGACGCTTGAGGTGCCTATCGTTTATCATCCGGAGGTGACATTTCATCATGTCACGGTGTCCATCTTCCTTTGTAGGGCTATTCGAGTGTAAAACGTTTGACAGGTAGAAAGGAGATGCTCGACGTAATGGGAATATTGTGAAATAATAGGGCGCAATTACTTTTGTGTCTGACCAGTTAGAATTATATGATGAATTCTGATGGCGGCTTAATTGAAAAATTAGGAGCAGCGATGTAGAGTTTCTTATTTATATCGGCATCGCTCCTTTGGAGCGTACCTTCCCGATGTTTACCAGTGCAGGCACGGAGAAAGGATGCAATTTCCTGCGGCCGGGCGGCCTGTCGTAAGAGGCAACAAAATAACCCATAGCTTGGTGGTAGGGTATTTGTTCGTCTGGATACCACCATAACAACCTTGAGTTGTGTTTCGGTATTAGTGGCCAAGTGCCAGTCCCGTTTTAGAAAGCGGCAGCACATTGGTAGCACCTTTGGTGTTACGAATGTCCATAACCAATGAGTGATAACCGTTTTTTATAATTGTTATAATAGTACCTAGTACTTAGTTCAATTTATCTAGTTTCGGTAATGAGAATAACCACCATCCTAAACATAGGATCCTACGTTAAACTTAAACTTATTAATAGTACCGTTTTTCTTTTTTGTCTATCAATGTAAGTTGTAGAAATAAAGAGGTCATCATTATTTACTTGTTTTAGATGGAGTCTGAAAGCTTGTTAAAACTTATATTTTTTAGGTTAAAGCAATCATATTTGACGTATGTATGTAGTTTGTAGTCGTATAAACGGTAAGTAGTACGTGATTATATTTTAACGAAATGATTGGGTTTCAACTTTCAATACATTTGACGATCTTTAAGAATGTAACGCAATCAAGATTTGAAATGTTCCATTCGTCTATATCAAACTACCACCGCTATTAATAAACCCCAATTTGGAGTCATATTTTATGACAGAGGTGGAGATGGGTGTCTTAATATTTTTTGTGTCGGGTTTACGAGTGGACCACATGGGCCCCAAGCCTCTGGTAACTTACCAAATCGGACTAAGATTAATTGAACCAACGATGTATGTAAAAAAAATGTTTAATTAACAATTTGCCGAGTACATTACGGGTTTAGTATATTTTAAAATATGAAAAATTTCTAGTTTTCATAGTGTAAAATGTCTTTTAGGCTTTACGTTTAAATAGAGTTTTTAAATGGTCTGTCTGCTTTCCCTGTTATTCTTCGGGATCGATGTTGTCATTATTATTTACATTTTTTCATGAATCTCGTCTTATGAGTCTATTTTATTTCGTTATGTTATTTAATAGTCATATTATTTTAATGTTTATCTATTCAATTATAAAGTAACAATATAAGAAACATGTATGTATGCAACGAATTACGAATAAGGTAAACCTGACCATTATAGCAACACTATAAAGAAATGGAATTGTCATTCTTATAATCCTTCTTCTACTGCTCTTAGAATTTTCGTCCTGTAAAAAAATGAGTTTATAAAGCTTTAAAATAATATTTTGAAATATGTCCATAGTTTTTAAGATATGAACAATTTTCAATTAAACTCTTTTTTTGTGGTTCCAAAGTAATGCAAACCGTGGACGCTTGTTAACTCTACGGAACACTTCATTGGACTACGACGCACTAGAAGGATTTGTAGTTGTTGTTGAATTTTTTTAAATAAAATCGGATTTACACCAAAGGTGAATTTTGTTAAAACTTAAAAAATATTGTAATTTTTGTTGCCCTATATGGGAAGTACTTTGGTTATTTTATTGACTGGCTCGCTAATGCAAGTTTTACGACTAATTTCACGGTTATTCATTCTCCCGCGACAGGGGGTGCCCTCAGGGCAGGCCAATGTTAACTCCAATATTCGCTGTTGAACTTGTGAAGTAATTGGACATATTAAGACAAGCGGCCGGGACTAATGAGCAAACATTTGTTCTCTGAAACAACATGTTATTGTTCTTTAATGCTTCTTTGAAATCTCTCGAGTCGATTGATCTATCGAGTTGGGTTGTCTACCCAGAAGTAGGTTTATATAATAAAACCGTAAATACAATTTGGACTTCGTCTTTCTTTTACTAAAGTTTTACATGATTAGTGTCAAGTATTCATAAATATTCAAGTTTTGGATTAATATTCAATAAAATAGGCGAAAGCCTAATTCGTCTGATAAAAGCACCACCTCAACCAAATTGTATATTTTTGACAAAGTGTTCTTGTGGCTTGAAACTTTACATTTCATTAAACACACTCGTCAAGTTGTCTGATCTTGCTCTTCTTCTAAGTCGTTCCCTCTTTGCCGAGGATTGTGACGAGATGGCAGTGAATAATTGCTTTCCTCCATCGTGATCTGTTAGGGCGCGGTGAAGGGCTGAATTCATTGACTTATCTAGCTGGTCAATAAGCAAATTTGTTAATTCATCTATTTCGTGATCTACCTTAAGGTTTCTTTCTCAGTGACCACAAGTCTCCCTATGTTGTCTAGGTTCTTGTGGCCTATGTGGTCAAGGTACTTCAATACCGTTGATAACCTCTGGTGATCTCCGATCTCCAACTCTCTCATGCATTTAAAAATAGTTTAGGTGTAGGCGAAATATTATCTTAATCTTTGAGAAAGGATACATCAATCTCTCAGTAAGGATTGATTATTTACGATATTCTCAGTTTTATGAAATTGAAACTTGGATAACGCATTTTGTTAGTTGGAATTTGGAATATCTGAAAACCTGAAACAGACTCGGAAAGTATAAATGAGTTTAAGGTGATATTTTTTAGCCGGAGATAGCTACGCATATTCCTAGTAGCACGTTATAAGCTCATCTAGTCAGCCAACAGGCTGATGTGAGTTTAATTAAAATTCACACCATTAATCATGGTGACTATTGATTTTGTGTCACGTGCCATCAGTGAGAGCACTTGCCCGTTATCAATTAGCTTTTGATAGGTTGGTTGTGCCGGCTGTCGTATATGAGTTTACGTCCGTCTAGCTTGCTGGCTTTCGAATGACTATTTGTCAATGTTTTAGATAAAGAATAATACTTGAAATTTCACTAATTACGTTTTTCTTCATGTAATAATCCCTTAGAAATATTAAACAAAAGAGTTTTGTCGCAACTACAAAACACACATTCCACTAACAAGTCACATTATCCACAAAATCACTGAGATCTTGTTTAAAGACAATTTATCTTAAGCTGATAACAGACGGTTTATTTCTGTTTAATTTAGATATAAAATAGATAGATATGAATAAATCAAAGTGATCCGATAAACATAAACTGGAATCATTCAATGACATTAAATACTGTTGTGGCCTTTCAATTCTGTGTCTATCAATCAAATAGATTCAACTTGGTTGATCCATCTAATATTAGCGTACAACTTTTGTTAATTTCTAAGCAGTATTGTACCTACCAGTATTTTAAAATAACCTTAGATCTCCCACGTAAAAAACTCGGTCAATCCGATTTAAAATAATATAATGACAGGTTGCTATGGTGACTTCTTTGGTAGACGAGTAGTTAGGTGGTAATTGCAATGGCTGTGGAGCCAAAAGTCAAGACCTCAGCAATATCTTTTTGACCGTATCCGCTTATCCTATATGTATAAACATGTTTATTCTAGATTAGTGTCGTGCTTATCTACTTCTTATTGAAACAGTAAAGGAAATGATGTCGTAATATAGCAGCACCATACATTTGTAAATTGAATGGTTTATAAGGACACCCCACGGAATGTAAGATAATGTAACAACTGGCCTGTCTTAATACGATAAACGGCTTAAGCCCAATAAAACTAAACAAGTTAAACGGGCCGAGGCCAATAAAGCACCCGCCTTAAAGAGATAGTTGCATCAGTAATGATATTATTTGACTTTGGTTCTTCTTATAGCACCATGTAGGGGTCTTCAAATGGTCACAATATGGCATGAGTAATGACACGCCAGATGTATCATCTTAGTAATTGATATAACCAGACAAGTAAATAAGAAAATATTATGGTATCATTATTTTCAATTACTGCCAAGAAACCACTCGCCTTGTATCAGATCGTTCAGCGAATGCAAGAGCGAGCTGCGTGTCTCGCTGTATTACATTTTGCCCGCTTATTTTAATACAGTAGAATTTTTATTTTCCAGACGTGGTATTCAAAACTGGAACGTTCGAAATATTGCAACGTTCTCTTATAATAGTTTCCATGCAAAATGTCACCGCATGTTTTGTTGCAAGTGCTCTCGAGCAGACTTCAAACTTAAAAGTTTCAAGATATGTTTACAATACAATTTTAAACGCAATCTGTTCACTGGAGTAGGGCCAACAGCGCATTGCGATTCGCAATCTGAGAACAATACTTTTTTTTAAAGAATACTTTATAGGGTCTGGTTACAAGATAGTTTGGACCGGTATTATTAATATCAATTTCGAATTTTGGTTGTTAAATGCAGCTCCACCCAAATCACACAAGGCATGTCAACTCACAGTCCTATGATTAAGGCCAAATGGCCCGAGGATAAAAGTTTTATGGCTATTCGAAAAATCACATTTCATTGGACTTGACAATTTCTGCAAAACGTTGGTTTTGTAAAAATGCTTTTAATACAATCAATATTCTATAAAAAAATATTTACTTTCAAATGCAACACACACAAGACAAACATATTAGAAAGTACTAGACTATATGTCACAATCTCAAAAATGAGTTTGAATCTATAGGTAAGTATGATTAATTTTTGAAGCGAAACTTCTTTATAATCGTTGTGATTTGAAACTCGATGAAACAAAAAAGCGACAATAAAAGAGATAAACACATAGATCTATGGTTATCGATGTTGTCGGTAACATATATTAAATGAAAAACAATCACTTGCGTTGATAAACTTTGTATTTGCATGTAGTTACATAAACACATTACATTGCAATGGTAATATAAATTAATATAATTATTGCGTGTGGCTTAGCGGATCTTTAGCTGCAAGATCTGACAAGATGGCAAACACACATTCATGTGTTGCCAGAGTGCAATTTGGAATGGCTGGCCTGGGCACAAGGCCCAACGCCACAGATCTATAATAGGACTAAGCCTGCGAAAGAACTCATGCAGTTAGAGTTGGAAATGTTTTGAAGTTTTTCGTTAATACTTCAAATTTCGTATTTTAAAGCTGAAATATACAATAAAGAAATAACATATGAAATGTTACGTCACGAAATTTAGAATCCCTCCCACCCATTGTCAGACTTTGTTTCACTTCTACTGTGTGGGAACTGCACACTTCACATTTTTTTAAATCTGTGCAGCTAGGCACACTTTTTTAACTACTGCCAGTGACTCCATATTATAATAATACGCGTGTTTTTTTTATGTTTGCGTATAGGCAAACTGGCAGACGGGTCCACTTGATGGCAAGTGGCTACCGTCGCCCATGGACATCTGCAACACTAAGGGAGCCGATGCGTTGCCTACCTCGTTGAGACTTTAAAAATCTGTTTAGATACGCCCTTTTTGAAGAGCCCATATTTTAGCGCTCTGGGAAAACCGCGGGAGGGAGCTCATTCCACAGCTTGCTTGCGTGTTTTGAAATCCTCTATATGTGGCAATGGTAAAAAGTAAAATTTTAATTTGAGTACTAAAAGAATTAATATTGAAATGTGATACGTTTAACGACAGATGTTAGAGCTCATTCGAATCCAATGTGAATATAAAAAGTTATTACTTTTTACACGTCGATATTAAAAACGTATTAATTTTATTTTTGCGTCTTATGGTTCGTATATAAATATACAGGGAATGTGATAAAAAATATCGGCCGGGTTCGTCTGACTTGTTTACGCGAGGGCAGAGGTCAGTGGGAATATCATGGGTGTTACATGGCGTGGGTGTTTTTACTGCGCCGTTTTAGTAGTAACAGTAAAATAAACCCGGTCCGAATGTTCTGGGAGGACCGGCATCATTGTTGCACTCCTCGGACGAAGGACCATCGACTTCTTTATAGGCGCCGCGGCTAACTCGTCACCAGTTAACTTTTATCGAGAGACAGTTATGTCCGATGAATTGGATGGCCGCTGTTAAACCTTTTTGCACTTTTCTCGTTTCTATTCTTGAGTTTTGTTAGTCAAGTTTATTTACTGTAAGCCATCTTTGCTATTGCAAATATATGCAAGACTTTTTGTGATTTGTTTATAGACCTGTAGTTATATTTTCATATAACATTTGTATGATTAGCTTGGCTTAAAATCATGAGCTCATGAAGACGTGAATTAAAGCTTAGTATTATTCACTATTAATTAATATTAAGTTCTTAGAACTGCAAGAAATATCGTTTGAGGGAAGGTAAAGGGGATCTCTTCCAAGCAACCCCCCAGACTTAATAACAAAATACAGAATATAGAAGCAAAGCGGTGGTTTATCAAATTGAAAATGTTCAACACATTCATAATAATCATCATAGAGTAAAGAATGAAAATTTGTTGTAAGCACTGAAAAAAAAATGCACAAATATTAATACACTAAGGAAGTATAAGGAAGTTATCACTTCGAATTGATGTTAAGTGTGCTTTTCTGTAGATAATAAAACATAAAAAAATAGGATTGAGAATATGGTATGATTGTTTTTTTTTAAATTTCAAAACGTTTTTAGCTCCGGTAGCGTTGCGTCCTGAATGACAAGAATCGAATTTATAACCTAAGCTTAAATATACAAGAAACGTCCTTAAACTATGGACTACCTGATTTACTTACCAAGCCACTACAATAAAACGATATTATTTCGCTTTCTAACAAAATTCTGGCATGAAACCGCATATAGTCATTAATTTTGCCACATTTTGTTATAGGGGTGACAGAGTGCGGGCCTCCGGGGGCTAAAGGTGTTTATCACAAAGTATAATTGATTCCATTGGGATTGCGTCAGTACTATCTGTTTTGTATTGGTATTTGTGGGGAGGCTTTTTAGTCTTGATTTTGCCTGCAATTTAATTTCATGAAAAAGTATGTTTTTTTATTGCACGAGTTACCACTTGGCTGTGGGTGGTTTTGTCGTCTTTTACGACAGCCTGCCCGGCCGCAGGAAATTGTATTCTTTCTCCGTTCCTGCGCGGATACGGATATTACAGAATAATGGCCTTTAATTAATTCTAAATAGATTAATACAAACTGAAATTAAACTATGCTATAAATATAACTATACTTACAAAATAACAATCTATAAGTAAAAAATAGACGCCAGGTCGCTGTCGGCGGGGAGCGTGTCTAAAATGCTGGCCGTATTTCCACGTTGGGTAGCAACGCTGATGCGTTGCCCTAGGTGCAATGAAAAAGTCATTACTGGGGATAGTAGTCTAACTAAGAACATGTCTGTATGATTTTAATGATTCATATATAGACATATTATTTAGTATATATAATGTGGTCCACATATACCGCACCGTTAAATACACTCTTACTATTCTTGTTAAGAACTGCGTTGTTAATGCCATTTATCTTTAAATTACGTAAATATTGGCGCATGATTGACCAACCGCCAAAATTTGAATCTACAAGGGAATGCCGACTGACGGTATATACAATTAAATATAATTTAGTTTAAATAAAATAATATAAACTAATAGGTAGGTACCTATTTCAGTTAAGTGACAGAAATATGAAACATCTTTAATTAAAGCATACATTACATACAACATAATGACACATTAAGAACAATGATGGGCGTGTATAATGCGACTAATTATCGCACCCCTGTCTGCCCGCATCGGGAATGACGTAAATCCTCTTGGACGCATTCCGAATGAAATGTATGTGTTAATTTTATAATCTGTGGTTAATTTAGATGAGGGTACCTTTATGATGATTGAGAATTCAGTTTGCTTCGAAATTGGTGTTAAATTGTTCATAGATTTTGTGAAGTCAGTTATATTGAGATTAGTTGAGTGTTCCACTGCTGGGCTTGGGTCTCCCAGTTATATATAGCGGAAGCAGGTATGTTCAAGGTGGAAATTATTATATATTGGTCATATTTATGTATAGGATTCCTTACGGTATTTTCTATCCAATAAATATATATTATGTATTTATATATTTTTTTAAACTTGCTTGTGTGTAAATTTATGTAATATAAACGTGGTTTACGTCTATGTATATAATATATAGTATATATAGTAAGGTATACTGGATAACATTTCACCTTTATCTGTACCAGACTAAGTTCTCGTAACATACTGCAGTGCGATCAGCATCCTATTATAACAATGGAATCCTTTAGCCGACTTCATTTTGAGAGCCCTAAACTGTGTCTTCTGACTTCAAATCAGTGTAAGAATTGAAAGTCTTAATAATGTTGTTATTAGACGTATAATTGAATCAACTTGATTGAACATCACAGAACTGAAGATACACGACGGTATTCAATGACATTGAATGATTCAAGTTCATATTTAAATAAATCAACATCGTTAATTCATCCAAATTGAAAGATAGAAATGATCCGTCTGATATCGACTACCGACTATCCTAGAAATATGATCGGAGAAGTGTGAGTCATTTCAATATGAAGCACCTATGACGGTATAATAACTAATGTGATTCATATTGTCTATAATTATAGTTAAGGGATCCTATTTAACAAATGCCAATATGCAAGAGTTTTGGCTGGAATATCTTGTATGCGATTTTTTATCTTCCAATCTGAGTTCTTTGAGTAAGGTGTTATGAACCCCTCTCTCTCATCGCTTTGCTACTCATGATCTAACTCAAATACGAGATTATTTTTTGTTTTTTTTTATTGTATTTATCTTATTTTTAATGCCATTAATAAAATTGCACTCATAGCAACGGAAAACACGGCTAAATCCTTATGCATCTTGATAATATATGACGTTTATATAATCGTAAGTGTAATATGTAAAAACGAAGAACAGCATCATTTAAATATGACCATAGAATTTGAGAGATATATAATATTTGTATGATAAATATATGACGGTGAAATTGGGGCGTATGTGTCATTTCAACATTTGACAGACTTGGTCAAAAATGATTTTAATAACAAAAAATGTTCCTTGGGCATGTTTATTCATATAAAGTTTAAGAGATTTTCAGACTTAATTCGACACTGCGCAGGTGTCAATTTGAAAATTTTTGTTTTAAGGGTACAGGCATGATATTATAAGAACAAAAAATGTTTTTTTAAATCATTAGGGGCTACAGAAAAAAATGCATGAGAGCGCATCCACATAAAGAATCAACATACAATAAAGATCAATGTTCTTAAGAAATAAAATTCAAGCATGATTTGGATTGTACAAGTATTAAAAATCTAACAAAGGAGCCTCCCTTATTTATTCAATTCTATGTACACAATACACAGCTTATACAATTTGTATGGTAGTCTAATACAAGTTTGGATAAGAATCTTTTTTATATGGTTGATAAGAAATCTAATCTTTCCCGGCCCCTCGTTTTCTAGTTCCCGGAGTCCATTAAAAAGTACCCTCAGTTTTGGCTAAATAATACCGGAATACTATTAGTGAGGGGGATAAACAAAAGACTCAGCAAGTACCGGAACTAAACCACGGTAGTGCACCGTCGGGAATAGGTATTGAATGCGGTGTGGTATGTAGTCGGCTCGAGAATGTGATTTTCGAATTTTCAAACATACATGTATATTTTTGTGGTAACGTTGAAATTCCAGTCAAATTGGCATCATCGTTGTGCAATACTAGACCTTCTATAAAAAGTATTGCGCTGTCATTTTTTGCTAACTAACAGGGGAAATAAAGTTTGGAGCGGTCTATATAAAGGGTACTAAGGTACTTCAGTGGATAAGATACCTGCTTCTTATTCCATTGATGTAAAGTGGAGTGGTTCGATGTACCGTATAATTTTTCTAGCCTATAATGTAATTAATTACAATTAAAAAGTGATAACGGCTGCGTTTTTGTGGACGGGGATTAAGTAATCGTATAGGATAGTATATAGTAGTGTAAGTACACAAATTAAATTACCTAGGCCCCAAAAAGTATCGGATGGATGACGACACAGACGGCTGGTGACTAACTAATTAATAAAACAGCTATGTTTATTATAGCAAAGTTTTGAGTTTAAACTAATTTTAGTAAAAATTGGTACATAAATATAATATAATAGAAACCAGATGAAATAAACACAGGATAACTATTTATCCACCAAAAGCAAAAGTTTCCTCAGGATACGGTACCAAACTGTGCACCAATCACATAAAAAACACTTATAACGTAATATTTTTTTAATCTCCTACCTCCCCCTGAAGGTTTTTATCTATATAACCTTCTTAACATATAACGATTTATTACAATCATTAGCAAGAAAGAACAGCGCAATACTTAGATAATTTTGATACAAGACCTGGTATTGCACACACAACGCTGATGCCTGCCATTTATGATACTAATTATTTTAAAATAATTTTATTAATACTTTTAGTTATTATATGATTACTATTTATGTGTAAATATATCTCATGAGTATACATCTATTTATCTTAAATTATTAGTACATATTTTAAAAATCTAGCAATATCTGAATTTATGCACCACATACATCGCCAGATTAGCTTAGAATATCGTATAAGTTAGGTTTTCTGGAAGAGATCGCTCTTCAACGATAAGACCGCCTATTGTTCTACCTAAAAATATTGTAACTAATGTATTGTGTGTGTCATTTTGGTGAGCAATAAAGTGTTATCTATCTACCTTTTTTTATTATGTTTTATAATTTCAAACAGTAACTTACCACAGCTCATGAGTAGCGTAAAAGCAGCAGATGTGCGCCGTACGCGCCTAGCATCGACCCGCGGACCCTACTCGAATGACTCACGACGACTCAATTACACATTCGATAGTTTTTGTGGTGCCCCGTGTCGATCACAGAACTCAGGACTATACATTTTATGAGGACGTTCAACTATTACTCTGTAATTAAAAACGAATGAGGGTTCAATAAACATTGTTCGGGTAGGTCCCCTTTAAGGTATAGGGATGCTCATTGTGAAATGTTTTTGCATGGTAATTTCATATTAAATTATAATGTCTTTTTAATTTATTATAATTAAAATGCATTGTTAACTATTTACAGGATAAAGCGAAAAGTACAGGCATCGAGAATAATGCGAGTAATAGGTGAATAGAAGTGGTAGCTAAGTATCGCAAGTTTTTACTGTACAGTTTGATTAAGAAATAATGTACAAATGTGGTTAAAAGTGAACAATGGTTGTAGAAAATATCCTAAAAGATCAACAGCTTGTTTTAAACGAAAAAAAAATATTGTGAAAAATCTTACCTGCCTAGTGAAATGTGCATTTTCATACTTACGTATAACTCAATCCATAACAAAAACAACAGATTTTTGTTGAAAATTTTGCATGAACATTATTCTAACTCTTGACTATTCATACATACTTGACACTGGCTAGATAAACAAATCGTGCAAACGTATTTTTAAAAAGACGAAAAGCTTTTAGATACTATATCACTACTTGGCAGTGTTGCCAATTTAGCTCTTTTAGAGCTAAATTTAGCTCTATTTCAATACTGTCAGCTCGAAAAAATTATATCTAGCTCTTTAGCTCTCTTTTAGGGAAATTTTGGCTCTATTTCTATTCTAAATTAATAGTACAATTATTGCATTTAGGCTGTGTGAAAGCGTGTGTACTCTGAACGCACTCAGTTATATAGCATATACAAAATTATTTTACTACTTGAACTCGTACATAATTTTGTTTTTGATTGTGGGAAATCCCCTACAATCCTTGTAGCGGTTCAATAGGTGTGTAGCAGTGTGAAACAATGAGTCGGTGACCTTTAGTTTGAATACGAAGTTGATTGACATTTGAGACTATAAGTATAAGTAGTGTGAACGTTAGAATTTAAAAGTTGTAAGAAAGTGTAATATCACTGATATTTATTTGATATTCTTTCCTGATATTATATCAGGAAAGATGTCATCAAGTAAGCCTTACACTCAAAAATTTCGAACGGAATGGCTTTCGGAAGCTGCTTTTCAAGGTTGGTTAAAAGAAGTAACAAATGATAAAACCAAAGCGTATTGCAGTTACTGTCACTGTGAAGTAAATGCAAAGAAAAATGATTTGTTGAATCGTATTACGCGCAAAAAACACATAAAAGCAGCAGAACCATTTTCTTCTCGACGACAAAAAATATCTTTTGAATCACTGCCACTGCCACTGGTGCTCGAATCACCAGTGGCAGTGGCGCTAGGTTGGATCATTTTGAATCATTAATTGAAAATTTCGATGATGAAAGTGTGTAATATGTAATATTTATTATAATTATAGTTGATTTATTAAATTACATCTAAAATTATTAGCTCCCTTTAAAAAAAAATCTAGCTCTTTTTTAGCTCTTTTTGAAATATGATCTAGCTCTCTTATAAAAATTGAGTTGGCAACACTGCTACTTGGTACCACAAATCAGATTTCTCATGATATAGATACATCTATATTGATATATGTATGTAGATACCGCCTTATACAGTATACATTTAAAACGGGCCCGGACTTATGCCGTGTATGCAAACGGGTAACGCAAATAACACTATAACCATATTTGCAGACTCATAAAATAACTTGTACTACAAGACGTTTATTTTAAAAGATGCTGCAACTTCGCACACCGGCAACCGCTATAACATAAGACTAAACTTTAGTGCTTATCCCATAACTTATGTTTTACATAGTCTCAAGCGAAATACATACACAGGATATATTTTCTAATTTAATACATCCCGCCGAGTCGCGCTCTCTGTTTGGAGCGCAAGTTATTACAGTAATATCTCGCCTTGTCTTACAATACTTATCTAAAATTTTCTTGTTTTGTCTCCGCTTCGTCGCTAAAAGGAAATACTTGTTCGAATAAATAAACGCCGCTTAAACTGTTGTCGTTGTCAATCTGTGCGTTGATCCAACAGTTCTTTTTATAGCCCGATGAATATGTTGCATGTGTTCTTGAAATTGAGCCTTATCTTTAAGTTTTTTCGTCGCATATGTTTCGTATTAGCGCTTCACCGAACGATGCAAAGATTTGTTGTTCAATCGTCACAATTGAGTCAACGCGGCAAGCAATACAGGCGATTTTCGACGATTTGAATGCAGATGTAAAAGCGAAAATTGCTTGTTAGGTTTGGAGTTTGATGTATTGTAATAGATTTTTGTGTTCCCTGTACGACCTACCGCAGAACAATAATAACTTTGCTTTAATCCGATGTAATTCATGAACAATTTAATGCGATGCAGACTGGTCATTAAAAGGAGTTAGTTTTAAAAATATTCACGTCGTTTTCTTGAGCGTTATTGAAATGATTATGATCGTTGTTAACACATGTATGTAATATTTATCTTTAAAATATCTTTCTTTTGGGCACGTTTCCAACTGACAGCGGTCTAGCCACGGTCAAGCACTAGATTTTATACTTTAATTTGTATATATAGTTTTATTTAATTAAGAAATTATAATTAGATATAACCTTTATGTGTTGTTAAAGATGGGACTGGACGTTTTTACAAAAAGGAGAGGCAAAATACATAATTGCTAATTCATTATATTATATAGTCTGGGAGTAAATAAATAACGCTTGTATAATAATATAATATAAAACGATAAACTCTGAGGGTGATTTCAGTGACAGCCAGACGTTGGTCTGGCTGTCACTCTGGTCTGTTGGTTTATGTTGAAACAATGCAGATTTTATTTATAAAATGTATCTGTAAGATATTTAATCTATCAGAAAACGTCCTAATGAAGTAGGTGAGCTGATACTTAGACTACATGGCTGTTAAAGAGTTATTTAGAAAATAATAATAATTGTTGATATATGACTTGAGCATACATAAATTCAATCATATAAACTAGAGATGCCACGAATTGTGGTTTGGCAGAATATTCAGCCACGCTCCCGGCCGAAGCACAGAATATCCAACTGCTCAGTGTTTGGCGTAAGATTAAACGCGCATTGGTGCCTAGCAAGATTTTTATTTATTTTCACATTTTAAAAACTCGCAGAAACATTAGATTAAAATATGAAAAATATTTAAAATCGCAGTAAAATACTGTTAAAACGTACTTTATATAATCAATAATTTAATTTGTGATTAAAAAATATATATTTTTGAGAGACATGTGGGCTATTTTTCACGATTTGAAATCCAGCCGAAAAATTAACAGAATTCAAATGAATACCGATTAGTTAAAACACGTGGCCGAATAGGCCTAATACCGAATGGCAGCCGAATATTCGTTGCATCTTTAGTATGAACTACGTGAGGGAAGAGGGTAAATTAAGTTTTTCACGCTGCCATTTTTATCCAATTTGTGTGTATAATAACTGCCCATAACTGTCCGACTGCTGGGCTCGGGCCTCCCACTATAAGGGGAACGGCTAGTCCAAACCGGCTTGGCAGGTTTGACACATCGGTTATCTCGATGTGTAGGTTGCATCACGATGTTTTCCTTCACCGTTGTTAGCACATGGTAACTGTAACGATATGCGCATTAGGTCAGAAAACTGCCTAAGTGGTGCATGTGTTCCGGCCAGGATCGAACCCGCTACCACGACTTCGACGATCACGACACGGCCAAGACGACACCAAGTTATGTGCTTATCCATTTTTATAATATAATGACTTCTCACGGCTGTATAACCATCTTCGTTCATTTTAAGTTCTTTGAAATATTTTTATTCATTTTTTATATTTTTTTAAGCCAGCTGTTTTCAAATGTGCTTAATCAATCTTCAAAGTATAAAGATTAAATAAATCTCCGACCATTACAACCAAATGTAGAACAAACAGCTACAAAGCATTGGCAAGGCTATAAATTGCCGGTGATTGGTCGCATATTATTATCTAAAATGGGTGCTAACGACTCGGTGCTTTTAGAACAAGTGTCGATTACCCACAATTTATGTTGAACTCTGTTCAGTGTTTGTTCGACTAATTGAATAGTAGGAGCTTTTGTGAACAGACAGACAAACATTTATTTTAAGGACAATATATAAAACTAAGTTTTTACTTATATTCGTTGAAGTTGTAACTGTTTTATCCGTAACCTTTGAGACCTTTAAATTTCGGTTGTAAATTAAAAAGTTGCAACGATTATGACGAGAAAAATAGGTTTATTTTAATTTCTTAAAAAAGCTGGTTAGTTATGGAATTTGTGATCACAGCTACAGATTATATTGGACTTTACGTATGACCTTTAAAACATTTTTGTGAGAATTTTATTTAAATAACAATTTTATTTTTTAGACGTTATTTAGTTTATTCTGATTAGAAATATTGATTTTTAAATGATGCTGTTTCGGAATTTATAGTTTAAGTGTAGCCCTTAACCCGTATGACAAAATCCTGCGACTATGTACGGTCTATTCATGGCTGGTTCCTATATATTACCATTCATTCACCGCTGGTTCTTATATCTTACCGACCGTTATTTGCCTTACTATCGGTTAAAATTGGCC
Source organism: Dendrolimus pini (assembly GCA_949752895.1). Lineage (NCBI taxonomy): Eukaryota > Metazoa > Arthropoda > Insecta > Lepidoptera > Lasiocampidae > Dendrolimus > Dendrolimus pini. Next base: position 9,625,771 of record OX457133.1, read on the forward strand.
ATAAGCTTCATAGAAGTAACGTCAGACGTTTACCGATGGTAGGGCAAGTAAATGAATAGTGAGATATAGGAACCTACCATCATTGAATGTTAGCAAGAACGCAACATTGCTCCGTTTACATGTACAATGTCGTAATTGTTAAAAGTTTCACATTTGCTTTATCTATTTACACTGAGTTCTTATCTGACATTACAGGTGGGTTATCTTGATGGACGTTGTATGCACGTAATAGCTTTTAAGTTCCAAACCTCTATGTTTTCTTGTTGTATTTGAAGACTGTTATTGCAAGAAAACTGTCTAAAATTAAGATATCAGCGTATAATTAATATTTATATATTTGTTATAACCCGCTCCTGTTTTTATTACCCGCTGCGTCAATTTTTCATACATAATTAGGTACTGCGCAGCAACTAATTTATAGAGATTATAACGTTATGTGTGGTTTCCTAAGCATATCATCTGTCCATATTATATAATCTGTATATATTGTAACATTTGTGTATTTATTACTAAAATTTGGGATTACTTTTAGCTATAAGACCGCCTTTTGTGCATAATTAGGTATAGTTTTTATCTGCAAGTTAATTTTTGTATTGGTGTACAATAAATTGTTATCTATCTATCTGTCATATTAAGTAATAAACGTTGCGAATTATTCTTGTAGTAATCATTTTAATGTTGATATTGTTTAAATATAAATAATTTCCGCTCCTCTTCCTACTTCTATATCTTTATTATTTAGTATATTAAATTCATTTATCGTAAATAACCAAATTAATCTTTAGTTTTTTGTATATATTTATTAATTATATTTTCCAAGTTTTCGGTTTAATTTTCTATTTTGTAGCGATGCGTTTCCCTTGTTTTATAAAACTAAATGGAAAAGCCATTTATACATGAATCTGGCTGAATGCACGTACCGTGCCAAGCCAAAATTGAACAATGAAGAAAAAAAATATATATAACTATCTCATGACTAAATTCAAAAGTGAAACAATTCAACTGTTTAACTTATGTAAGTGTCATTTTTAATTTTACCTTCTTATGTTTTATTCCATAGAATACCTTTTATCTAATGATAGAAAATTCGGCCCTTAGTTGTTTAAAATGGCGACCTTATTAAAAAACAAAATAGGTATCCGACGCAAGTCTAATTTATAGTTAAGTATTGTTTTTGAAACATTGGACCTTGCTGTTTTAAAGTGTATATCCTTATTTTGGTTTAATTTGATTATAATAAAATAATCATGTAAAAGGGGTAATAATCACTCCAACTGTTAAAAAGAAGCAAAGGTATTTTAAGAATGATATCGTTCATTATACAGAATATTCCAGAAACTACCTCAGAGATTAAGGTTAAGGTTAACGAAAAAAATGCCCTAACTGTGTGTATATTGTTTTAGAATTTTTGTTTACATTTTACAAAGTTCACGAAACCTCTTATCATAATATTTGCTCAGTACAAAATAAACTTTGAGGTTATTAGTTGGGCTGTCTAAACGCCGCGTTGGTGTTTGCACAATGTCCATGTTTTGAAGAGGGCCAGCTGGCTGCAACAGCTGTTCGATGGTGACTCTTGAGACTCTTTCAAGTCAAGCACTTGCTATTGAGTTTGTGGTGGCAGAGATCAACCCTCGCGATATCATGGTCTCAACACTAATGTTATGTTTGTAAATACGGGGATTGCTAATTGAAAGTTTCCATAATTGAAATAAATTAAAGACATGAAATTTAATAAGTCGCAGAGTCGCAGCTAATGTTAGTCGCTAACACCTGAAATTTTATTTGAACTGAAAATTCCTTTTTCTAATTTGAAAATTTTGAACAGTACTCAGACTTATCTCAAAGAAGTTTTTGATAGTGTTCAGTATAATATTCTTGTAATTTTTCTTACTCAAATTACGATGTAATTCAATATTTAAAAATTATCACTTTACGGTATAATTGGTTTATAAATCGTTATAGTAAGTCTAATTAAGAGTGATGCTAATTTCAAGTAAGATTTTAAAAATAAATTACAAATCGCACTTTTGAAAAGTGTTATTATGTAAGTAATACAAGTAGTGCAAAGTCACTTCTCCAAATAAGAGGAAACCACAAGAAAATCCATAGGTAATGTACGCTATCTGTGCCTTATAAGTAACGTGAAATGTATGTGTGAAAGTTTAATAAGTACTCGTGATAAAGTACCGTTTACTTAAAAGCACGCTATTAAAGACACCATTATCACTTACATTTACCAATAGAAATGTTATGTCCACTTATTAGAAAGTGTTAGGATAAAACATAACAAGAAAAAATCAAGATTAATAATCTGCCGCATATAATAATATAATAACATCCAAAACCTATCCACTACTGAGATCGGGTCTTCTACTATAAGAGAACGGACATACCTAGAACGCTTGTCCAAGGCGGCTTGGCATGTTTGACACATCGGTTATCTCGATGTGCAGGTTTCATCACGATGTTTTCCTTCACCGTTGTTAGCACGTTTTAATAGTAACGATATGCACATTAGGTCAGAAAACTGCCTAACTGGTGCATACGTTCCAGCCAGGATTCGAATCCACGCCCTGCGAGCTTGGCATGCGAGACAACGCTACATTACCACGACTTTTCTCTGTTGAGTACTGTTCCACACAAAATCGGGTACTGCGCAGCTGACTGCAGCTAATCTGGAGAACTGAAGAAGCCATAAGATTTGACACGTACTACCAGACTGATATCTCCTTTATTTAAAAACAAGTCATGAAATTTAATATTGTCTTTAGTTTTCGCGACTTGTATACGTAATAAAACTACTACCTTCCGTGATCACGGCCACTGAAAAGTGGCCGAAATGTCGGAATAACAAAAATCAAATAAATTACCGCGCTTAAAACCGTAAAAACGTAGTTTCATTATCATCAAATTTATTTAGAAGCTATTATTACCACCTTTCTTTGTTCATACTATGAATATGAAAGTGAGTTTGTTTCGCTATTTATGTTTTCCCTCTCCGTGACCTTTACTATGAACCAATTACTTACGAGTATAAAGACTTTATGTATTTATGTAGTTACTTCAAAGATCAGAAAAAATATAGAGTATGTAAAATATAGTGAAATATAAGAATATAATGTTTTTTATACTGCACAATGCGTATTTTTCAACTGGATAAAAGTGGAAAGTTTACGTAAAAAATAAGTTCTAGAAATACCTACATATAGCATATGTAGCATCTGGAATTCGTAACAAAATTTTACTAAAGTTCAGATCTGCATCATAAATAAATCTAATAAGAAGAAGAACACCATAGTCATACATCCATTTTAAATAAGTATCTCGTTCATAATGTATAACGACTTGAACAAATTTTCGTCATTTCACAAACAAATGATTACTACAGAGTAAATTACAGCTATCACCCTTTGCTTATCGTGAGAAAAACATATACATTCGTTACAGTGAATGTATTAAACTATACGTACATGAATATACGAAGGTAAAGGTCTAAAAGGGGTTACCACTCTAAAACTAAAAACTCACAGTAATATTAAAAGTGTGATTAAAAGTAAACATTGTCATAAAGAACACACAAAGAGAGCTTTTAACATATTCAAAAGAATAATACATTTGTCACTGTGGTTCAATGGCTGATCAACTACATGCGTCTTATCTTAATCACTGTTTTGAATTCTAAGAGAGTTTGCATCATTTAATTTAGCTGCTGTTTTTTTAACCTGCATATATAATATTGTTACGAGCTACACAGGACTCGAATTAAAATGCCGTTGGAATTACTATAGAGTTTATTGGAACTGTACAAACACGTATAAAACAGGTACAAATATAAGTACACACTGTATAAACTGCACGACTCAATAACACACGCAACTCCGTCACTATATCGCTAATTGATAGTACTACAATGTCTAGTATCATAGTCGTCGCTTGACTGCTCCATCCCTCCGTTCGGGCATTGTTTTATACTAAACTATATAATAGAATAAAGGACCGCGTTCACTGATTTAATCCGCCCATCTGGCAAGCTTCGACGCAATGCAATAACAACAAGGATTAGTTCGACACTAATGACGACCGTCATAAAACAATTTCAACAGCTACAAGATCTTTTGCAAATTTTAAACACGAAGTAAACAAAAGAACCCCGAAATTTGTAACAATACTACACATTGTTAAAATTACTACGTGCTAATATCGAATATTTGGTATATCAGTTATTAAAAACTACTCAGGCAAACGTAGAAATGGGGAGACTCGAGCCTAAGATTGGGATTTTTATGGACCCACATTACATATATGTTTAACTGATGCAATAATAATTTATTTGGAAACATATTAGTCTCTAATAATTTCCAAATATCAATCGTCTCATGAGCTAATAACACCTATCAAGTTGGGAAAATTCTTTCATATGGCAATAATCTGTAGGGTAGTATGGTTAAGCTTTCATTTGGTCCCCTGCTCTAGACGAACAGACAAAACCCATTAGGTTTGTGATAATGCAAGTTCATCGCGGCCCCAGGTATTGTTTAGTGTTGCCAACGGGACAAAGCAGGGTTGCTGTCTCATCTACAAACCTATTACGATCCATTGTTCAGGAAGCGTGTAGAAAATTAAAATGCAGCATTGTATGAGCTCGCACGCCACGGCCAGGGGTATGGATGTTTTGTTTTACCTAACACTAGTTATTTTCCCGCTGGTTTCTTTGCATTGATCTATAGACATTCCGAAGACATAAAATCTATACAATGAAGAAAACTGAAGTATCGCTTTGTGATCTTTAAGGACTAAAATTTAATTGAAAATTGTTCTTTATACAATGTCTTACACTTTTTTTAAATGTTAATCTTCTGAAAGTTTGTCAGGCTTCGAAATGGTGTATCGAATTTTAATTAAATTAATGCACATTAAAACAGGAAATTTATCTTAAATTTTTGTCCCTAAAATTACTAATATTGCATATTATTTTATTGTTGTTATATACTATTAACACTGTGGCTGCTGGACTAGTATTCGAGGCGACCACAATTTCGAGTTGTTAGCAACTGTTATTAGTCCATTAACGTCCTATTATTAGACTCAAACCTTCTCACTTGGGAACACATCGTTAAATCCGTCGTATTTGTCTGAGCCAGATTTCGTTAATCTTGATGTGCAAGTTTTCTCAGGATGTCCCTTCATCGTCCTAAATGCTGCACCTCTTGTACCATGCGTGAATTTATTTCAATCTGAAAATACTTGAAATAAAATATTCCACAACACCATCTGTTAGGACGAAGCATTCCCCTTCACCTTTTCTGGTGCGCACTGCCGAAGATTGTACTAATTTGTCGGGGTCTGTTTTTCAACAGTAAATAAGTATCTTCTAGGTAAGTGTACTCCATCCTAGACAGCGTCATCACTCAAAATCAGATGAGACAGTGGTTAAACACGAACCTACAAACCTAATAAAAAATACAGAAATGAAAAAAGCGTGAATCTTTCGCTCTTCTATTAGTAGAGACAGGATACAACTAAGTGAAGAAAATTTATGTCTAAGAACTCATGTTACTAGCGATTGTCTTTGAGTTATTAGCTAACTGTAAAATTCTTAATACACAACGTATGTTTTACAACACTCGCTCTTTCTGACGCTTGTACCTCTATCTTTTTATATAATTTGAGTTTTAAAGAAAATTACCTTCTTAAAATTACTGTAGTAACATAGGTAGTTAAATAACACTTCACAGCTCACTACAATAAAAAAATCACAAAAGTATTTAAACCATAGATTTTGTTAACAACCTTAATTTCCAAAGCCATGGTTATGGTTTCAAGGATTTGCATATAAAATACCTTTTATCTTATACTAATATATAAAGCTGAAGTGTTTATTTGTTTGCTTGAACTCGGTAATCTCAAGAACTACTTATCTGATTTGAAAAATTCTTTCTGTGTTAGATAGCCCATTTATCGGTGAAGGTTATAGGCTATATATCATCACGCTAAGACCAATAGGAGCGGAGTACCAATGAAGAATGTTTCAAAATTGGAGGTTTATAAAGTAACTTTTTTTTTCTATTCCACGCGGACGATGTCGCGGGCAGAAGCTAGTTTATATAAACTTATATAGGTAACTAAATTAGCAAATAGATGCAGTAATACGGTACCATTGCATTGTTGCCTATTTACAGCTCATTACCACGATATCTAAACAGCATTCCAACACTGCAAACTAAACATGTTACTTAAATTATTTCATCACTTCGTTTGCAATGAATCATACTAAACATAAAGCCGCGTACTCACCTGCGAGCCTTAATCGTAACCGTTGCACTTACAGTAACCAAACATTATAGTGTGTGTGCACAATGGACCAAAGCGACGTTGAACCACTCATACGGCTAAAATGACTGGCAAAAACTTTCGCTAACAGTGCAATCACACGCGCTCAAGTAAAACATCACTTTTAAGGGGCGGAGTTTTATTGTGTTATCTGTTTTGGGTTACAAGGAGGCAATAAAATCGAAGTCCGTAAACAAATCGAGAGTAGAATATAAAAGAAAAAGGGTGTCGTCAATCGGCAAAGTGCATATTGCAACTAAACACGAGTTTCCTTTAGTTTAAACATTTCAGAAACATCCTGATTGGTGAATATAAAATTTGAGAGTGTGTGCGTGGATGTCGAAACTTTATGAGCTGTTCAAACTCAAATATTAGGGAACTGATTAAGAAGGAATTTGGCCGACCGTACGTGGCTCACTAGCTCTAGGCTAGCAGCACGCGGCGCGCTCGCAACGAGCCGACAAAGCGAAGAACAATGTCGGAGTACATATTAAAGTAGATTACTCTATCCGCTCGGTTAGTTACGGCTCGTATATGAGTACGCAGCTTTACAGTAGAGTGAATTCACTTTACATTTTATAACTAGGTATAATAATCACAAAATAAATAAGTGGACGTGGCAGTGGGCTGGATACTTTTGTCGTAGGACCGACGGCTGATAGAGCAAAAGTATCCTGGAGTGGAGACCGCGTCTCTGTACACAGAGGTTATAACGCTCTTCAGCATGATAGACTGACGCCCTGTGTAAGGTCGCCGGCTGAAGCTGGATGAGAAAGAGACTGTATCTGTGAGGAACCATCACTGGATTTCAATTGGCTGACGATGAATGTTCTAAAATATTTTTCCTACGACCGATTTTTCTTTCCTCAGGTAAAAATTAACAGTCGAATAAATTATAACCTGAGTGAACTCAAAAGGAAAATCTATTATACCTCTTTTATCTGGTAATTGATAAATCGGTCCTTAAGGACTAACCTTAACAATAGGCCTAGTGGGTACCGCATGGGCATCGATCGACATATGACGATTGTATGAGAATTATTTCTTTCCCAAAAACGTTAAGTAACTCTAAAAAAACAATCTTGACAGATACTAGAAAATTCTAATTAACTACCAATGCATTTAAAGCTTAAATCAGCTTCTTATCAAGGATTCCAGAAACCTCAGTTTGAACTCCGTAACATTTCTTTAGAATAACTTATAAAATGTGGACTCCCCTCGGTCCGTATAAAAGTTTAAATTGCCCTTTTCTTTTTTCACTATCTCTCCCAGCACTCACTTTTTCCTATTTAAAACTTTTTCGTTTTATTTTAAAACGCCCACCGCAACTTGTACTTACAACCGACTTGTTTTCTTTTACTTACGTTAAAATGGTATCAATTCTTTTTATCGACACTCAAGACACATGTTAAAGACTTTTTGCTTCTTTTGTATTCACATGTATTACTAGCGAGTTATTAAAAGATTCTGCTGTTTACCTTTCCCGTTTAAAGGTGAAGTACAAATTTATTATAATAGTTTTACCTACAAGTAATGGTGGCTCAGTGACCATGACACTAGCATCTCGTTCAAACTGTCTAGTTTTGAATCCTTGTAGGAATCAAACACGGGTCAGGCTAGTCCTTTAGTTGTGTTCCGGCATTAGTGACCAGGTTCCAGTCTACCTTAAGAGAGCAAAATTGCATTTGAAGCACCTTTGGTGTTGTAAATATCCATAGGCGATGGTAATCCCTTTCCATCAAATGGGCCGTCTGCCTATCTGCTGAACTGCAATAAAAATTCTGGACAAATGTGCATACATATGAAATAATTTGTTATAATTAATAAAAATAATCGGCGTCAAACAAACACACCAAATGTATATCCCTAAATTAACTAAGTTACTCTTGTGTTATGGGTAATATAGAACGGACTAATTTGGGCCCGTCCCGGACACCCAGACCATAGTATATAACGGAGAATATTTATTTCCGAAATTTACCATGCCAGAATCGAACGCCGATCTGCGTTGCAGTGAGGATAGCCGGCAAAGGCTTAGACCGCTTAACCATAGAGGCCAACATAATCAAAATGAACTAACGGTGAAAGAAAATAGCATGACGAATAGTAATACTAGTAGACTAGTATTTAGAACTCTAATGGACATTGACTCTATATCCACTAAAGTATCTTTCAACTGGTGTACATATAAGTACCCACGTATAAGAAATAAGTTACTATTACAATTATCTACATTCTGGTCTAATGTGATGCAAGCACATTGTTGATAACGCGTGCTCACGGTCCAAAATGAAGAAGCGAAAGTAAACTCTCCAGCGATACTCCTGCTAAGATTATTGTATTAAATAGACTACAATTAAACAAATTTGTGTCGTCTTTTATCATTAAAAACAATTATCACAAATTCTTTAGTGCAATTACAATCGTAACAAAAAGGCTGCGTCGTTCTAGAGTCCGTAAATAGACTTTAAACTTTTAAAGCTACCTATTCAATTGCTCTCGAGCCAAGGGCCCTTGAATTAAACTGCCGAGAATCGAACATTAGTGGCGAGTGAGGTACTCCAGAGAGCACTTGCGAATCTGTCCCGTTAATCTTCTGCTGAATTTAAGTTGGATTTCTTGGTAATGCACTTGCACTTTGAATATTGACGGCCTCTGTGATTAAGTGGATTAAGCAATTGCTGGCCGAGCTCACTGGAACCCGAAGGCTTCGGGTTCTATGCCTGGCATAGTAGTATATATTAAAATTGGCAAAGAAAAATGTGAGCAACTAATTGGAGAAAGAGATGACAGTCAGAAGGATACAATACAAATGATTTAGCGAAACACTGAGCTGAAAAAGAACGTAGGAGAAATAAATTCTCAATTAGTTACTGCTCTTGAGAAAAGAGATAAATTAATTCAGATAATCAATGTGCTAATCAAATGACACACTCGTGGTGTGCTTAGAAGCAGTAAATAAACTTCTGTACTGTGGTCTAGGTGTATGGAATCGGCTCCAGAGTGAACCGTTGTATATTGCCCATAACATATATTCATTCAATTATCTTACCATTGGATGGATAGTGTATGTCAAATTTTAACAAACATTAAAGCAAATAAACGGTCAGAACCGGCCACATATGACCATTCTTCTTTTACGTTGTCCGAGATAAGAATCAGATCTATGATCACTTGAGGAGCAGATCGAGTATCAAGTACTTCAAAAGCTAATTAACTAAAATAATTATTACCCATAATATTAGCATTTCCTTCATAAAAGTTATTAATATTTAAATTTAATTATGGAAACAGTTGTAAGGCAAACGTAATTCAAGTACTGACTTTTCAAATAAATATTAATATGTAACTAATCCCAATGCAGTATACATGTTAAACTAACATGTGGTTTAAGAGTTCTTTGACATCAGTTCGTTAGTCATATGAGTAATGCAATAATATTTTGTTTGGTAACAAAATTATCGGATCCGATTCGCCTTTGATGCTACTAATTGCTTAATGAATAAAAATAATATTAAGCTTGAAGAAACTCATTCTTATATCCAATATCTTATGACATGAATATTTATGTAATTATAGGTTCATATATTGCACATGGCATATACGATAAATATTTTTGTTAATATAAAACAAAAAACTGTAAAAAGTGTTCTAGTGTCTATATTAATTGCCGATATTAAACTGTTTCATGCACGTCCATTATTTCTATAGATTTGTATTTTTTTCAAAGTCAAAGTAAAAGTTATTCACAATATTTATATACACTTTCTTATAAAATTTTAAACACTTTCAAAAGTCAGTAAATGCTATTTTTTTCGGACAATCTTTAAGATTCAAATCAGCATAAGATGATTATGGATTATGGACCTAAAACAAAAGGCAAAGCCTAGGTTGCTTCGTTAGATTTACAGTTTATCTGTAACAATTCTAATACAGGTACTTTTGCGCCATTTAGGGGAAAGAAAGTACACATTTATTTTTTATTTTATTAAATTATTAATTACTACTTTTTGCTTTGATCTGCAAAGATCTATTATTTTTAAATAATCATAACAATCTGGATAAAAAGCGCGGTAATTAAATTAGCGATGAAAATATAGTACATTTCGTATCTACTATACTATTTTCAACTTATACTAATATATAAAGCTGAAGAGTTTGTTTATCGAGGAAAGCTATATTATAGACTATATATCACCACGCCAAGACCAATAGTAGCGGAGCACTAATGAAGAATGTTTCATAATCGGGGGTTTTGAAAACAAATTCTACGCGGACGTCGTCGCGGGCACAGCTAGTTTAATATAAAGAACGAGTGACTAAAATATAGCACGATAATATATTTATATATAGCACTTATGGGAACCCTAAATACAGTTATCTTAAGCTTTTGTTTCACCAGTCATCAAATGCAACCCAATCGTTTTAAATAACCTATAAACATTACAACCTAAACAGGCTTTTGCAACAATTGTATTACGTCTTTTTTGATATAATAATGTTGTTAATGACTATTATAATCATTGTAATAAATAGTTGCAGCTTAGTAAAAGTCGTGGAAGCTTAGGTATTCCAATGACGTGGTTTTAAGTGGGGAGAATGAGGAGAGCATGCAACGCTAATATGTATGTTGCTATAATTGCCACGTGCTAGTGACGATGAAATCCTAGGTAAACGTAGGAAGTATACCGACCATTATACAATATTATCAAAGTAGGAATAATTCTAACATAGCCTTAGTATGGCAAAGCACTCACTAGGCTAAGGAAATGACTAGCGACTTTACCGACTACTAACTACCCGCTACAAGTAAACTGGTAGCTAGTAATTAGTATTTGAAACGTAACCATTACAAAATATTTAAGTAAATTACACAAACGGTTTGCGAAGGTATAAACACAAAACATTTCCTTGCTAAATACACCTTGCCTGTACTTACATTAGTGTGCTGTAAAATCAACATTATGACCACTTATTTCTTGTATGGCTATTTCATTTGTGCCTTGATGGGAGCCACGCCGTGTATACCCACGCATTTTCAGATATCTAGTTAGCAAACACAAAATAAAGGAGTATATGTTGCATCCTAATATAAATCTGAAAGTGTGTTTGTTTGTACGTTTGTTCCTTCTTCATTATTTACTTGCATTGTTTGGCATGAAATAGAATCATAATATACTTTTGATTATTAACCAAAAACAGATGGATGGATTGTGTAAAGAATGATATGATGATTTATGGTGTTACAGAAGATATATGTCAGAATAGTGGATTGTGGAAAGAAAAGACCTGTTGTGGCGACCCCAAATAATTGGGACAAGGTGAAAGAAAAGAGAAAAAATAGAGACTTTTGATAATAGACATAAAAATGGTATACTGTTCATAGGAAAATATAATGACGCTTTTGTGGAATAATATAGCGAATTTTATTTGAAAGAACGTTAATGAATGCATTATCATGAAATTGGGTAGTAACATTCAAGTAAGTCTTATTTTTGTTTTCTTAAAACTAATTTGCGCTGTTTGTGCTGAGAATGGACCCAAACTTTACTCAAGTCAAACTGAATAAGCACTTAAATCATCATGAAATAATTCAAACGTCCATAAAACACATATTTTTGTTAATAGGGATAAACATAACTATGACATCATGTTTATAGCATAAAATGGAAAAGTTTTCAGTTGGTATAGGTTCAAAATTTACACGAGTAAAGTCACGTAGAAAGCCTCAGTTCGTTTCTGGTTAACAAATGCACTGCCCCGAGCAAAACATACATTTTACCAAAGAGAATGAAAATTTAAAACAGACACTCATAACAATTTTAACCCTTCTGACCCGACGTGGGATGAATACGCTTAAGATCCATAAAGTATAACCGGATCCGTCAAATTCGTATTTTGAAACACCCCTTCGACGGTTCAACCGTACCAGTTTGGACGCGGCATAAATTCAAGTGTGCCGTACCGCGTTGTATTGCAATTTGTGTACGCACCTTAATGTCAAAATTCGACGGTTGCCATAGCAACACCCTCTGCGGTCCACATCGTGCATCCGGAATTGTTTTGGAAAATTTCTCGTGAACCGGGCTTGTTGTTTAATTCGTATTAAACAATAAAGAGGCCTTATATAAAGTCTGCTGTGAGCTCCACCCGCAAAACCTGTTAAAATATATTCAGAGTAATTCAGCAACGGACGCAAATTGATTTCATCGGTTGACTGGCTTTGTTTTGTTTGCATTTTCAGTTTATGCAGATATAAAGGGTCAAAGACCTTTGAAAATGAAAATGTTTTTCAAAGTCAAAAATAATTTATTTTGTTTAAACAACTTGGAAATTTTTGCAAGATATTATGTTTAGTGGGACCGACTGCAGTACATTTTGTGACAGCTCCTTTAGGTGAAGTTGGAGTGTCGAGTTATAAGTCTTTGCCCGGACTTCGATTTGGCCGGCAACGACCCCTCGGGGACCTCAGCTTGGAGCCGTTGGAGGCTTTTCAGCCCACAGCAACCCACGATGCCCCATCTGTAGCCTCCGATGGCCATCTGGGGCTTCAGACCCTCAGTGGTTTCTGTTGGCCTCTCTTCGGCTTTGGGGCATTCGCGACCTCTCTGCATCGATTGTGGCTTTGGGACGTATACAACCTCTCTGTATAGGGCTACAGTACATATTTCGCCTTTGAAAAGCATTCACAATTTTTGTACTTATTTACAAGCGATTGGTTATTAATAATAATACTTATTAATTCAATTTATTACGTATTTATTTCTTATATATTTCTTTTTCATTACTGTTTTAATTTACAGGTAATCTTGACTTTAGAATTATCTTTTGTCCTAGGGCAATTCAGGGTGTCGGAAACTGAAAAAATAATTTCCACTAACCCTTTCCACCTTGACTGGCCTTAATTAGTGAGAATATCAAGACTGTTTTCAGATAATAAAGTTCTCTTATACGTATAAGAGAGTTTTATTATAACACAAATGTATTTTGTAAGGAAATACACAATGTGTGCTTTTTTGCCTAATTTATTTATTTCCTATGCCAACAAGCAAGCTACAACGTTAATAAATTCAATGTGTCCCTATATCTCTATAAGTACAACAGCTTAATGTTACAACAATTATATTATTTTTTATAAATTAATTGATCACTATGAACAAAATAAGACTGATCTAAATTATTTAAAACTAATAATAAAAGAAAAGAGATAAAAATAATGGTCCTAAATCCAATAACAGTTAATTAATTGAAGAAAATGGCGTGTTACTTATCTTTTACTATTTCATGAATTTAATACAAAGAAATTTTCAATAACAACAACAACAATCAACAACAATTTGTTCTATATTCCTTTTATTAATTGCAAACAAATTAAACTTCCTAATCAAAATAAATTAATAAGAGAATGTAAATGTATTTATAAATTATTACCACCAATTTACCAATTACTTAACCAATTAATTAAAAAGTGCCGGGCACTTATCACTCGGAATTATCGCATATCGTTCGATCACATTTTCACTACCCTAACCTCAAGACTGCATGCACGTGACTTGTATGGTGAAGTGTTGCCAGCTTGTTCAAATAAGAAAGAAATATCGGTTTTTGTTGTTAATAGTAGAACGAATTCTAACTACTAGCTTCTACGCTTCCCGTAGCATTACATCGTGTTCTAGGTACAGTCTATACTTTTACACCAAGATTATTTAATAATCGAAATGTCAAAATAACATCAAAGAAATGTAGTTACAAGATCCTGCACTGATGCCTACGATATATTATTATGCTTATACATCCATACAATACGTGCAAATCGAAATCGTTGAAAATGTCTTCGATTGAATATATCTCAAAGGTTCATAACACAAATTATAGTAGGGCAACTTCCCATTGCTGAATTTGGGTGTCACCATTTTTGGGGAACGAACGATACATCTGCTATGCATGTACCTGGAGATCCATTAATCCTGTTTTGATGGATTTAACTCATTGTTATTATCGATGTATAAGTAACCTCAGGATGTCTTGCTTCACGGTCGTATTCGATTCCCATTTAGGATTCGAACATTAGGATGATGCGTGGTTGTCTAAACAGTAAACTGATAGTCACGACTTTATAGAGACAACTTAGATAAACATTGTTAACCAACGTCCTCCGTGTTCATCCATGTCTGACAGTAATTACTTATCACTCATAGTTGTTAACTTTTTTACAACTAATGTCTAACATATTACAAATAATGTCTTATATGCCTAATTTACCTAATTTTCACCTTTTGAGACTGGCAACTCTGTGAACACAATGACTAGGGTAGGTAATCGCTCGTTAAAATTCACGATCCGAGACTAGGGGCACTTCGACGTACGTAATAGGGACCATATTATAGCTATGGTATTATGCGTACCCTGAAACTGTTATAGATATGAACTCACCATTATCGATACACGCTCCAGTGCACCGAGTGATTGGGTGATTGATGTGATTTTTAGAGAACAACGTGATTATGCTATTTTTTTAATTGTCTGATCGGGGTTTATAATTTATATTCATAACATCTTCGGAATCCAGAACAATATCGAAATTAAGCATACATGTAATAGGTATTTTGTTTTATAATAATACATTTTTAAAAACCGTGAAGTTCCTTCCAGCGCCTATTCGAAAGAAACGTTCCTTAATACAATCATAGCAGTTTTCATCTTAATTTTGATACTTATTTAGAAATCACAAACAAGCACTCAATTGTTTTTACTGGTACTATACTTTTATATATACGTTATGGTTGCTTTGATGTAAAACCACAATGATGGAAAATATAGCTGCATAGAACACAGTGAAATACAACAGGCAGTTATATAAAGAAAGTATTGCACAGTACCTTACCATTCGTTCCATTTCTTTAAGAATTTTCAAGTTTCAGTTATGTTATGACCACCCTGCGTTTACGGTGCCTTAAATGGGATAAGAATAGGTTACAATCTCAGTACCCATTGTTTATCTGCAGCGTCTATTAATTCTACACCAAACTAATCAATATTTTATGTAGTAATATTTTTGTTCTTTTTACTTGAAAGACAGGCAAAAATTACAGATCATACAACCTCAAAATGTAAATGAAATGAAATTTAAAATAGATTTTTTTAAATTTAACATAACATGTTTAACATAACAGGGAACGTAAGATTATATACAAGGAACAATTTTACACAGCGTCCAAATACTGGACATAACAAGCAGTATATCAATTAGGTACTATAAAATATATATTATTAGTTTCAATAATAAAATATAGCTGATTTGCTCAATAATAAAATAATAGAGTTCTCAATTTGGCATTTAGAAAGGGCACATTTCATTCAAAATCTCTCTATTATATGCTCTTGAGGATCCTTGCTTTTACTTTCACTATCCAACATTTAGTACAAATGTGATAATTTGAGAATATGATTGATTCGAATTCAGATAACATCATCGTGACACTTTAGTTCATGAATATGAATTTAGCCCAATTAATTTACTTGAAGGTGAAAACCAATCTTGCAAATCTGTTATAATCAAAATTCAAACGAACGAATAAAGTATAGACGGAGCCTGCGTGTAGGTACAAAAGCGTCAAATGAAGTGAAGCATTATTTTAATTTTTTGTTTGCGCCTGTGTGGTTAATAGGAATGTTTCCATTAGAAACTATTCGAACTTTTTACGTACTAATTCGATTATTTAATGTTAAGTCCTCGTAACGCACTGCGGTGATCGAGTTCCTTTTGTTCACTTCACTCTGTGAGCTTGGGGTTCTGTGTATCTCTGAGTAAAAAGTAATCGCTTCAGAACTACATATCTATTTACGAAGCACTAAGAAATCAAGTTACATATCGCCAAAAGCATAAAGGCATGTAATGACACTATGTGTTGGTCGATCTCCATCCAAAGCTTCACCAGTCAATCGAATGCGTCTATTTTCGAAACCACTCAACATTTGCATAGTGCCGAAGGGACCAACTCGCAAATTGGCTGCATTTCCATAATATTGGTTTATGTACCATGCGAGTACGTATTGATTTCTCGGTTTGAAGAACAAAGGAGATCATAAGGCTTGCAGGTACGACGATGTATAACTAGATCTTGTTATTTGCTAGATATCCAATACATAACATTTCCGTATATTCAAATATCAAATGTTTTAGCAGTCTCTTTTTGACCACATATATAGGTTAAAAAAATAATTTGAAAAATTATAACAAAGAATATTAAACAACACGATTAAGAATACGATAATAGGGATGTGGAGACACGTTACAATAAATTCTGTAGCTGGTCCAACTAGGGCTCCCACCTTTTTAAAAACATTAACTTGAATCATTTTTGTTTTTAAGCTGTAAAAATATGGTACTTTTAGGACATTTAGGGGAAAATAGTGCACATTGAATTGGTTTTGAGTTATCATTATTGAATTTTTCATGTGTATTTATTAGTACTTTGGGCTTTGGCCAGCAATAAACTATTGTTTTTAAAATAATCATAAGGGTCTGCACAAAAAGCGCGACAATTATTGTATTAGCGATGAAAATAAAGTAGTACATTTCGCCTATGAAATTTTAGAAAAATACTAAAGTACCTATACTTTAGTATTTTTCTATAATTACAGTGGAATTGGATAACATATAGTACTATGCTATTATATTGTAGTACGGGTAGGAGGAACCGTATAACAAACCGTTTATATTATTTCTGAAAGGTCGATCATTGATCAATTGAAAATTGCTTAAAACGTTTACGATTTGATTTTACATAGCGTGCTTTTTGTCAATAGATTTTGACCAGTTTACAGTACCTACATAATATATCATTTGCTAGACATGCTTTATAGAGCAATAAATGAGCCATATGACCAACATGTTTATACTTAAAACTGCCGTAAAATGGCATTATCATTATCATAATAATAATTTTAATTATTATCCGCAGGGGGGCTTTGTGGCGAAGCCTTAGGTGAGTAGCGACACCTCGTACCTGACTCCGGGGGCCAAGGCAAGGCCTCCGCCTCCGTGCTTGCCTTAACCAGTCGGCACGGAGTGGAGATCGCTAGAGCTAAGACTCAAGCTCCAGGGGTGGAAGTGATAAATGGCCTCACGTCGGAAGTAGCTTCGGTGAACCTGCAGCCCACTTCTCTACACCCCTTAGCCACTCACACCCATGTTGCCCCTGTCTTTTATGGCATTTTTTGGGGCCCATGCAGGGAGTGGCGAGTCACCGTCTGCCCATTTTTCCATGTTCCCCGAACATTGCGACGGGCAGACGCCATAGTCCCCATATTCCCAGACCCCTAGTACCACTAGCAGTTCACCCCAATAGCCCGGTACTTTTTGTCTTCATTTCCCACAATAGTCCTACACTGGCCGGGGCTTGTCCATGGGTGCATTATTGTATGGTGTAGACAGGGATAATCGCCGGTCAGTGTCACGCCACATTTTCATTAAATCTATCAAAGGGCCTCTACGTGTCGGCCTTTCCATGGCCCCACGCAAGCCCACCAAATGTCCGGGGCATTTTTATGGCCCGTGGTCGTCAAAGACATAGATAATAATAAATTTTAATTACTGTTTAAACAATAAATTATGTTATTTGACTAATTTTACTTTTAGTATTTTACAAAGTTTTAAAGACATATCAGCCATACCGTTGTAATAGAATTAATTAAAAATGTTCATGTAGATGTAACATAACTTACTATTAATTCATGTTAAAAAAAATTCGGTTGAATTGAAACATAAGAGCATAACGAAGTAAAATCGTATCTGCTTTTTACATGTATTTTACTTTTTTCAGTGCAGTTCCTCTCCCCAAATATTCTCGTGTCCATAAAACTGTCCGTGCGTCATCGGGGGCGTGTTTGAGTAAGTTTATGGCGAGAGTGACGCGGGCGCAGTGCCGCCGGCGATGGGCGGGTTTACATTAGTCGAAAATCATCGACATGATACCGATACGATATCGGCACGCAGCTAACCTCATATATTTACTACTGGCGAACTACTACTACCTTCCTTTGAGTTGTGGTTTTTTTATGATATTTAGAGGGCAGGTCAAGGAAAAATGGCAAGTTCTCGTTTCGGAGGCTAAGACCTACTTTGGGTCGCTGAGCCAACGGAGTAAGGAAGTAAGTAGGTATATTTAGAGCGGAAATATGGTTTAAGATGGACACATAGCTAGAAGTTATCTATTCGCATGGGACTTGAAGACACCTAGATTGTAGGTTTCGGTAAAAACAGACTTCGGCAGTGAGTTCCACTCGTTCGCGGTGTGCATAATGAAGGCGGACGCAAAGCGCTTGTTATGAAGTTTACTATCTATACTTCTATACATATAATAAAATTGTAGAGGTCGAATTTGTCGAATGAAAAAAAATGCTAAAAACCGAGTCAGGGGGATGTAAGAAGTGAAATAGATCTAATTTAGATTTTTTCGAATTTTTTGTTTCTCTGTTTGTCGGTTTGTCTAATACGTACCGGCTAATCTCCGAAACGACTGGACCGATTTACATGAAATTTTGTATGGTGATAGCTTATATCCCTGGTCAACATATAGGATACTTTTGATCCCTAAAAATTAAATAGTTCCCGTGGGATAGTTAAAAAGCTTTAATTACATAAACAGCTTATAACAGACTAAAAGTAATTTCTCTGCAACGTAACATGATAGAAGCGGATAATTTGACAGGGTGTGGTGTCAGAGAGTTTTATCTTATATATATAATATATAAAGCAGATAAGTTTGTTTCTTTGTTTGTTTGCTTGAACGCGCTAATCTCAGGAACTACTGGCCTGATTTGAAATATTTTTTCAGTGTTAGATAGCCCATTTATTGATGAAGGTTACAGGCTATAAACCATCACGCTAAGAGCAATAGGAGCGGTGCACCAATGAAGAATGTTTCAAAATCGCGGGTGTTTTTTAACTTCCTTTCCACGCGTACGAAGTCACGGGCAGAAACTAATCTTATATATAAAAACGAATCGCAAAATGTGTTGGTAAGCGCATAACTTGAGAACGACTTTACAGATTTTGATGAAATATTGTGTGTGTGTTTGAGTGGGTCCCGGGATGGTTTAAATCCACAATTAGAACCGGTAGATGGCGCTGAGATCGGGTTCTAGAATCCTCCTAATCACCGGGAGCGATTTTGGTGATTTTGTTTTTGTGTGTTTGATTGGGTTCCCGGATGGTTTAGATTCGCAATTAGAACCGATAGGTAGCGCTGAGAACGGGTTCTAGAATCCTCCTAATCACCTGGACCGATTCTGGTGATTTTGTTTTTGTGTCATGAAACAAAGTCTTTTTTTAGGAATTCAGAAAATATGGCGGTACGAAGTTCGCCGGGTCAGCTAGTCTTCAATAAGAGAGTTATCTAAAACAACATACTATTAATTAATTTATTGGATAATTCTTTCAAAAGATTAACAGTAGAACTACAGTAAAACCGGTTCTTTATACTGTTGTGACATGATAGATAAAGCTGTTTTTATGCATAGTACGGTTTGTAATAGCGTGGTGGTGAAAAGAAATGATTTAAAAACTTCAAATCACTCTCCAGAAAATTTTGTTCTTAATATTTTCTAGACAAACAAAATAGGATCGTGTCGTATCGGATCGTTTTGTGAAAACACATTACGTCTTGTCGCTGCGGTTCTGCTGGGTTTTAATTACGCATAATGTGAAGGGTGGAAAGCGCAGGCGTTCGAATGATTCATGAGCTCGCGATACTCGAAGAACAAGTTTAAAATAAGAAGTATTCAAGCACCATTGTTTGTACGTTACACACAATGTCGCAAATGCAAATCAGGCCAAGAATATCTCAATATAAAATACTTTGTGGGATAATGATGTTGTTGATCGAACAATAGCATGTTTACTGATCTATTGTCTGGCGCCAAGATAATTTTGTAATAATCGAATAAGAATGATATTTTTTATATTAATTCGAAGCTGGCCAACGAGCAGACGGCCTAGTAAAGCGGTTATCGTTGCCTATATCGCGAAGCCAACGCGATGCTGGATGGAATAGAGGGATTGACAGGAGGAGTGGTATAGAAGGGATGGGACATGGGATTGGAATGAGGGGAGGGGAAGTGGGCCATTGGAACTGTTACTCATCGCACAAAACACGATTAGATCAAGCGCCAAGCGTTTCACGCCGTCGCCAATATTTTGTTAGAGTGTGGTCATACACCGAGCGAGCCAGTCCAGGAGCTGTAATCAAAATAACTACAATGTATCTTGTTTTGTATTTAACTAAGGATTTCTACGAGTCTTAATATTAATTAATATTAAGTGATATATATTCTAATATATTATTTCATATCTGTATTAAAAAGTAAATGCATAACACATTTCATGATATAAAATTGATTAATTCAGTTTCATACGAGTCAATAAAGATTCTTATACACCGGTATAGTAAGTATCCTACAATCATATCTGTTATCGTAAGTAGATACATAGGTACTTACGTACTTAGTCCAAAATACAAGGAAAGTTATTTTCACATTTAAATATTCAATAACGAATACAATAAACATCAGTGATCTTATTATCAATTTAAATAAATAACTAAAACGTAATGAAATCATTATTGAAATAAATTTGTTTTTATTATCTGCCATTAATAGAACAAACAATGGTCTCTTTGATCACGAAAACAAATTATTTTCCAAAGAGACAAGTTCGATAATTTATCAAGCTAGCGACTAATAAAAATAGTGAATCATTGAAAAAATGAACTGACCCATACAATAAATCACATCACGCTTCCTCTTTTACTTCCCTTATCGCAGGGCAGAAAAAAACAAGGCAACAGTACGCGATAACGGCCGTAAATCACGGCTGTAACTATTTTTTTAAAGAAACCCATTTAAACAGAGATATAGCATAATGAATTAGTGACAGGAACAATCTGTATCTTCCAGCTTTCTTAATGTAATAAGAGTGTGTTTGATACACTGTGACATTAAGTAACTGTAGACAGATTTATGAATTGAATGCTCGGTTTCAATGTTTTTAATATTATTTTCTAGGATTCGCCCGCGACTTTGTCCTCGTTGGACGGAATAAGCTAATTTATACGTGTCCTAACAACTCGAATCCACTCCCAGCATAAATTACGTAGGATTCCCGGGTAATAAAGTATCACAGGTTTTATGACAGAGAATTTGCTATAAATCAGGGAAATATTACATCGCAATCCGATTTTTTTACAACCGGGCCATTTTAAATGGTTCCCAAGAAAATTCTCGTTGGAATCCCGGGATATAAGGTGCCGTAGATTTTAAGTACGGAATTTTTCTATCGATCAGTGAAAACCGGATCAAAATCGGCCCACTGGTTTTTATGTGAATCTTGAACAAACATACAGACACAAAAATCTAAAAAAACGAAAGACTACACTTTTTCAATTGTATAGACAGAAATCTCGTGGTAGCGTAATGGCTAGCGCACGCGCCCCTTAATCGAAGGGCGCGGGTTCGATCCTGACCGAAACGCATGCACCTCTTAGTCAGTTTTCTGATCTAATGTGCATATTGCAACAATTACCACGTGCTAACAACGGTGAAGGAAAACATCGTGATGCAACCTGCACAGCGAGATTACCGATGTGTCAAACCTGCCAAGCCGCCTTGGACAAGCGTGGCGGGTATACTGTCCGTTTCCCCTATAATGGGAGGCCCGAGCCCAGCAGTGGGACATTTATGGGCTGATATTATTATATATTTATTATAGACAGAAATCTTATACTAATATATAAAGCTGAAGAGTTTGTTTGTTTGCTTGACGCACTAATCTCAGGAACTACTGGTCTGATTTAAAAATTCTTTCAGTGTTAGATAACCCATTTATCGAGGAAGTCTATATCGATACCTCTGGGCTCAAAGGGCGTATAGCACAAAACAGCTACTGTTCAGGAGAGCCAAAAAACTTAAAAAATAAAACAAAATTAGCTATAACTTTTTTGTCTCAATGATTATATAAAAACAATCTATGAGAAAAATACTTACATTTTCCTATATTTTAAGTAAATATTATTAAATGAAGCCTAAATATAATAGTTTCCAAAATAGTTTTGCTTTACTACCTAAAAAAAACTACAAAATGTCCTTTAAACCCATTTAAAAACAGCTAACGTTATTAACTTAGGCAGTAAATATAACCTAGCGTAAAAAGTTGTATAATATTAGGTAGTAAATGATAATAGCAATGTTTAATTGTGTTGTAAATCACAAAGTTTGCATTTAAAATTGTACAACTTTCATAATAAAAAGGGTTAAACGGGGTGGGGGGTACCCCATCGAGAGAATGTGGAAGTATTAACTTCATCATCAGCACTAGAAGTAATAAACATCTTTGGCTTACAGCATTTCATAAAATTTTCTTCTTCACTATCTTCAATAATATCGCTATTTTACTTAGATTATTTGGATCGAGAGGATTACTAACATCATTTAACATACCGGAAGCAATTGGTTCCGTTGATTCTCGATCTGAGATAGGTTGGGGAAAAAGTCTTTTCGCATATAGTATGTATGAACTTGTAATTAGACCTCTTTGGCTATACCATTTGTATCTGGCTGGTTTTGGTATCATTAAAAAGTTTTAATTTTAAAGAAGACAAATTCAAATTAGGAAAATGTGTGATTTTCATTTGTTTTTCTTATTGTTAAAATGAGTGAATCTAATGAAGATATTCAATTCATTTTAAAATTTTGCTATAAAAAAGGTAAAAATGCAACACAAGCCGCGAAATAAATTTGTGATGTTTATGGACCAAATGCAGTATCTGTGAGAGTAGCGCAAATTTGGTTTAAGCGTTTTCAATCCGGAAATTTTGATATCAAGGAGGCACGTCGCTCTGGTTGCCCTGTTACGGACAAAATTGATGCCATTTTTGAAAAAGTGGAGCAAGATCGGCGTATTAGTATTTACGATGTAGCTGGAGCACTGGGAATTGACCACAAAACAGTTTTGGCGCATTTCAAAAAAGCTGGGTACACAAAAGCTCGATATTTGAGTGCCTCATGAGCTTACTGACAGAAACCTAATTAACCGTGTACTCATTTGTGATTCTTTATTACGACGTAATGAAACCGAACCATTTTTGAAGACGCTGATAACTGGTGATGAAAATTGGATCACGTACGACAAGAACGTGCGAAAAAGATCGTGGTCAAAGGCCAGTCAGGCTTCACAGACTGTGGCGAACCCCGGGTTAACTCGCAACAAGGTGATGCTGTATGTATGGTTGGATTGGAAGGGCATTATTCATTATGAGCTGTTACCGCCAGGCAGGACCATCGATTCTGAACTGTACTGCGAACAACTGATGAGATTAAAGCAAAAATTTGAGAGAAAGCGGCCAGAATTAATCAACAGAAGGGGTGTGGTTTTTCACCATGATAACGCTAGAACTCACACATCTTTAGCCACTCAGCAAAAATTACGAGAGTTTGGCTCGGAGGTGCATCCGCCGTATAGTCCTGGCCTTGCACCTTTAGATTTTCACCTGTTTCGGTCTTTGCAGTTCCTTAGGCAGTGTCAGGTTAACATCACGAGAGGACTGCCAAAACCACTTGTCGCAGTTTTTTGATCAGAAGCCCCAAATTGTTTTATAGCAATGGGATCACGTCATTTTTATATAAAATGCGAAGAAACCCAACCTTATATATTTATTATCTTTCAATAATAATTCTTGAAGAGATATTGTGTGTGTTCTGAAATTGAAATAAGTACAAAAACGATCCAAAATAATATTCGATTGAAATTCAAGTTGCCTTCTGGCTGAACTAATATATAAATTATGCCCTTTCATTTGATACCCCCACTCGAGTGTATTTCCTGTTTTGGGTTGTTTATCCCCACCTTCACCCCCCCCCCCCCATTATTTTAAACGGCTCGACTGATTTTCTTCAAAAATAGAAAAAACTCTCTTGAACAGGTGTTTACAAACAAATACAAAAACTAAACCAAAATCGATTCATCTGTTCAAGAACTGTGATGCCACAGACTGATAGGTAAATAGGTAGTACACATACACACGTAAAACCATTGAGTTATAAAACATATAAGTACCTAACACGTCTTTTTTGTCGGAGATTAAATATTATCTAACCTGAATAATAATTATAAAAACTATTACTTGAAACTGTATGAGCAAACTCAAAATATTAAATGGTAAAGGACAATAATGTAAAATTATTTACTATAGTAAGATTGTTAACCACAGTCTTAAAACTTAAACACACTGGATACCTACTCGTAAAACTGATATTAATTAAATTATTATCAATTCGAATTTGAAGAAATTAAATCGAAATTAGTCGTTTTTTTATTATTTTAATACTAAAAACAAAAACAGACAGACATCTTTTTTAATAGATACCATAACTACATGAAAATAAGGGCTAAAAATGTTGTATTACATAGTAAAAGATAAAGTAAACTTTAGTGTAAGGAAGTAAAGAACAAATGAGACGAACAAAACATTATGTTTAATTATTTTTTTAGGTAGTAAAGTACATTTAAATCGTTATCTTTTTAATATTTAGGGCGTGAAGTTGTTGTCAGAGAACAGTTGTCAAACACAATGTGCTTTACACCCTAAAATCAGCAAAATACTTTATGCATTTACAATAGTTTTGAGGTAGTATGGTACAGTTGCTGATTATGCTGAATGGTTGTAAAGAACAATAATGAGCATTAATGCGTTATACGCCTTAATACTCATAATTGGATTCCTATACAACCTAGGACATTTTTAACTTGCGCAGTAACGTAATTTACAGCCCGATTTCCTGTTTCATTTTGGTTTAGCAGCCCAAAAAGATGGGGCGTAAAGAACATTTTTGTGCGAATTTGGCAACTTCGTATATACCAATCGATAGAGAATGAAAAACTGAATACGATGGTATTATTAACTCCATATGCCCCAAAATGTGCTTTACGCCCTTTGAGCCCAGAGGTATCGATATATAGGCTATATATTATCACGCTAAGACCAATAGAAGCGGAGCACCAATGAAGAAAGTTTCAAAATCAGGGAGTTTTTATTAAGCTAGTAAATATATAATTAAGTAATCTATTGACTATTAATTACAGAAATAAAATAACATTTATTTACTCGGATTTATTTGGGTTATCTTCGGATCCATATCCCATGAAAAGGATCCCATTATAGGCTACTTTAGCTGTTTGATCCAAAGCGTCACCTTTATAAAATCTTCATCCTCGTTCGTGCGTCTGTCAGTGTATATTACAGTTATTTTCTAAAAAATATTAGACCTTTATACATTGATGTAGCAATAATAGTGCTACATACATGCCTATATAGATGAAATTTGTCTAGGAAGTGTAATTTATACAATGTTACATACACTATGATGTGAGAAATTCATGAAAAATAAAAATAAGGGGGGGGGGACGCCATATGACTTTTATTAAAATCAGTAGATGGAGAGATATTCAATACACTTAAAAAAATCGTGTAGAGATATCGTTATAATTTTTTTTAAGATTTGATCCGACACGTCTATACACTGAAAAAATAGCCCTAAATTACATGTATGACAGCTACTTCTAATGTTTGTGGTTTTTGCGATTTTACAATAGGACGGTGGTATATAAACCTAGTAAGACCGAAAAAGATAACAGACCAATAGATAGATGGACGGACATGACGATTTAAAAAGAGTTCCGTTTTTGTCATATTGTCAGGAAAGAGAGTGGCCAGAAAGAGAACTTTAACAACGAAACTATTATTAATTCAGCATTAGTTAGGCACCTGTATGTAAAAAAAATCTATATTCATTCAAATTTCATTCATCTTAAAATACCTCCAACAGCGACATCTTCATCAAACAGCACTGTAGTTGGGTTATTTATAATCAGTCCATCATGTATGCATGTCAAGATCACTTTTCTCTAAGAGTGTTCAAAAGTTATAAAGAATATAGTACACCTAAAATTAAATAAGTTTGAGAGAATTTATGTAGACAGTTTACAAAATAATTGTTGACGCACCGCTTACAATTTACGCTTTAGGCAAAACATATACATTTAAATCACCATAACTCTATTCAAATCACTTGTGTAACAGCAATTTAACTTTAGTACAAACATCACACGGTTATTAAAACACCAAAACATTGATAAATCATGGTAAAATAAATATAATTACAGAACTACAACGATTCAGACGCGTAATTTAGTCGGCCTAGAAGTAATTAAGGCAATGCAGTGCTTTATGTTCGACACCGAGTGCTGTTTTGCTAGTGAATTATAGGGACCGATTTAAAACTCCACGACGTGAATCGAATGCAGTGTTCGAATAAAATTAATTTTATATTAAATTTTCGTCCTGTTCATTGAGTTGCACGAATGGAAAATTACATGTTAATTAAATGGTGCAGAATATTTGTTGGAATGGTTAAATCGTTTCATGATTTTATTTAGCTTCGAGCCTTTTCTTTGCGGTAGTGTTTGTGTTAAAATCTTCTTTAAATTTTGTTACGAGTTGCGAGACTCGAATTAAAATGCCGTTGGAATTATTATAGAGTTTATTAGAATTACTATATTAAGTACAAACACGTATAATACAGCTACAAATATAACCGAACACAAGCAAACGTAATGCAGAAGGTCTTAATTCAATAAAACGCGCAAAGTCCGTCACTATTACATTCCCGATCGTAGTACACACGTCTTGCTTCGCTCTTGGTTATCGCTCGACTGCCTCGTCAATCCATCGGGCCATTGCTTTATACTGCACAGATGGAATATGTCCGACTGGCCGCGTGGACAGAATTTCCTAGAATCAGTTTGTACTTTAAAATCGGATTACTAAATAATGATTGCAATAGAACAATGGGCAGTTCTCTAGAAACGTATGCTAATATATAAGTCAACAAAAGAAGACGATCATAAAAGAATTACAATAGTTTCAAAGTTATTAGTTCAAATGCTGACGGGTAATAAATGTGCTTCTACAAATCTGTACGTGGAATATATCTTTGTCGGCGCCTAGGTTGTAACAATATTAATTTCTTCTGGACTGTATGACGATATTAATAATAATAGGGAGAAAAAACAGATAAAAACAAAAGAACATCTATGTTCTAAATTTAAACGTTTAAATATTTAGTATATTTAGTGGCCAGGACCATGCCACACCAAATTAATAGAACGAGACTTTTCGTTGGAGATTCCAACAGTTTGCGTAAACGTGATCGCGATGCACCTGGCAAAATCTACACATCACATCAATCGATATGTGAAACTCGCTTAAATAGTGGCGGATATATCGCCTGTTTCCTAAAATGGGTATAAGCCCAGTAATGGGACGTGTATATTTTATGTATGACGTAAATGAAAAGTGCACCAGTGGACAACGTAGAGAGAATTCAATAGAGAATCAATGCTCATATATATAATGAAGACGAAGGTTATTAATGAACAAATATAAGCTTTAACAAAATTTATATAAACTTTTTAAAACAGTAGGTACTATAATAGACACAATTTAAAATTTTATATGCAAACGAAGACATATTTTAATAAACATAATTACTACGAGTCGTTTTCAAAGTAGTGAGAACGTGTGTAAATTTCATCTTATTTTACAACTATTTTTCTTTCTTGTCTCTGTTTAGAACAGATACAAAATGCATTGACATGGATTGGGTGATGACAAGGTTTAGAATTTACAAAGTAGGTTTACAATATAAGCATTTATGGGCACAAATTATTACAAACGTTGAAATTAAGAGTCATAAATGCCCAATTATAATAATATATTCGTGCCATGTTCGTAATCATTCAAAAAAATTACTTTTGATACCAAAATATGGTAATTATGCCATAACCTATTGTTTAATTGCGTCCTTGTTATATTTCCTTCGACATTTCGTGATAACTTTGACATGGGTTTGAAGTAGGCATCGGGGACAACTCGCGTGACAAACTAAACTATAACCCGGGCGATTTACGATTACCACCCGTTAAAGCACACCCTATAGAAAGCGATGAGGTAGCAATACTTTGTTTCTTAATACCACTGAGTCATTTGTAAGGGAGTACATAATTTAGTGTTTTTAACTCAAAATAGCAAAAGTCCAACTGTTAAGCCAATATTTAGGCAATCTTAGATGAATGGATTTCTATTAAATAGTATTAGATAAAAAAATCGGTATGCCATTTGAAGTTTGAAATCATTATTTTTCTATTTCTATAGTTATTTGGTTAACCTCATCTAATTAAATAATAATATTTTTTGAAATAAAATTGTACGAGCAACTTTATTAAAAATTGGAAGTTTATAACAGGACTAAATTTTTAGATTATAAATTGTATTTTTGAGATATTGTCTATCTATATCTATATTATGTTCATTCAAGCAACAGATGTTTTAGAAGCATTCTTTATGGAACCAATTTGAGGTTAACTAAGGGGCCTTGACCGGACTTGGCCTTCCAAACGAGAACTTCTTACTTTTTTATGTTTTTTAAATTTAATTTTTCTTCAACGTTAACAGTTAAAATAGTTCAGCTTCCATATTTTCTTTCTAACTATATTTTGGTGTTGACCTAAATATATTTTACGTTTTGCATTTCGCGAATGTTTTCGGAAATATCTGCCCTAATTTTTTTATAGCAGTGTTCAGTTCAATTCAGAGTTTAGACATGCGCTTTGTATTCGCTGGTCAACTTTTATCCGCATTCATTGTGCCAACAGTTAAACATAAAATAACCTAAAGATAACATTATAACATAGTATTTTTGATATATGTGGATGATGATGAAGTCAATATATATATAAAGGCACTAAAACTCATTTAAATATGGTTTTAATTTTATATACTAACAGTTCATAAGCGCAAGTAATGTATATATATATAATACAATCTGTAGGATGTTACGTAATTTAAAATTTTACTTAATTATTCTTGCTCGACTGGCATGTATATGTAAGGTTGTATTATTAAAAAAATATGTTAACAACATTACTACTGTCTCATAGTTGAGTTGTTCTTTATACATAACCACAGGGCGAATTCATAAAGACGTCTCCCCGTTTTCACATAACTCGAGCCGTTTAGTTCAATGTTTTGTATCCTTATAACCACATAGATTATAAGCTTGCTTTCTTCGGCCAAGACAGGGGTTGCGCGTAATTGGATTTAGATTGGATCGAATTAGAAATTTTCTTGGTGGCTTTTGTTTTCACGGGAAATTACTTTTTGATGGCCTATATCAAAATCGAGTTGGGAAACTCGGTAAGCGAATATCGTGTTTATGGGGGAAATCGAAGAAACTTTAGCAGTTCATGTATATGCATCGAAAGCATTGCTATATTTAAGTGGAAATAAAAACCAAATTGTATGTTTAATTATGATGTTTTTTAAATAAAAATATCTGTCTTTTTAGCTTAGCCTTAAAGTGATTTGAATTAGAAAGTATTAATATGCATAACTGAAATATGATAATATTTCCTAAACTACTTTATTTTGTATTATATTCACATTAAAATAAAATACTTTAAATTAAAATATACAGTTATTATAACCTTCGTCGTCAGCCATTCGCAGTCCACTGCTTGACGTAGGCCTCCCCAGGACGGCGCCACTCATCCCTGTCCTCTGATTTCCTCAGCCAGCGCCTACCAGCGACCTTGCACAGGTCGTCGGTCCATCGGGCTGGAGGTATTATTTAAGTAGCTAGTTATTATAACCTACAGTTTATAAAAATTACAAGTAATAGATAGGCCCCAAATCACCGTCAGCTGGGAACATACTTAAAACATTGCCCCCGTTACCACATGGATTACGACGCTTATGTCTTGTCCAAAATGCAGGCCAGCCTTTTGGTTGCGTCACACTTTTAGCAACCGTATAGATAGGTCTTGATAATGGCGGGGAACTTCTGGACCCCATGTTTCGTTTCGACACCAAATGCCACAAATATGATTGCGCTGCGAACAGATGCATATTTGAGGCGCTTTAGGTCCTCTTGTCACGCGGCAGCTGCACCCCTAAAGCAGCCGTGTCTGGAAGATGGGATGCAGCCAGAGTGCAACGTACGTGGGGTCCCACACTAGTGGTCGTCCCATCTTCCAGGGCACCAACGACATTCTATCCGGTCTCTTGCCATCTTCGCCACACAGTCCATTAGGTCCCAGGAATATTTTTCTAAATTATAATTAAAGTATTAGTATTACTTACACACACACACACAGGCTACAGACAGGACTGCAGATATATTACCTAATATCACTATTTCCAAAAACTATTATATTTCCCGAGGAAATATTATTTTATATTTATCCGGTTCTTCACAATACAAATATGCACCAAATTTCATGTACACCGGGTTCATTTTCAAGGCCGTAAATATACAAGGAAAAATAATTAATCTATCATAATGTTTACAAATATTGTATATTAATGTGAATGTATAAGATATCATTGACTATACATCTTTTAAGTACTCGTAAGTTAAAATGAAATTTATCATCTAATTTTAACATAATTAGAAGGGGTAGCACATAATGCTAAGGGTTTTGCCATTAAAAGGGACTATATAAAGCTTCCATGGGATAATTGTACGTAATAATTTACAAAAATGTAATTTTAAGCACCTACCTTTGCTTTAATGTATGTGAGTATATCTCTCGTGTTTATTTACATTATATGAATTTTAAATCCAGTATAATAAGGTTTAGTCTCCATACTTCTATGGGTGAAATTCGTTTATTTGCTTCTTTGGATTGGCGTGTCAGTATGTAATTTTTAGTTGGGTTAAAATATTTACAAGTTTTACACCTACACTTTATCTCTGCCTACCCCTATGGGAAACAGGCGTGATAATAGGTGTGTATATGTATATTTTTGAAATTTATACTACATTTTATTATACATATATAATATAATAATGTACCTAGCTATTACGCTTTGTTAATGCAAAAATAATCCCTATTCTACTACACTTTTATTCATATTTGCGAATTTTCCACGGCTATAGAGGCTTTCCAAGCTGGCCGGGAGTGCATTACCGTAGCCTGTCCATGTTTTATTTATACGTCTGCCAGTATACCGCATAGTGGTTGCCTACATTTACTCGGAAATGCTGCTTCCAGGCTGCATTCATTTTATTATACGAAAACGGGAAATGGTTTTTAGTTACTTTACCTGGAAACGTAAGATGTTGTACTTTTTTTGGAAATGTACTAGATAGGTTTATGACGTTATGTATATTTATTTTTTAATTTGAATATCAGCAGTGTTTAAAGTTAATTGTTTGGAAACATGAAAGAATTATTTAATGAATGAAAACACTATTACTCATCATAAATTAAAAATAGGTTCTTAAAAAGTTCGTTCAACTTATATCTCATATCGTTGAGCTTTCAAGAAGTAGTTTAGAGTCCAGTCTGAAATTAGATGGAATAACAAAAGATGGTTAAAAATATTGATACATTTTTTTCGTTCGAATGTAGCACACGCAGAGAAGACGCACTGTAATGGGAATAAGGATTTTATTAGAATTTTGTTGAACAATGGAAACCATGCTTTATAATCACACAGTACAGAAGATCGCCGCAAAGATGGTGGTCGGTGCACAGAGAAATTCTATGCTCTGTGCTGATATTCTATGATCTCTCCGTGCAGGAGCGGAAAAAGAATACTAATTTCTGCGACCCCACAACCAGGTGGTAGGGCATTTGCCCGACGGAATGGCTATCACCTCTGGTCTAGAGTATACCGCCATAACAACTTAGAGTTGTGTTCCGGCATCAGTGGTCAGGTTACAGATTCTCTTCAAGGCCCGCAGCACCTCTGCTAATGTCCATAGGCAACGGTAACCACTTTTCATCACAGTTGGGACGTCAGCCTGACTGTTATGCTTTAGCAATAAAACGAATAAACCACATGGCGCTATATTCCTTTTGACGTGGAAAATAGTAATATTCGATTATAATAAAGATAATAGTGGTTTAGTTCTAAATTATACAGACAGATCAAACCTGTAATAAATTCATCTATCCATAATAAAAAGCATAATGAAAACGATTGCAGACCATAATTAATTCACAACTCGTTTACTGAGGCCTAGTTTTATTATCAGTAAAGCACTTAATCCTTTCAATTTATTGTGATAATGAAATGCAGCAGGGAATTAATTCAACCACTGCATTAATAAATTGAATGTTGAATATAAAACTAGCGGCAGACCAAATTGAATTACTTATGTATTAAGGTAATGCTATGAAATTGTAATAAGCTCGTGCTTTCGATCCTCGGATAAAAATGTTAAAGCTAGCTGCACCCCACTGGACATTACAAAGATATATGAAAACGTTTGCCTGGAAATGATAAACTATTAAAAAGTAAATATTTTACATTCTATAAAATAAATAGTGACTATAAAATGAACAATATTTACATAAACAAAGAAAAAAACAGTTTTTGAGAGTGACCGAACAAACAACCTACCTATTTATATATACGTACGAACCTACATATTGTGTGCATACATTACTTGAGTAAATTAATCAATACTTTTCCATGCAAATTGTTGATAGAAAAATGGCTCCTTTCATCTAATCGAAATATATAGTATATTGTACATTTAGCGTTATAAAGTAACTTTAAAAAGAACAATATTATATTAATTAAAGGTAACGCATGAGGATATAAAGATAGTACTTAGCAGCTGTTGAAAGGTGTGATCTTGGTTTCAGCGAAGGTTACTACATAAGCTCTGTTGTATGTGACCTAGGTTGGGTGGCATTTAGAAAACTGCTCTAGGTCTTCACTTCAAACATTCCGCGTAACTTACTTGAAGATGTATGTTTTCGAGCAGTGTGTCCTACCTTCATGAGCTATGATGGTGACCGTGGATACTGACAGTGGGGTTGGTTCACAAACTGAAGGTCACTCAGCGGGCTATAAAGCGAGCTATTTTAGGAGTATCTCTTATAGATTAAATCACAAACCAGGATATCTTTAAGGGATTCTTATTGGCAAAGGTCACAATTTTAGCAAGGCGAAATAACAAACAATTATCACACTTATGGCCGATGGAGTAGACGATTGGATTAGATTGGAGTCCAATGCTTGCGACTCGCGCATGTACATGTATATCAAATGTAAAAAAAATATCGGTTTATTAAAAACTAAGGTCACATCTTGCACTTTCTTAATTCCAATGTCCATCTCTAGGGCACCCCAGGCATGCAGCCACAGGCTTTAACTAATTAGACCCCCTCGTCTATGTCAATGTTGTCGCAGCACGGGGCTCGGTTTAGTGCGTGTGTCTCCATTAGCCACCCTCAGTTTAAACACCCGCTCACTATTCGCACAAAATTGATTCGTGTTCGTTTGATGTTCGTACACAAAAGCAGGGGATGGCTTGGTATCATGAGATTATGCTGAAGGATTAGTTAAAACATCTTTTGTGTATCTTTAATTAAATACTTTATTTTAGAAATGAAATGTTGAAGTAGATTACATGGTTCTTTATGAAAAGATTTTTCGAAATTGTTAAATTATTATTAATACTGTCTGGAAATGGTTTATCCCAGCGGATGCTAGGGTTTCATTTAAACTCAACATCATCCACTTTGTACGGTTTTCTGGTGGTTTTTGTGAAATTTAAGCTTAGCAACACAATCGTGCATTCGAGACGTGTCTTTCAGGAAAACCTTACTTACCTATAAATTTTCTAAAACGTGACAGATGTTGAGATGGAATATACATAAAAATCTATAATATCATAAAATTCTAAACATACCGTGTTTGAACATAAAAGCGTTTATAAAAAATCAATAGAAATAGATTATATAAACGACAGAGAATACTGTTCAATTTGTATGTAGAATCTTGTTTTGTCGGTGTCTGTTTGTTCGGGATTGACGTAAAAACTACTAGGCCGATTTTTGATGCGATTTCCGCTGAGCAATAACACATTTTTAAACTTAAAATCTGCGCTACTATTTTATCCCGGTAATCCCGCCGGAATTAACCCGGGAGCGATTCTAACTTGTTCGGGTGCATAAAAATTTACTTATTCCGACACAGTTTCCACTAAAACGATGTCCTAGATTTTTTTTAAATTCTGTGTCCCGGGAATCTTGCGGAAATTTCAAGTCTGCATGAAGTCTTACTTAATTCAAAATATTTTTTTTATTGGAAGCGTTGCTTTGTAGTCTAGTCAAGACAAATAGACAGATTGATAGAAATTCCAAATCTCGTCGTGATTACCTTGAATAAAAATCGTATAAGAGTTTTCACTTAAGTATAAGACGAAAAATGTACCAAGCATTTATTTATAACATCTTTCATCTCTATGTTTCTGGCAAATAAATCATTTCATTTCATTAGATCTTTGACATTTTTGGATTCACTGTCTGACACTTCAATTTTATTTACTACTAGCTTCTGCCAGCGACTTTGTCCGCGTGGTGCGGTTTTTTAACTATTCCACGGGAACTCTTTAATTTTTCGGGATCAAAAGTATCCTATATGTTGACCAGGAATATAAGCTACCACGATACAAAATTTCATGTAAATTGGTCCAGTCGTTTCGGAGATTAGCCGGTACAAACAGACAGACAAACAGAGAAACAAAAAAAATGAAAAAAAATCGAAATTAGTTCTATTGCACTTCTTACATGCCCTAAACTCGGTTTTTGTCATTTTTTTTCATTGTACAGAAATTCGACCTCTACAGTTTTATTATATGTATAGATATAAATGTGTTATATACTAAATCATATTAAGGTCCCGGTTCCCGTTAATGGTCGAAAATGGGATTAGATTCATAGGCGGACGTCTACAACCTATAGTTATCTATGTTTGTCATTAAAATATTTGTGAGATCTTCAAAATGAGTTTGCTTTGTTTTGTAGCGAGCGAGCGCTTCGTTTTGTTACAATTCGTCTTTCCTTTGTCAGGCTCTTATCTTGTTTGAATTGTTTGGCCCATCCCCATTTTCCTCCTTTCCACTTTGTTATGAGTTTCAAGCTATCTTGCTTCAAGCCGGAATTATGTTTCACTCTGTATGTTTTCGAAATAAAAATAAATATTCCAGATACAGATTTAACACATTTATGAACACTGACTGACACTGACATTTATGAATACTGGAAAATAATCATGCACTTTATTGGATACATTATTTTTATTATAAGTAACAATTTTATTTTATTTTTAATTTGAAAGGTAGAGTAAGTTTACAATTATGGCGGTTTGAAAAGTACTAGCTCTTATAAACGATAATACTGGGAAGACCCTTGCCTTTATTTGTTTATTTATTTATTATATATACTTTACATTATATCATTCCAATTTTTACTTATATTGTATTTAAATCCAAACAAAATTAGTAGTATAGTTGAGTAGTTAGATGGCTTGCAAAATTGGCGAGTTAAGAAGTCGTTATCATCGCTCGTACAGTAACTCTCCAGTTAAGTAATAAGTTACCGATTAAGTAAATGTTTACTCAAAAGGCGATAATTACTAATTTATAAGTTAACATACTGCTTAACTAAAAAGTAATTAAAAATGAACTGATAAGATATTTAGGGACTTTTCAGTTGCGTTTTTTTAATTCCTAGCATACTTTTTCAACCAGGATTTGAAATGTTTTAGTTATAATTACTAAATATTAATATCAAATAGTTTAAGCCTTCGCCTCTTTGACTTTTGAAGTGCAGCGTGACGTTGTTAGTTCCAACTCCGCCTGATGTAACAGTCACCTCGGCATCAGTCCTTGATAGATCGCGAGCGATTATACCCTGTAAAATAAACGACTTTTAGTTTTTAATAAATCGTGAACACAAAAAAGAGATATACAATTGTGCAGTGTGTTCAGTTCACGAGAGTTCTTATAAACATCAGTGGAAATTGCTTGAAATATGTTTACAATACCTACTGCGTTCAATTCCCGCTGTGTCTGAACACTCGGCTGTGGATTGTTTTGTAGCCTTTTACGATAGGCCGCCGGGCCGCAGGAATCAGTATTCTTTTTCCGTTCCTGCACGGATTCTAGTTCGAAGTTTCAAATCCATCCAATGGTCAGAACCTGACGCGAAACAGTTATCGTAATCTAAGAGTCGAAATGATGATGACAATTAAACAAAAAGAAATGTATGTACCTCTTAATCAAAATATCAAAAAAATGTAATAATAACACGATCTTTTAACAATATATTGACTTGATAAAAATTGCCGTATAGTACGTGACCTATGGTAATAATTAATGCACTCTTTTAATATTTAATTACTTACTTAATAGTTATTTATAATTCATTCTAGATTCTATTTCCGCGATTTTGCAGGGTTGTGGCTTTACAAAGTTAGGAAAAAGCACATAGTGTAGATCACGTTCCGCAGTTTATAAAATATTTAATTTTTCTGGTACCAGTCTCAGGAAATCGAAATAAAAAGAGGTCGCAAGACTGTTCTAAGCTAGGCCTTCCTAGTTTGTCTATTTGGATATGCACACGCGATGCCATTTCCCAACCGATTTGCGACACGAAAGCGATTCTCTTGGTGAATATATAATAAATGATGCCAAACAAAGGCTTTGTTTTCCTATTCTATGAATTATTGATTTTGTCTATTTTTGGTTTGAAATCAAATTGTGGTGTGTTATGAATTATATGAATTATTTGTAAGAGGTAAATTCACTGTTCCATCTAATGTCAAGAGTATTTTTGAAATAAGTTCCTTATCGCACGTTACTCGGTGGAAGATAGATAGATTAAAAAAAAGTGTTAGTGAAAGAAAAACTGCTGACCAATAATGCAATGAAATACAATCCGAATCAATACGATGTAAAATAATATCCTCAAGTGTAATATATTGTCTTTTGATAATAGAAGGTTTGTGATTGTCCTTCTTACTATCAATTTCTTCGATGGTCTTCGATTATCGTCGTTGATGGACATTTGCACCACTACAATTTGTAATTTTATATCTCATTTTGACAATCCTATTTGAAAAATCAAAACCTTAAGGCGGTGGTCTGTTACGAATGCCGTAGGCTCTATTTTATCTGTGCAGGAACGTAGAATGATGATTTCCTGCGGCCGGGCGGCCTATCGTAAGAGGCGACAAAATAACCCACAGGTGGTAGGATTTTTGCCCACCTAGATGGCTACCAACCTTCATCTAGAATATGCCGCCATTAACACCTTGAGTTGTGTTCCGGCATAAGTGGCCAGCCTTAATGTAGAGACCAGCATCATATTTTTAGCACCTTTGGTGTTGCAAATATACATGGGTGATGGTAACCGCTTTCTATCATGGTCCGTCTGGGTCCGATGGGCCGCTGTACAACTCATGCTTATTATGAAAATGCACTATACTGGTATTCGCGCCTGACGTATGAACGTCGCGCGTAACGTATGTGTGTATGAAAATATATTGCCTATTTTTCATCTATAAAAATACTTTATAATCATTTACTGATTTAAAGAAAAAATACATATTTCAAAAAGAGCATAAAAACATTTTTTTTTAATACACGTAGACAATATTCTTTTATAAAACAAAACATCCAAAATATAATATTAATAAAAATAAAACTATATAATCTTATAGTCCGTCGGTAGCGGGGCCTGGTCCTAACTGACAATGATTAGGGCTCCAGAGTTATGAACCTCCTCACAATTTATGCTTTATCCAAGAGTAATGTCTTCTGTATCTGGCACTTCACCAAGCTTATTAGCGCGAGCCTCTTCAGGTGATGGTCGAGACTCGTCGCTATAAGACTTGACGATGACAACTATCGGCACAATGCTCTTTGACTCCAGACACCTAGTCGGTAACCTCGTGAGCAATATCTAATACTTTGTTATTATTATATTAGATATATTACTTTTCAGTTTTATTATATCGTAAAAAAGAAAGAGAGAAGAAAAAATTGCAAAGAGCCTCGGGCTCAGAAATAGATGACGATAACAAAGTATGTTTTTGATGTAATACTGGCCACACTCGGATGTTGGTAACACTGGTTTACAATTCTCGAATGACTTGTGATATTGAAGAAAGTTAAAATACAAAACATGTGTATTCATATTGAGCAACTTGAACAGATAAAGTTATACATCAAGTAATGATGGCAGCTTTATAACGAAAACAAATTAAACTCACCTTTATAAGCCTGTTCTTCGAATCGACATATGTGTAATCTTTATCCCTCCTTATAAATGGAATTGACTTAATAACTAATTTCTCAGTCGAAACCAGTAAGTTATTGGTTCTCGTGCCAACAACTAAGTCTTTTGCTAAATTTAGGTTCACACACAACACTAATAAACATAATAAAATTATTACACACTTCATTTTGAAGAGTTATAACATGTTTAGGTTATGCGAACACTTAATGTCACAGATGAACTGACATCGTCTTGTTTATAAGGAAAACAATATTATCAATGTTTAACACGATTTGACCTCGAGTCAGCCCACAGCGGACTTGCTCATTTAAATATTAAGACTTAGTCATAATGTTACGTCATTTTGTAGTCTTTAGACTTGGTAGATGAACACTGCGAATTACAGTCAAATTTGGTAAAAAAGGAACCCTAATAAAATCGTTATATCCGTCTGTCCGTCTGCTCGGCTAATTGTCTGTCTTTGTATATCATAGTAATTCTAGACGAATAAATGTTCTCAAGTCCCTAACATATAAAGTTAACGTTCTGTAGACAATTATAAGTTATATGGGTGTTTAACCAGTCGATTCACTAACAATTGGGATTGTTCACTTTTTTTCAATCTAGCTATTTGAAAAACCATTTCGAGGAATAGTGTCCCTAATCATTTCTGTCTAGTTAAAATTCCAAAAACGTACGATCTTCTTGTATTTTGTAAGAAATGCGTTTGACCTTTATTTGACCTTACTAAATCCAATCAGGTAGGCCATCTGCCTGTTTACCTGCTTCAGATGTAAAAAAATTCTAGCTGTACATTATTTGATTTAAGTTCTGTAACATGGATTTTCCCTAAAGACCACTTTTAAAATGTAACGATTACTATAGAAAATAATAATGGTTGAACACGAAAAATTATAAGCCTAGCGACAAAAAACACTAAAATGATCACGATACGTAATGAGAGTGTGAGACAGTGACATTTAAATAGTAGCACAGATTACTATGATTACATATAGACAAAACTTACTTGTATTATTTTTGTTTTCTAGTCAAAGAAAGCAATGTAAACTTGTCCCTTATGACGTCATCGGAGAAATAATTTTAAAATCGAATTATAAAAAAACTAAAGCTTAAAATACAAAAATATTCAAATTAGTATCTTAAAATATCCTATTTTACGTAATAAAAATATAAAATCAGAGGGTAATTTTTTGTGAACAATCCCCATTTGGAACTACCTCTAAATTTTTGTTTGTATTTTTTTTTGTGTTGTTCAATATTTAATTTGATTCCTTAATGTAGTCATTAAGTCATTGGGAGGAACTAACACTTAAGATATAGGCTTGGCATAGTTTAAGTGTTAATATCTAGTTTTAATATTAAGGCGAAATGTGCAAGTAATTATTGGTGATAATAAAATTGTTTTTATTTTATATTTTTTTATAAGCAACAACTGGGTCTATATGAATATTTGGCAGGAAGATATTGCAAAGTATCACAATTATTAGCTGCTAATCTGCTATACTCATAGAATGATGTAGGTTAACTACATACAAGGGTAGCTGGCATTTCCGTAAATAACCGTTGAAATTTTATTTTCAATGTTGTATGTAGTCGTGTCGAATATCGTTTATCAGGCCTTATCTAAGTAGCATTATCGCTAAATGAATAGAATATAAAATATATGAGAATGACATACGAGTATAATTACGCTAAGTACCTACATAATTATTATATCATTACCATACATTCTCATTGTACTAGCTCTTGTTTAGCGTTAGACATGATCTCGTAAAATCATTACGATGGTCTTTACTGCCTCATAATTTTTAAGTCAATATTTTAATATTGTGAATTGAATAATGTTATTATTCAATTTTTGAAAATAAAACTCCATAGCAAAATCATCTTTACAGTTGCATCTCATCTTAATATTTAATTAAATAAAAGCTGCGAATATTAATATATAAAATGTTCTATACGATCAATATCGATTCTTCTATAAAACTAGAATAACGTACACCATAAAAGTAAACAACAATAAATATTGAATGTAATGCAGTTTAGTATTGCTTAATAGTTAGAAAAGTTGGTCAATCTAGTTTGTTTATTTTTCTTTCGCACTTAATGTGTTTTTAAACTGCCGATTTGTTTAGACTAGTGAGAGGTACAGCTCTAAGGTGCTGAACTAATTGAATGTAATGACAGACTGATCTATTGAACGATCTTGTAAGCAATAAAGATTGTAATGATATGCTATCAAACTATCAACGTATTTGTTAATAGTAATCAATTCGGTGAATAAAATTGATTAAACTTACATGGTTGTTTGTGTTCTGTATACCATTTATTTTGCCAAGAGCTTAGAAGAATAGGTTAATATTTTCTTAGGGATGTGATGTTACTGTTTTGTATAATATATTTTTAGAAGTTTTGGTGTTTTTTTATATTGCGTGTGTTTATTAGTATAAGTACCTAACCATAATTAAATGGAATAAATGAGAGTAGCTAAGTTGACTTAGACTTAGATTTCGACCCCTTTCTTAAACCTACCTTGAGGTAGGTTTAAGAAAGGGGTCGAAATCTCAGATTGAAAATAAAAAATAAACGAAAACTAGCTAATAGCTGTTGTACGTAAATTTATTTCAGAAGTGTGTATATAAATTCCAGTTAATATTGGATTTATTGGAATTTATGTACGCAATACTGTATTATATTTTTTCTTCAAGCTTTATTTAAAAAATATTTAGATCAACAATGTATTTCGTGTTGATCGATTGTTTGTCGTGGGGTGCATGGTATCAATAGATATAAATATTTTATGAACAGATATGAGTAGAAGGGTTATTTTGATAATATCCTGAAAAGCACCCCACGCTTTTTTTACAATAATATATTTTTTTCATACACTATTTTTAATTCAAATTTATTAAAATTAATTTTCTATTTTTTAGTTGAATTTTCTATAAAAGCGTATTTTTTTTAACACATTTATTTTTCATTTTTTAGTTGATTTTTTAAAAAAGATTTAAATACAAGCTTTTGAGATCCTGCATATAATGTAGCAGCAGAGTTCTAGCCGAGACAAGTAAAACGAGCCCAAACACGACGGGTCTATCTTGTTTAGTACAGGAGTTCCTATGGCCACCTTCCGACTCCATAATCAGATCAGCTCCATGGTAACATATTATTGCATTGTCACGCAATATACACATACGTGCAAAATTTTAGCTCAATCGGAAACCGGAAGTCGATCAAATTTAACTTGAAAGATTCCGTTACATACTAACATATATACGTATGAAGCTAATAAAAGTGTATTAAAAACAAACTAAGTAATCTCTAAGACTTCTCGCTATAGTGGACACATCAAAAGACGGGATGTGTGCACTCTATTAATTTGACATCAAACAAAACGAAGATGGTTCACCTTTCTCCGCTCGGCCTAATACCGCAAGTTTCAAGCAGTTACAATAAATTGCAAGCGTACACTCGGACGGTTAGATTAACTGCATACAAGCCGATTTCCACACGGTACGTTTAAAATAATTACTGGCTTGTGCACTGAAAGGATTGTTTAAGCTAGATACTGTCCAGACTGGTACGCTGAATAATTAAGTCTATTTCTTATAAATCACGGAACCACAACAAAATAACAAAAACAGAATTAAATATAGGTATCTACGTAATATATAAAAAATAATCTTTCAGCTACATGACAGTGTCATTCCGCTTCTTCTTAACAGCGAAAACAAATGTCGTAGAATTACGAATAAATGTATTTTAGACCATAGATGAAGGATAAATAGGATTATAATAATACGATTATAACTACATTTTAACGGTTTTTAGCTCTGTATATTATTTGATTAATTGTATTTTTATGATTTAATGATGAAAACTTAAGAAAAAAAATATTAATAAGATTGTCTAAACTCTAGTAACAAAATAATATTAAAATTAATTCTGCTTTCTAATCATCTTTCTCATCTAATTATCTTTAATAAATGTAATAAAAATATTGACTTATCTATAGTATCTATTTTAATTCTATCCTTTTGAAAATTCGCATTCAAATGTTTTGTTCGGATAAGTTTCGTAGGAAGTAAATGCAAGGAAGTTTTGAAGTGTAATAAGGGGAATCTTATCAAAGGGAACAGACGACCCTAATTCGACAAACTACACTCGTGTGAGACAAAGTTTGTGTTGGAATGCAATGACGAGATAATATACTTATGTATGACATGTGACGAGATAATAGAACTTAAATAAGAGTAAATTAATGTAGCCATTTGTTTAATTACCATTGATGTTGACTTTTAGTTGTTTTTGTGGTCGTCGGATGCGGGTTCGGTTATAATTTTACTGTGCCTTTAGAAATCTAAACAGACATGTTACGAGTCGCGAGACTCGAATTAAAAATGCGGTAAGAATTAGAAAGAATTTAGAATTAGAAAGAACTAATTCTAAATTATTAGCACTATACAAACACGTATAAAACAGGTACAAATATAACCGAACACAACAAGTCCAAACGTAATGCAGAAAGACATAATTTAATAAACGCGCAAAGTCCGTCACTAAAAGATTCCAGATTGTAGTACACACGTCTTGCTTCGCTCGTGGTTATCGCTCGACTACCTCGTGCCCTCCATCGGGACATTGCTTTATACTCCACAGATGGAATATGTCCGACCGGCCGCGTGAATTGAATTTCCTAGAATCAGTTTGTACTTTAAATCCGTAACACCTGGCTAATGACTACCATAAAAGATTACAATACAAAAATGGGCTGTTTTCTAATCACAAATTTTAAACACAAGAAGTCAAAATGCCCAAAGGTAATAAAATGTGTTTTTACAGGTATGCAGATGTGAATTTGTTTGGTCGGCGTCTAGTTTGTAACAATATTATAATATTATTATATTAGCCTATGGGAGTATACAGAAACGATGGGTCTTCACTTGTGAGGATCCTGGCAAGCAACTTTCGATTAATCTACTTTCATAAATGTATATGAAGACATTCACATGCACGTAAATTTGAGGTGCTTTTTATCTGACCATTCTTTAACACTTCTTTTATTTGATCATGGTATGTACGTCGCGGTAAACCGGCACCAACTCTACTATTCATAATGCTGTCATACATTTGTTTTGTGATTTTACTTTCATCGAGAAATTTATAATACAATAAATCTATTTAAAAAAATAAGTGTCTGTCTATAATGTCTAAATAACAACTTTTTACTAAACACATGGAAGTATATAGTATATACGGTATTTATAGAAAAAAATGTATTATTAAAATTTTTGCATGTCTGTTTGTTTGTTCCCGCTATTCTCTGAAACGGCTGGACCGATTTTGACGGGACTTTCATTGCTATTAAAGCTGATATTATAAAGAGCAACTTAGGCTACTTATATTTTAGAAAAATAAATATAAGGGCCCACGCGCACATCACCGCCACAAAAAGAAAAATTAAATCAAACTCCATGCCGACGAAATCGTATTTTATAATAAAACAAGACTAAGGGAAACTGCTTTTGTATTGTGGCGACATTAGTGCCAACATAAAAACAAGCACGTAAGCGCGGAACCAATATTTATCTGTGGCAAGCAAAACATCGCGCCGTTTATCATAAGCGCGCGCCCAATGTTTCGCCGCAATTCACCTTCATTTCTCCGTACACCGCTCAACGGCCGCAACCAAACCATCATCTCATCACCATCACATCATCACCCTCAGTATGTTTATCATTTGATGCATGTTGGACATTTTGAACGGTTGCGTTTGACTGAAGAACTTTGCGCTGTAAATTTTAAAGTAATACAGTTATGAAAAATATTTTTTTTAAATATATATTAATCGTACAATTATATTATAGTTTAGTTTTGTAAAACAAATGTTTATATAACTGTTTCATTTAAAACTATGTATGTCCATTATATACCTAAAATGTAAGCAGGATATTATGTAGGGTATTTACTACTAGAGTTTGCCTCGTGGCCTCACTTGTATAAATTTTCCATCTTTATCCCGCATAAACAATTCATTTTCAAGGTAAACATTATCTTACGGTTAACCGTAATCGATAGCAGGGTACATCTGCTAAAATTTGTAAAATAATTATTAAAATCAGTTAATCCAAATAAAGTCACATTGAAATTCAATATGTTATTATTTAAATATATTGGTATTAATGAATATGAATGTATTCTTAAATCATTTAAATATTTTATTCATAAAAGTATTTATTATACGACATTTATATAAATTAGAATTTTGTTCTTATTTGGAACTAGATGTCCCGGCAGACGTCGTCTTGCCCCGAATGGCTTCAATCGAGAAGCCGACAGCAGCGCCACCTACCGGGTCCAATTGTGAAC
This sequence comes from Dendrolimus pini, assembly GCA_949752895.1. NCBI lineage: Eukaryota > Metazoa > Arthropoda > Insecta > Lepidoptera > Lasiocampidae > Dendrolimus > Dendrolimus pini. The sequence goes on from OX457133.1 coordinate 9,670,691, forward strand.
CAACTCAGAAACCTTCTTTGCTCATGCAACTTTGCTAAAGATCATCACATAATGAAATGTATAGTTTACGATTCTATAAAGGACATACAGATAAACATTCATTTTTATATATAAATTACTAGCTGCGCCCCGCGGTCTCGCCCGCGTGGTGATTGAAAATCGTCATAATTCCAAAATAAATGAATTTTTCTAAAAGAAAAGTAGCCTGAGTTACTCCTTATTACATCAGCTACCTGCCAATAAAAGTCCCGTCAAAATCGATCTCGCCATTTCAGAGATTAGCCGAAACAAACAGGTAGACAGACAAAAATTGTAAAAAATGTTATTTTGGTGTATGTACCGTATATATATTCATATGCATGTAATAAAAAGCGGTTATTTCAAAATTATAAACAACTCCAATTTTATTTACCTATATGTATAGATGAATAGATATGTAGTTTGTGGATATCACATCACTTACATGTTGCAAGTATGAATTTTACGTTCTAGTGTATTCGTATATCTGTACCTGTATACCTATTTGTGATTTATTAACGACAGCAAATGAAGGAAACACCGTGCTACTGGTCTGGCTACCTGTAATTCGAAAAGCAGATAATAAATACTACTTTTGCTTCATCCCAGTTTATTATACAGCCATTAAATGCATGGTTCGCTACTATAATGTATGAATCTTCCTAGATTATCTATCTAATCTGTGGGATGGGAAATATCACTACTTCACGAACATGTAATCTATTAGCTTGTTAGATTGTTTATTGACATAATTATTTCCAGTTCTGTAGTCAGTTAGCTGTGGACTCAATAGCTTCAATTGCTGATAATTTATTAATTAAAAAGGTTCTTTTAAACTAACTTAAAAAGTACAATTAAAATACTACAGTACAATATTATTTTGTATGTACTAAACTAACTTAAAAAAATCCATTCAATATAAAAAATATAACATGTTATAAATAAATTAATATACAGTAAATCGCTGCCAGAGGGAAGCGTGCCCAGAAGGTTGGCTGCATTGCCACGCTGTATGGCATCGCGGGTAGTATCAAAAATTTTGCAAAACAAAGTTAAGTCAATTTAATTGAAAATAAAGATCAGCAAAAACATTTTTATTTATGGATATTTTACTGAAACATATCTTTGATGCTGCTTAAATCCTCAAAACACTTATTATGTTTCGAAAAGGCAGTTCTGAATAGAAATATATAGCTGTATTTCTACGGCGAAGTGCCGTTTGAGTACAGTACTGTCTCTGTATTAATACTAGTACAGTAACGGACATTACTCGAACGCTTTCTGAAGATTGTAAAAGCTTTACATGATGTTGGAATTTCAATGTCATTTCAATTTTATAGGATTGCACAATATACAGTGATGCTTTTGTAAGGGTGTGAAAAATTGCACGCGTATTGGTGAATCAATGTTCTTTAAATTTTAATGCCAGCATGATTCTCGCTATCGAAATGTCGTTTGGCATATTGGTGGCGGTGACAAGGGCGTGTGGTTGGATGTTATTTCAAACTCAAGCAGCCACGTCATCGCTTTGATCTTCTCTCAACTTTTTGCCAAGCACTGGTTTAATGTGACGACAAATAACTCAACCAGGAACGCAAGGATCCCTTTTTTGATCTTATCAAAAGTGTGTTTTAGCAGGGATGGAATTGGGTAGATTGCATGGTATTGATAAGAATCCCCCTTAATTTATGATTATTTCTCATAAAAATGTATCCTTGATATAAAACAGTTAAAAGATTGTTATTATATTTGGTTAAACGTTTAATATAAAATGCTAGTTGAATAATTTAAAAGTTTGAAACTTATTGATCCAAATAATCTTTATAAATATTATAAATCTATAATATCTACAATCTAGAAATATAAATATTATAAACGCGAAAGTTTGTAAGAATGGATGTATGTATGGGTGTATGTTTATTACTCTTTCACGCAAAAAATTACTAAATGGATTTTGATGAAACTTTCCAATAATATAGTTTACACATGAGAATAATACATAGGCTATATATTATAATTTATAAAGATATAGTGTGAATTATCCAAAATATAACGATTTTCCATCAGCACGGGGGTGAAACCGCGGGCACAGCTAGTATTCTATAAAAGTAACACTTATTATGAAATTAGCTCTTAGGAACTAACAATTATATTAGACCCGGCGTTTACATTATACCAACTATACGGCGATAAGCAGGAAAGTGCATAGTGTGAATATTAAATAAATTGCACTTACACGCCCACTTCCCTCACCACTTTCCTGCCTGCTGCTGTGGAAGTGTGCATAGATAAGAATACATACAGAGTGTCCAGGAAAGTCGTATCGGAGGGACAAAAGCTAGAGACAGTTGCTTTTACGTAAGATGGAAATGTCTGAGTCCATCCCTGTGTATAAGATGGTCTCGAATTTAAATGCGAACTCTTCATTAGTGAGATCAGCCGACGGGTTCCCGGTTTGTTTGCAAAAGATCTTGCGAGATTTGCATTTCGATGTTTACTTTGACATGCAGTATACGGAGAAAAAGCTTCAAAATACGCTGCTGTGGGTATTGTTTACAACGTAAATGTAATTAACTACATTCATAATATTTGATTACTGATATAAATATTTTTAAGAGATTTTTGCGAATTTTAATTTTATCAGACAAATTTTTAAAACAGACATGTTTTTTTAAAAGGTCGAGGCTCATCCAAGGCTCGAGGTTTATCGAAAAAAGGAACTCTCTCATTAATTCAGGATTTTTTCTGATAATCTTCTTTGTCTATTATTTTTTTAAATAGAATAATATATTTATTAATAGAAAAAAACCAAATTACTGGGCCGATTTCGATGCGATTTTCGCTGATCGACAGCAAATTCTTAGATCTATAATCTCTTCTATTTTTATCTTAGGAATATCGCGGGAATTTTTCGGAGAATGATTTAAATTGTCCAAAAAAAAAAACAAATACCAATATGATTTTTCTACTGATCGATAGCAAGTTTATGTAAGAAAATATAATATATGTATTTATGCTGGAAATCCTGCAGGAATTTTCCCGCGAGCGGTTTGAAGTTATTCAGGTGCATAAAGATTAGCTTATATCGACACAGTTCTTTTTTAAATGTTGGTAATTTGAGGCCCGGAAATACCGCGGGAATTTCAAATCAAGCGTGGACAAAGTCGCAAGCATATCCTAGTTTCTTAAATAAATTTATGAGAAAAATTGAAATTGCCACCTTGTCGGGAATTTGAATTCGTGACAGAAAGTACCTATTCCATATTTATCTGTATCATTGAAAGTGCACGTATATGTACTTTTTGGGTATTCCAAATGACATTCGGTTAATTATCTAGGCCTTGAAAAAGAAACAAACAAGCATCTAAACAAAGTTACTTTTACATCTATGTGTAAGTGTATGGGTGACGTTTATTGCTATCGCATATCTTTAAAGTTATTGTCACATCTTCTACTAAAATAACTATGAGTCACAACATTTCACCTTTGCTTCGCAGTACGTTTGATCTTCTAGTTAAACTGAATTAGTCAGAGACAAGATCTACGAAGACAAATCCAACGAATTGACAACGGTATGTCTATTTCTGGTACTCGCACTTACTCGTATATGTCTATCAACACTGTATCTAATTTACTAGCAATCACTGAGCTATAGGCGATATTTTTTATTTAATCGCCTCCTCTTCTGGCGTATTTCAAGGCAGAGGTTTTTTTCTACTGTTACGTTATTTACATATTTTACTGCATTTAACTATTACTATACCTACTTAATTACAAATACTGATTATATCCTGTTATGATTACTACTTAAATTCAACATATGAGTACGATTTTATCTATGTTACACAATTTTACCCACATGTTACACACAAATTTTCTCTAATCCATCCTAAGGATGTCTGAAAGAAATCGCTTATAGCGATAAGATTGCCAATTGTAAACTTTTTCTTACATTGTTAATATAGTTTAAGTTCAAAGTTGTGTGCAATAAAGCATAAATAAATTTGTGTAACGCGAACTTTGAATCTAAGGAAACACCTCAAGACTTGAGTGAATAACAATAACAACCTTGAGTAGTGTTCCGGCATTAGTGACCAGGTTCCAGTCTCCCTTAAAAGAGCAGCAGCACATTTGTAGCACTTTTGGTGTTGCAATTAATGTTCATAGGCGATGGTAACCGCTTTCCATCAAGTGGGCCGTCTGCCTGTCTGCTGAACTCCTGCAATAAAAAAAGAACAAACCAAAATATCAGTGTTCATATAAATGGGCATAATTGAGTCGACTGCCCGTTCGGTTAAACTAAACGTATCAGCCAATCCCCCTATGAAGCGAATTGATATTTCCTCTTTCAAATACATAGTTAATTGCGTTTCCGGACGTCACAACGTCAGTCATTGTTTAAGGATCATTCTGTGAATGGTAATGCATTATTAGTGAATCATAGTTTTTTGTTACATTGTAAATGCATCCCATAAACGATGTTATTTCATCCGTTTCGAACTCTATTGACTGTTAATCGACCGGACAAACAGGTGGGACTGCGTTCTGCTTTTTAATTTCATAATTGTATAGGATAGGTTGAACGGGTTAATTCTGTTTTAATTTTAACTTCTACGAACAGTATGCCAACGTCAGTTATGAATCTTAATACTGTTACGAGCTACAGGACTCGAAATAAAATGCTGTTGGAATTACTATAGAATTTATTAGAACTATACAAACACGTATAAAACAGGTACAAATATAACTGGATACAACCAGTACAAACTGCATGATTCAATAACACGCGCAAAGTGCATCACTATATCGCTTATCGAATGTACTCGTCTTGCTTTGATCGTGGTTCTCTCTAGACTGCCTCACCCCTCCATTGTTTTATAGTAAACTGTACAATACAACAATCGACTGCGTGGACTGAGTTTTTCCAAGAAAACGTAATTCTTTCACCCTAGCTATGTATAAAATAAAAAAAACATAAGTATTCAGTATTTAATTATCTTCATTTCAGCAACACCAAGTCAGCTATTCCTCCCACACAGCAAAGAAGTTCGCCATGCGCCGGCTTCTAGCGCCTTAATAGACGCACGGTGATTTGCTGTCTTCTGTAGCTACACCTATAATCAAAATACAATCTTTAATCACAAATAAGTGGTGAATTTACTTGGTTAAATTGGAAAGCCCTGCCAAAAACTTTCTACATATTTATTTATATCTACTAACAATAATATTGACCAATATATTATTATTATGTTATAAACTAAACGAAATGAAATTCAATGCGGGACTTTTCAAACTCAAAACGGTGATCATTCGTTCTCTGAACTCCAAAACATTGACAGGTAATTAGGGAGCCGATCAACCAGCTATCAATCAATATGGAAAGGTATAATTTACGACACAATATAACACATTATTTATGTTCCACAACCATTATAAAGCGTAATTAAGTGATTTTTTTTAGTAAAAGGTAATAAACTTTATCTATATTGCTTGCTTGAATTTCGTTGATTACTTTGTTACACTCATAACTTTATTAATGTGATTGCGTATTATTATATTATGACCAATTAAAAAATAATTTATTTTTATGCTTATAAACAGTATGTATACTTATATATTAAATTACTGATTTCTTCAGTTCCAACGGGTGTTAAAGATGAAAAGGGCATAACTTAATTAGTTCAAAGCTGCACTTCATATTGAAATTAGTAGTAATTTCTTAATTTTAAGGGTTTGTATACCTACAGGTTTGATCTCAATTTTGCCTGATTTATAGGTCAGATAATACAGGTCTATGACAAACGCCAGGTGGTACAGCATTTGCCCGATTGGATGCCTACCACCCCTGGTCTTAAGTATGTCGCCATAACAACCTTGAGTTGTGTTTCGGCATTTGTGACCAGGTGCTAGTCACCCTTAAAAGAGCAAATGCATTTGTATTAGGATATGTGTATTGTGTGCCATCGTTTTTCGAATGTATTTTTATTTTATTGTGAATAAGATAAAGAACTATTTAAAAAATAACCAAATTATCTTTATCTCTTTTATAAATATGTAGATATTTTATCTATCTTGTTTTGATAAAAATTTGAGGAGTAAAATCAGAGTATAATCAAAATAAAAGTTTCATTTCATGGTAAATTTGGAGGTGATCTGGTGAAGCTTTTTCTTACTTAAAATAATACCACGTTAAATCTTATATCGTGTAGATTTATGATTAAATTATTGATTAGTAAATACCAACAAAAAGTTATTTTGTTTCCACTCCACTTTTGGCCTTTTGCGGGCAACAGAACAGGCCTTAAGTCAAGTTGCCCGGTCTGCAACATTGTAATCGATTCGACTCGATTTTGGAAACTGTAAGTGCATATACCGTCTATTTGTAATCGTGACTACAATGTCAACTAATTTACGTCTTGGCATTAAGAAAAGGACGTTTTAATTTTGCAAATTTCTAAACAATTACAGAGATGAATCGTGTATTAATGATAAATAAAATATGTAATAGAGTACTAACTAACTTTAAACTTATACAGAAACCAACTACCGTGTCTGCTAATTGTGTAGCCTGTAAAACCAAACCGAGTGGAATACATTGAATTCAAAAACAAAGGGCTTACTCCAAAACGTCTTGCGTTGTTCATTTTTGTTTGCGAAAATTTTTTGGTTGTTTTCTTTATATTTAAGGTGCATTTTTCATTATACGTTCCATTTATTTTTGTGTTATGTAACCTAAATTATTGTAGTTTTTGTAGTGGAACAATTACAAGCCAATAGATAGCGCTGTACAATAAATGAGGTCGCAAACGATTCCCGATACGTACAAAGTACATCTATAAATTTCCTAAAACATTAGATGAGCCTCGGCCTGCAAAGAATACTACTAATAGCCTCGCTGAAAGATCTCGTTTTGAGAGCATTTCATCTCGCTCCTCGAGTTTAGAGGTGATCTGACTAGGCAGATCACCTCTAAATTTTATAGAAATATTTGTTCTTTCTTCTATCTAAAATTTCATTGACTCTTTCGGGCTGATCAGACGAAATCGAACGAACGAAGTACGATGTTTAAGAGTAAGATCTCTGGATCATGACGTCCCACTTGTAGAAGGAAGTGGAATGATATCAAAAAGTGCCATTACACACTCCCGAAACATGTCAGGTAGTGAACCTCGTTAATATCGTCGTATAACTATTTCAGTCTTCTTTTGGTGCTGATATATTTTATTTACAATCTTACGTCAATTTGCGTGAAATGTAAGTTTACACGTGAATTGTTATAAAGTCTAATGAAGGTAAAAGGTACATTTCATTTCAAGGTACTGTATATACGTAGAACGAAGTATTGATTTACTTTTTTAAATATATTCAAACGATATCATACAAGGTTAAATATAACATATTTAGAACTGAATACCGCAATAGTCACGCCACAATACCTAAATGTGAAAGATTAAAATGAAACGGGCAAAAGTTGTTTAATAATATGCAGATCAGTCTACTACCGTTAAACATAATTAAGTGATTTTAATAATGCGACAATAAAAAATAGTATTTATTACATTACGTGGCGCACACGATAGTTAAAAATTTCATTTTTATTATGGTTAAGCAACATGTTCGCGATACAGCGCGATCGTCGTAAATTACCCCATAATTATGTCACAGACTTGTTTCGTTTTAATAATTGCCATAAATACATTTGATAGTGTAAATTGATATGTCTGAACATTTGATGATTGATCGGTTTTAAAACTATTCGCCTTATTTTTCTATTGTCTGACATATAAATATTGTTACGGGTTAGCGGGAGTAGAATTAAAATGCCGTTAGAATTATTATAGAGTTTATTAGAACTATATAACAATCCAATCCAAGCGTAATACAGAAGGTCGTAATTCAAAAAAACGCGCAAAGTCCGTCACTATTAGATTCTCGAATGTACACACGTCACGCCAATATCATAGTTGTAGCTCAACCGACTCCTCTCTTCATCAGGCCGTCGTTTTATGTATACAGTTTCCTAGCTTGTAACACCTGGCTAATGATGCTAATGACCGAGCACAATAGGAGAATAGGTTGTTCTCCACAAGAAACGTATGCCAATAAATAAGTTAAAAAAGAAGACAATCATAAACGGAGTACAATTAATTAGTTTAAATGCCGGCAGGTAATAAAATGTGCTTTTGCAGATCTGTACTTGGAATTTATCTTTGTCGGGGTCTAAATTGTAACACTATTATCTATATATTTACTGTCAAACGCCATCTGAGGTCTCGTCCAAATGACAATATTTTTCGATAAAACATCAGATTTAAAATACTTTAATTTCTGCATCCTTCTATAAAATCATAACCAAGTAACTAAAGCATACAATATTTCATAGTGAACGCAATTATGCTTCAGTATTAAAAGTACAAATTATAGCGTGTTTCAATAAGAATTAACGTTGTTATCGTCGTGAAAGGGATACTAATCCCGTACCGTTTCAATGGTTAATTTCAGTGGAAAATCTCCTATTATACAAGCATTAATAGGGGCTTTGTTAAAAATCTTATTACAATAGAACGACACGCAAAGTATCGGTATAACCTCAAACACGGTATAAAACTTCGCGTGGTTGATGGCCCTCCAGACACGCGATACACAAAATTATGTTTTTACTTGTTGAAAACTATATGCCACACTGGCGGTAAATATTTAATGGTCAAAGGACATGACGATAGTTTTGGGATATTGAATTTTATTCTTGAAATAACTTTACAGACTGCCTTTAGTCGACGAATAGAGTAATAAAGTCCTTATACCCTCACTAATCTTCTTATTTTATATTTAAATATTGCTTTTTGATAGTCTGGCATAGTGGTAGCGTAATGGCTAGCGCACGCGTCCCAATCTCAAAGAACGGGGGTTCGATCATATTGTTACAATTATCACATGCTAATAACGGTGAAGGAAAACATTGTGATAACCGGTGTGTCAAACCTGCCGAGTCGCCTTGAAAAAGCGTGGCGGGTATACGAATACTGTCCGTTCTCCTATAGTGCGATGCCCAAGCCCAGCAGTGGGACATTTTAGTTTGTTATTACTATTACTAGTCTGGCTAAAACTCAAAAACTGCTTGACAACCACAATACTCTTTATTGTCTTAACTTTAAGTAAGTACAACGTGCAATCTAATTGCTCAAAGATATATCTTCCAGACAACCTTTGGATGGACAAGATCTTATTAAAAAATGTTTGTTGATGTGCAGTATAATAAAATACTATAAATTATAATAATTATATATAATATGCAATAATGTACTGTTAAGTATTGATTGATTTAATTTTGAACATATTTTTTTGTGCGTGTTAAAGTGGGTCCTGGAATGGCTTAGAATCACACTAGAATCCGGTAGGTAGCGCTGAAACCGGGTTTCATGATTCTGATGAAATTTTTTGTGCATGTTTAAATGTGTCCCAGGATGGTGTTTAGATTAACAATTGGATCCGTTAGGTGGTGTTGAAATCGGGAGTAGGTTTTTATTTTTTCAGGTCAGGTCAATGAATGTCATAATAAAAAAAATCTGGTAGGTTAGTATCGTTTAAATGACCTGAGTTTGAAGCTTTATCGCTTAGTATGTACTGTTTAGATGGTTTTCCTGAACCTATCTAATGTGTGTATTGTTTATAATTACGGATGACGGCGAAGGAAAAAAATTCATTAGGTAGCTTGCACAATGAGATAGACCGAGAGTGGAATCCGCCAAGCCTCCTTGGATAAGGGTAGCGAATATAATACCTGTTCTTTTAAATACACAAGACCTGAGCATAGCTGTGAGATGTTTAAATGTTCATCTTTATACCATACCACTTTTCTTCATAATTTTTTATTGGTATTATAAATGCGAAAGTGACTTTGTTTAAATGTCTAATACATACATTTTATTCTTGAAAAGAGTATCAGATCCGAAGGATAGGAATTCAAAATTTTTGCGATCAAAGCAATGGTAATCCACTGTTAAACTTGACTTTTCGAAGCTTAGGCTGACGTGAAACTGATTCCAAAATATAATGTGAAATGTGAACCAGGAAATAGCTTCCTTTAACTCACGGGCCGTTAAATTACAGTTAGGAGCCGTTAATTTCATAGATATAACCCATTAAATACGTTTTGTCATCGAAAAACTGTGTCAGGAGTGTCAGGATGGTAATTTTTCTCCAAGTTAGCTCGCTGCCTCGTCATGCGGCTCAGGATGCTTGTTAGGCCAGACCGCACCTCGGCGTGACCTCACCGCAGGGCGGGGGCGCCTCAGCGGGAATTAGCGAGTCATTGTTTTGTTTACATTTACACGTCAGCAATTTAACAAACTGCTAACATGGATTTACGGATTTGTAAACTTAAAATGAGCAGATTTTAGAATTTAGATCGTCTATTGTATGTGGTAAAATATTGTAATTTGAGGATTTAGATGTTCTGACCATCGCCGTTATTCGAAGCTATACGCTATTATATTATATTATAAATCTTAGTAGTCCTCCTACGGTGGATATCAGCTCACCAGGCAGAAGGAATGTTGTACACTATTCATATGTAGGATTATGATGATGTTAGTTTAAAAATCATAACAATGTTCATATTTTTTTTTCTTTAAAGTGATTATTCCTTTCCAAATTAGTAAAAAATAGACCCCATCTAGCCATGCAAATATGAAGTGGAATGTTTTGAAAAATAAATTGGATAGAAATTACGAGAATAATATACAACGCAAATTGTTTTCAACAACATCCCTTTATTACTTATTACCGTTAGTAGTTTTGAGGTTGGGTATATTCGATCAGATACTTTTTAACATTCCGTAGCTAAAATAAATAAATAATGGACACGTGTCATCTCTACAGAATCTTTCAACGATCTTGGTCCGGAAAACACTTGAGCGATTTATATTTATATATTAAGTAGTTTCTATATATATATATATATATATATATATATATATATATATATATATATATATAGTATATTAAGTAGTCAAAGAAGCAAGCGAGGTGTGTAAGAATAAGCCTAAATGGCGCTCTGTTGTTCGTGCCTACCCCGCAAGGGACCTGGCGTGAGTTATGTATGTATGTTATGTAAGTAGTTTCTTTTTATTTCGGACAACGGATCAGTATGGCGATCTAGTGAGGTATCGTAATCAGCCTTCTAGGAACCTTACCCATTGACTTCGATGACCTTGGCTCAGTATTCTACTTTTGGTCCTTAGAGATTATAGGCAGAATATAATATAAGCTAAGTTGCCCACACTGTACTAAATTTTGTGGATTAATATACTACATATTAAGTTAGTAAAGAAGACACTGATTGTCAATGATTCAAATTTCAAGTAGTTCGCTCAGAAAATTCTATCTATGCAGGACCGGAGAAAGAATACAATTTCCTGCAGCCGGGCGACCTGTCGTAACAGGCGACAAAACAACCCACAGCCAGGTGGTTGAGTATTTGCTCGACTGGATGGCTACCACCCCTGGTCTAAAGTATGTCGCCATAACAACCTTGAGTTGCGTTCCGGCATTAGTGACCAGGCTCCAGTTTCCCTTAAGAGAGCTGCAGCGCATTTGTAGCACCTTTGGTGTTGCAACTGTCCATAGGCGATGGTAACCGCTTTCTATCAAGTGGGCCGTCTGCCTGTCTGCTGAACTCCTACAATAAAAAAAACTAAATATATGCAAATTTGCCATAAATATGAATAAATGGGTCCTTTTAAAGGGGCCATTAAATGTCACATTTCGGATTCTCTCTTATCATTCAAAGAGTAACGTTAGCCCGTAACAAATAGTGCTTTTACGTCCCCGAATTTCACAAGCAGCGAACCCCTATCAATTTCTATTTTACAATCAGGGTCGAATTTTATCCTTTAAGAAGTACGAAATATTACTTTAGATCCTCGATCCAAAGTGCCAATATGATATAGTGGGACCCTTATCGCTGCTTCCAAGTGTTGGTCCGATGGAAAAAAGGGTAGATAAGGGCATACATTCTCTTATTATTGCAAGGGTGCGTGAAATTTTGCAGATACGTGCACGAAATGGTCCGGGGATCATCGCATAATAAGGTTGGATCATTGTTAGGCCCACCTAAACCAGGATTTGTCGGTTGAGAAGTTTTTTAATAAAATTCGATTTAGTCGGGGATCAAGCGGTCCAATATTTGGGTAATGATGTATTAAGAACGTTCTTTGTTATAGGTCTTTTAATATGGATTGTAATTCTCATTCAAACAATAAAAGTCTATTTAAAGATTTTAATGAATGTATGATCCTGGATTATTGTAAGTTGCTCAATATCAAGTGTTACGGTTTATGGTATATGTTTGTATATAGGTAGGTAATTACGTGATGCGAGAGTAAGATATTTGTGAATAAATTGCATACTTAAATATCACACTATATTATTATTTATTAAAAGTAAAATAGGTAATTATATTAATAACTAGCTGTCCCGTCAGACGTCGTCCTGCCAGGAAAAGATTTAATCGATATGTTGAAAGCAGCGCCACTTACCGGGTCCAATTGTGATCCAACTCAGAAACCTTCTCTGGCTCATGCACAAAAACTGTGCTAAAGATCATCACATGATCAAGTGTATAGTTTACGATTCTATAAAGGACATACAGACAAACATTCATTTTTATATATAAAGATAAATAAATATCAACAAAGGAACACGTGCATTCTATCTATATAGGCATATTGTAGTTAGCGACTACGGTAAGCCTTTGTTATGGATGAAATATTTATAACGGGTAATTTTGTGATCGATCCTAGTAACGCTCAGACAAAAGCAAATACTGAACTGATGATCCAACTGCGACAACAGATAACGTATATTATGTATAATATGAATACAAGTAAAGCAAAAAAAAATGTTCGAAACCATTAATAAATCGGGATACAGTATTTCAAACAAATAAACTGACATCCCAAACGCTGTTTCGCATTCTCCCCAGAGGCATACTGGGGTTTCACTTACCCCCCGAAACGCACCAATTAGTGGCAAAAGTAAAAATGTGCAGCAGCGGAACCACGCGTTACCTAGCCCCACGAGATTTGGGGTCTGCAGTCCCACGTGGCTTCTAATGGGGTTTCTTTGCTCAGAGGGTGGATAGTTTCACTTGCATATGTACTGCATGTTAAATCAATAACCAGAGCTAATGTCCTTTACAAAATAAGGGGATGGTACGAAAATATCATTTATTGTTTTCTTCTTAACAGGTGATGAATGTGTTTGTAGAGGACCGTAGTTATTTCGGCAAAAATTGATTCATTATAAAATCATTATATTCATCCATCCGTTTGTTTATTTTTATTTCAAACCGCTGGGTCTATCTATAATTTCATTAAAATTTATCAAGAAGATTAATACTATCCTTATACCACTGTATAATAGAGTAGTGAAGTCGTAAAATATGTTGTTATCATTTCTCTTGAAACTTTTAACTTTATTATAATTTTATTGCAAATAAATATTATTGTTGTTAATTCTTTACATAAAAATTTAAATTATGTACAATTTCATTATAAAAAAATATAAATAACTAGAGTTTACCCCGTGGCTGCGCCGCGGGTTAACCTCTAGTGCGTGTCTCTTGTTTATAGAGCAAGTGCTACAGGTTATATTATATTACATTTTTATGTATTTGCCCACGGAACATTCATTTCATTTTATATCGCTAATATAGTTTCTTTTAATATATTAAAACTATTATTATTAATATATATTATAAATTACATACTATTGAATACAATGTAAGAAAACTTAACTTATTTGTATTGTATTCTACCCATAGTCCCTCAAGACTATAAGTAGAATACTGAGCCCAGATCACCGTCTTCTATGGGTAAGGTGCCCAGAAGGCTGGCTACGTTTCCTCTCTGGATCGCCATACTGATCCGTTGGCCGAGGTAGGCACCAGCCCTCTGATCACCTGAAGAGTCTATGAGTCGTTTTGATAAATTTTGGTAGAGGTTCATGGCCTCAGGACCCCACGGTCCAAGCGTCTCGACAGCAAACGGCACAAACATATAACTCTCACTGAGGGTTGCATATTTCCGCCGCTTGAGCGATTCCGCTGTTTCCGCCGCCGAACCGGCCGATCTAGAAGTGTTTGGTAAATCGGATGCGGCCAACGTGTCTACGCAAGTCGCATCCCACACCAAAGGCTTGCCACGCTGCCAGGGAATTAGAGTCATTCCGTCAGGGCGCCTGCCATCATCACGTGCAATACCGTTCGGCTCCAATAGAGCCAGCACGTTAGCGGTGGCAAGCGCCCTCCGTAAGACATCATTCAGGGCGGCGTGGCGTGACCATCTGCCGGCACTGCGGCGGCAAGAAAGACCGTGGTATCCCGGGTCGATTACCTCTATACCACAGACACATGTGTGTGGTGCACATATGCGAGAACCTAAGCGCAGGTTTATAGCCAAAGAAAAGGAAGTATTATCCAATAATGTACCTATGTTTGGGGAGGGGATAGCTTGGAGCCAAAAACCAGACTCTTTGCGAGAAACGGCAAGGATGCGGGCACGTCCTGTAGAGTTAGTTGAATTTAGAAGTTCTGTGTTTAATCCTCTACATATAGGTTCATCCCAGCATCGTTGCGAATTCATGATCGTGGGAATGTCTTCACTAGGGCAGACCATTTTCCAGGCGTTTAGTGCTTCATTTAAAAAGGATGTATTGACATTATCCCAGTGTTGCATAATTTTTTTAAATAATGAGCCAGTGCTGTAGGCGGATGAAAGAAAAGCCGGTAGAGCAACGCTAGAGATTTTGCGGATGCCTAAACCTCCAAACCTAATGGGTAGGGAAGCTTGGATCCAGTTGTTGTCTGAGAGTTCTGAATTTAAAATTTTACTAAGCACATCTTTAATGCGATTATCTAGTGGTTTTATAAGATTAGAAAATTTCCAAAGCGGGGCGCATCGTAAAACATATGTTAATTTTGGTACAAACAGACAATGTCGTATAATGTGATATGCAATTTGAGAGTGAATATCGAAAAGTTTAGAGTATGACAGATCAAACGCGGCTGATTGCTCAGACAGATAATTTGGAATGGCCTCATCTAGAATAGGGGCTCCAAGCAATCGAAGAGAATCCTTCTCCAGGACCTTAATACCGGGTGCGACGACATTGAACATATTGCTAATATTGTCGCTTTCGTTTTTAGACAGGCTATCGGACAAGAAAAATTTCGCATTTTGAGAAATTTAACTCTAATCCTATTGAATTAAATTTTGATATCAGGATAAGTAGGTCTTGGAGTACAGTTTCTGCGTCGCCGCCTAGAGTCCCATCGTCTAGATACCACACATTGAATTTAGATTTGAGGGATTCGATGATCGCTAATTATATATACCATCCCCCGTCTATCTGTCAACAAAATAAATTACAAAACTTGACCAAAAAGGCCAAAATGTTCTAAATGACCAAAAGACCACAGTGACCGACATGGTTAAAATGACGGAATAGGCAAAAACGACCAAAAAGGCCAAAATAATCAAAATGGTCAAAATGACCAAAGAAGCCAAAATGACCAAAAAGGCCAAAATGACCAAATAGGCCAAAATGACCAAATAGGCCAAAATGACCAAATAGGCAAAAATGACCAAAAATGTCAAAATGATAAAAAAGGCTAAAATGACCAAATAGGCCAAAATGACCAAATAGGCCACAATGACCAAAAAGGCCAAAATGACCAAATATACCAAAATGACCAAAAAGGCCAAAATGACCATAAAGGCCAAAATGACCGAATAGGCCAAAATGACCGAATAGGCCAAAATGACCGAATAGGCAAAAGGACCAAAAAGGCCAAAATGACCAAAAAGGTAAAATTACCAAATAGGCCAAAATGACCAAAAAGGCCAAAATGACCAAAAAGGTAAAAATGATCAAAAAGGCCAAAATGACCAAATAGGCCAAAATGACCAAATAGGCCAACATGACCAAATAGGCCAAAAAGGCCAAAATGACAAAAAGGCCAAAATGACCAAATAGGCCAAAATGACCAAATAGGCGAAAATAACCAAATAGGCCAAAATGACCAAATAGGCCAAAATGACCAAATAGGCCAAAATGATCAAATAGGCCAAAAGGACCAAATAGGCCAAAATGACCAAATAGGCCAAAATTACCAAAAAGGCCAAAATGAAAATTATCCCTGTATATATATGTTATAATAATTGTATATAATTGTCCATCCTCAGTATTTAATTTACATACGTACCGAATTTCAGCCAAATCGGTCCAGTAGTTTTTCCGTAAAAGCATAACAAACAAACAGACAAATATCATTTTATCCCGGAAACTATCCCATTTTTCAGGATAAAAAGTATCCTATGTTCATCCTCGATATCGAAAATATATATATACTGAGTTTCAGCCAAATCGGTCCCGTAGTTTTTACGTGAAAACGGAACAGACAGACAGACAGATAGGCAGACAGACAGACAGACAGAGTTACTTTCACATTTATAATATTAATAGGGATATATGAGTACCAAATCTGTCGAAGCTGTCGATTGGGAACATGCCCGAAACGTTGGCTGCCGTCCGCGCTGGATAGCAACGTTACCCCAAGTATAGACCAGCCTCTTGGTTGAGTTTTTGGTGAGAACCGAAAGGAGATGTTGTGGTGTGCAGTGTTATTTTCTAAAAATGTGTAAAATTACTCTAAAATGAACAATATTTGTAGGATATTGATAGTTTTTGAGAACTGATTATGTGTTTTGTGAGAAATGTGAACTGTATAGTCAAATGTGGCCTTTTGAGTTGTCACAAGAACTCCGTTGAATGGCACTAGCTGATTACCTACAGTTCAGCTGTGCTACACATAGGCTTAAGAAAATGAAGAAACTAAATGTATAATGTATAACTAAGATCTGGCTTAAAGGCCTAGCTGCCAAGCCATAAACCTAAATAAATAACCTCTTGGTCGTGTGAGACTTCTATCAAACCTGATGATAGGTCTCAATAAAACCGATAGGCTTCGGGAACCCATGGTCCTAGAGTTTCGACACGGACTGACACAAATATGTATTCATTGTCTTAAACCTTTATATTAATTAAAAGAGAAAAAACAGAGTTATTTTAATAAACTGCCAATAACCAGATGGAAATTACCTTAGATATTAAGAATATTATAACCTTAGATATTAATAGCCATTAGATACTTGATAAGTAATTACTCTATGATAGTCTTGATACCAGAAGTACAGGTAGAAGTGAGCGGAGAGGAGCAAAAATGTATACTATGAAATATGTGTACGTACTTTATTGCTTTAGGTTAAATTTTTTAAACATAATGGAATGTTTAATTTGTGAATCTGATCCTTTATGAGGTGATTACAATATTCTTACTTCTTAGATTTGTTCCCACTTAATTCTTCATGTTCACACGTAGAGTGGACCATTAAGTTAGTCAGATAACATTTAATGTATTTAGGAGATTAATAGCAGCAGTTATAGATTACATTTCAAAATAAATGTTGGGTACTTTTAAATAAAATCCAGTAAATATCATTAATCTTACGTTAGCTAGGACTTGATGAAAAGAAGACAAAAGGGATAAACATTTATTGCTTTTGAAGTAAAAGTGGACCAAGTTTGTGTCAGTACATACCCATATATGGAGAATTGAATAAATTGAAAATACCACATAGGTATGTCAAAAACTTCATAATAGGTATTGTTCGAACAATATTAGTTGATTTTTGTAACAGATTCCACATTCAAAAATTAAAAGGACACAACTTTTACTACCTGGAAAGTGAATGTTTTTATTATTTACTTAAATGTATGGTAATTCATAATACTTTACAGATAACTATGTTTAGCGAAATATAGAATACACATTACTTAAACTTGAACACTGTAAAATAAATGCATATGAATACAGACAAACATTCAAACCGACGGTCGGGAACGACTATTTTATTATGGTTCCATCTTTGCCAAAAACGTGTAGGTCGGTTTTTTTATATAAAGAAATTCGTCGTTGCCTGTCAGTGAAATCAAATATCATTGGAAGTAATGGTAGGCTTTTGTTTAATTTCAGTCAATTTTCAGTTTAATTAAAATACGAGAGCCAGCGGGCGTCAGTAGATTGCTATCATTTGCCTTTCTTATTACTCATTTTCTTTCGTAGTCGATGAGCGGGAGGAAAACTTTGTATTTGACTGAACAAGAAAAGGGGGGCGTCCCATCGTAAAGTAAAAAAGATTCCGCCCAAGTAATGGGAATATTTCGAAACGGTCCATTTCCTCGAGTACCTTTTTTTACTAGAGAACGGAATAGCAAATAATCCGGATATTGGATGCAGTATAAGCGTAATAAACTGTCCACGTGCCACGGAAATTTGTCCGTTGTATAAACAATGGACGCTATTTGAGCGACAGATTCGTGGATAGGCATCTGACGTAAGTCTTCGGGAAGCGTCGGTATTGATATTGTTACAAGCTACAGGACTCGAATTTAAATGCCGTTGGAATTACTATATAATTTATTAGAACTGTACAAACACGTATAAAACAGGTACAAATATAACTGAATACAACCAGTACAAACTGCACGATTTAATAACACGCGCAAAGTCCGTCACTATATCGCTTATCGAATGTGCACGTCTTGCTTTTGATCGTGGTTCTCGCTACACTGCCTCGCCCCTCCCTTCGGGCATCCCTTTTATTTTGTACAAATACAATATGTCTCGACGCAAAACAATAACACACCTGCCTAATGGCGGTCATAAAACAAGTACAATAACAATAGAATGTTTTTCTAAATTACAAATTTTAAACACAAAGTAAACAAAATAAGTCAAAATGCGGGAAAGGTAATAAACTGTGCTTTATGACAGGCAGATGTGCATTCACCTTTGTCGGCATGTAACAATATTAACCCTGGATCGAATGTGCGTTTTTAAGTTGCCGTTGCATGGCACGACACGTTTTTGCCCTCACGGTAAAATAGGAAAGCAAAATGTTTGGAATTCTATACAGACGCTTTAATTTACCATCCAGGGTAAGGGTAAGGGTAAGTCGTGACAGTAAATTACTATAACGTAAGTAAACAGTAACGGCGACGGCACGGCAGAACGTTGCCGTAGCTCACTGAGCACTTGCCGGCAGTTCTAAGTGTTTAGTGCGTACCAGTGCTTGACTCGAAACAATCGAAAAACATCTTAATTGAGATAGAGATAGAGAGAGAGTCAATTTTTGACTCCATTCTATTGGTTCAAATGTTCGTTCGTTTGTTTAAGTAGTTTGAAATCGCCTATTAATAATATTCACATACAATAAATTAGGGACGTATACGTGCGTACTTACTGCTTGCTTCTCTATGTGTCCTGCCAAATATTTCTTTAGGTACTTTGTGCAGATACACGTGGCACTTGCAAAAATACATAGATAGATAACTGTATATTATAAATCAAAACAATTCTAATCGTGTAAAAAGGGCGATTTTTCGCTATAAAGCGATTTCTTCCAGATACCTCGGGGCAGGAATATTGCTGATTCCGAGTAGCGTTGTTGTTGTACGTACATAATATCAAAACAAATAGAGCTTGTAAACGGGAAAAAAGCCAAACCGGTTACTGTCTAAGTACCTACATATGAGCTTTTGTTTTCGGTTTTGTTATAAATCATAGTAGCATTTATTTTTACAAATTTCAGTATGTCATAATAATTCAGGTTCACGAAGAACGCGATGTTTTTATACAAGGAAAATTTGTTTAATAAATGATCCTGGCAATAAATTTCCAGGCGGTTTTAATTTAGCCCAAATTTTATTTATTTTTAGGTTTTTAGCTATCGTAAAAGGTCGTCAAATAGATTTTGGTGAGTAAATCGGTCTTAAACGGATTTTGCTGCATACCTTTAAAGAGTAGCCATGTGATCGTAGCAAATAGTCGCACACAGATCTATCTATCATTTAAGAGCTATGGGCTTGTCGTTGGAGCCTTCTATAATCTTCTCTATTATGGGCCAGTTGTTTTACTTCTATGTAAGACATGACAGCCACGTTTTCTTTATTTGACCCATGAATACTCACCTTGGTCTTTCCTTCCCTCGCCTTGCTTCCACTTTGCGTTAGATTAACGTGCTTATAAAGATGTCGTGTGGTAGCAAATGGCCAAACATCTTCCCCCTTCTTTCCTCCAGAGTTTTTTAAATTGTGCGTTTCTTCTTTATCATATCCAGTATTTCTTTATTGATCTTTTTTTCTTTCCAACTTATTCTCTCCATTCTATTCAATCGCTATCTCTTTGTGTTATTCTCCTTACTTCACACCCGTATAAAGTTATGCTCCAGATATTATTATTTTTTTTTAATAAGATCGCAGACAGGTATATATTTAAACTAGAAATAGTAGTCTTATTTACAAATACGGCCTGCTGTTCTCTGCCACGGTATTATCGGAGACGTTCACGGCAACATCGTGCCGTATCGTATGTCAGCCCAATGGGTAATGTAGCTGCGTCTGATATACAAGCTTTTACAACACTCGAGGGAAATTCACCGATTTTCCTCATAAAGTGTTAGCATAGACACGTGAAACACTAATTTGCGATGTTGTTTTGCAAGCTGCAACACGGGGCGTCCGTACCCGATGTTGAATTTATAAGAGTGTGTTCGCTTAGCTTTTGAAGTTTAAAGCGAGGACAAGCTCAGACGGCTATGATGTCATTAAATGAAAAACAAAACGACTTTATATGCAGACACACTCGAGCCGCTCGTTCTGTTTTAATGTCGTCAAGTTTTATCTTTCTGATCTTAAATTTGAATTTTAATTCAACATGATTATTGAAGTCCATGCATTAATGTGAATGGGTAATGATAATCCTTTTCTATATTTTACGATTACCCGTTCGAAGGCAACGATAATCGCAGAATGCTGTTACTTTCCTCATTGCAATAATTACGAGGATGCCTACTTCGAGACTACTTAATTATGTAGATTTCAAAATGTATATCTGAGTTTAACGATAAAATGAAGCGCTAAATTAGTAATTATCATTGACTAGTCCCATTGCTGCAATAATATGCAAAGCAGAGTATGCAAATAAAATGTTGCAGGTAAGTTTTACTTTGAAGTTTAATAGGCCCGTAGGATTTGGTAGACCCTTTTTAGTATTATGTTGCAAATGTCCATAAGTGACTGTAACCAATTTTTATAAGGTTAGTCATTACTTTGTCTGCTGTACTTCAGTAATAAAAAATAGTGATTTATCATCACAATACTCGTTTACCTTCGATAAGAATAAAGAAATTTAAAAAATATAAAAATTAATAATCCATCTAAATTAAGAAGTACTTCCTCTCTGTGATGCCTTGTGCATACGTGGATACATTTGGTAGATTATTATGCGTTAACAGTAATCTAGAGTATAGGCGTTAAGTTTTTTTCCCCTAGTAATTTACATGAAACAAAGACGTGAATAACATATTTTTCTATATTCAAAGTAAAATCACTTAAAAGACTATTTGTAAAGTATAAATGAACAAGACGAATGAAGATGTCATACACCCGCTGTCGAAAATAAAGTTGAAAATATATTGGACAGTAAAATATATGTCGCTTTTGGACTTTTGTCATTGTTCGACGAACAATATAAAACAAGCGTAATAAAATTTAAGCTTTTTGAGTACGTAAATAATAAATTCCAAGGTACAAGAATGGGCGTTTGTATGTATGTTTGACTGTCTGTATGCATTGTGTACTGGGCGGAAACCATACGTAAATAATCGATTGTAGGAACATGTGACTTTACTCTTTTCACAATAAAATATTGTGTAACTCAGTGGGGTGTTTACATAAGTTTTTTATGTCAGTATGTCATTGAAGAATGTGGAAAAAAGGTACATGATCAAAAAATATATTTTTTGGCAGTTTCGTGGATAACGGGTGTTTAAAAATAAACCTATATTGCTTAACAAATTTGTAGAATTCCATAACTTTAATGCTAAAAAAGGTAAAATTCTCATGGAGTTTAAAGATTATCCATTGATTTAAAGTATAAAATTGTTTTTTTAGATTAAATTCGCCTATAAAGAACTATTGAATAAACGATTTATTTAATATTAATCCTATTTCAATATTAAATTATTTACAAAGCTCACAAAATTGTAGTCTCTAGAATCAACCCTTGCTTTATTATACACGTTGAAGAGCAAGTGGTTTTTTTTATTATAAATACTTATGTATTTACAGACAGCGATTTGGAGGCAATTTTTTATTTATAGATTTATGTTATTTTGTAACTTTACCTTTATTTATTGTATAGTTTAGTTTATTTCCATCTCAAATGTATATAGGTTGTACCTATCTATAACAGTATTTATAAAATTCAATCATGTTCAGAGGTGTTTTATAATTCAAGTATACAGAAGAGACTGACTGAGGAATGTGCATCAGCTAGAACTGTTTGAAACTTGGAAGTCACTAGTCAATACACCTTGCGCCATTATTCAGGATAAGTTTGGTTAAATTCTCCCCGGGGGGTGGGTCCTATATCTAATAAAATATGTGGAGTTATAACCAAAATTGAAATTTGTTGAGTATACATTTTATTACTACGAAAGAATGTACTACAAACACCTGGCAATACTTAAAATAACTATTTTCTGTGTTTTAGTCCTTGTTCTTATTTGAATTGAAATCTTTTAACACAAAAACGTAACACATAAAAAAGATAAGTAACACAACAATGTTGTCATCGTCTACATTAATGTTGAATGATAACATAACTTCACAGTTGTTTTTTGGTTATATTTATTACTGCATGAAGATTATAAAGCAGATGTTCGTTGTAATTTAATTTGTTGATAAAATATGGTCATGTAAATTTAAATTCCTGCAGGGTTACCATATTTC
Source organism: Dendrolimus pini (assembly GCA_949752895.1). Classification (NCBI taxonomy): domain Eukaryota; kingdom Metazoa; phylum Arthropoda; class Insecta; order Lepidoptera; family Lasiocampidae; genus Dendrolimus; species Dendrolimus pini. The sequence continues at coordinate 9,693,626 of OX457133.1, forward strand.
TATTGTGATTGTTTGGTTTGTAAAGCGTCAAGTTAAAATTTTGTTGCGCTTCTTTTTGCCACTTATCCGTTGCCATTCGTTTTTCCACTTGTCGGTTGAAGTTTCAATTCTACTATGCGTCCCAGCACACATTTCGATTTTTCTCAGGTTTACTGCAAATTATGATTTGATTAATTTTATTTTATCAAACAAAAAACTGAATTCGATCCGGAACCAAAAAATGCATCCATAGTCTACTTTAAATTATGCCGCCTCTCACCACATCTAGTCTAAATATATGCCGCTCCAGTCAGAAAAATCCTAAGACCTCCCGTCTATATAGAAGTTTCACTTCAAAAGGTATTGGACTATCATTATTCAGAGGTGATTTAGAGCAAGAGTCTCTCTTTTTTTACTATTATAATTAGGTACGGTTATTTTAGAGGCCATAAAAAATGCTGTCTAATTCACATCTGAAATGAACGGTATTATTTATGGAATTGATCATACTCATTTTAAGGCCGGTTCCTAAATCTACTTATTCATTCTCTGAAATTACTATTAGTAGAAATTTAACATAAAATCTTTAGAATTTTATAATATCTATAATATTATAAAATTATAAACATGCCGTGTCTGTACATTGAAGTTGTTAAAAAAAAACAACTGGAATAGACTATATAAACGATGAAGAACACCACGCATTTTTTGAGATTTCTTGTCTGTTCTGAGATTCCTGTAAAAACTACTGGGCCGATTTCGATACGGTTTCCCTAATCGACAGCAAATTCTAAGGCTTAAACTCTGCGCTACTTTTTTCCTGGGAATCCCGCTAGATTTTTGGGAATGATTTAAAATGGCCAGATTAAAAATAATCCAATTCCTATGTGATTTGTTTACTCATCAAATTTTATGTAATAAAATATGTGATATTTTTTTATCCCGGGAATACGCTATTTTTTACATTGATAGCTTACATTTTTTATCAAATGCTGCGGTATTTTGTTTTTCTGGAATCCCGCGGGATTTTCAAGTTACGGGCATATACTAGTTATAGGTAAGACTGAAGCTAATACATAAATATTATCTATTTCTTCAGGTATACTATGTACATAAATCTATATCTAGAATCGGAATCGCCTTCACCGTTTTTTCTTAGTAATGGTACTTACAACTCACACAGCACGTTATCTCGTTGGACCGCAATACAGATTCTCATTTCTGTATACCATCACAAATCGGTTGAACTAAGTAGCAAAACTTCCGAGTGACAAAATACTGGCCACCCTACCCGCAGGGGTCTATACTCCGTGGTCGGCGCCCCGCAGCTTTGACGTACAACCGCATACTTTTATAACATAGACCATAAAAACCGCTGCAACTTCGGCACCATAAAATGTGTGAAGCACGCATTTTATAATTGGGTTGTCATAAATTATTATGATCTGTGTTAATTAATTACGAGGAAGTATAAAATTTATGTCCTGCATTATATTTGTTACCATTAATTAATTAAAAATACATTCAGTTTAATGTAATTTGTTATAAAGGAAGTATGAGATTAAATTGATGTAAACCTACATCTGAGATTCAGAAAGATTAATTAAGATTATTAACTACCTATATTTCAAAGAAAAAAAGCATGTAAATTACAGTACACGCATTTTGATAAAAAGACTTGATATAAAACTTTTGAGAATAATTTAATAGATTTTCGTTGTATTAAAATGATTGTAAATTATACCATAATCCTCTGGAGTGTCTGCTGGGATCGGGTGCGGTTGGAAATGCTCCTCCAGGTGCCCAGCGAAGATATCCACGCACTCCTGGGGGACAAAGCACCGCCTCCCCTGTGAATCCAGCAGTGGCCCGGTCTAGTACACGCTGGTGGCTCGTACCGAACTTGCTAAGGTACTACTTTTAAGCAGACGTTTAGCTACTAATCGAGCGAGCTACATATTGGCGCTAAGCGGGGCATAGGGGTATATGAGTTCCAGGGGAGAGGTCAGAGTGGTGAATCTGTCCGCAACAATACATGTTTTATAAAATTAGTATTTCCGGCGACGTATGATGGATACTTTTATCCCGTAAAATGGATTAGTTTTCACGGGATATGGATTCGTTGAAATGAACAAGTCTACGTAGAAGTGTTGGAATGTAAAAGCAAATATTTATAAAGTTGTATACGAAATAATCATTTGAACGATAAAAACTATAGGTATATGCAAAATGAACCAAGCCATGTGTTCCAAATAAGGTTTCTTATACCAATTGATACCCATATCAGCTCCTTCCAACAGTTTCCATTTTCTGCTTTGCAGCCTGTGGCTTGCGATACCGAGTGTTTATGTTGAAATAAAATTAAATTTTCCTTTTGCAGTAAGGTTGTTTTGCACCCTTTATATTGAAGCTCTAACAGTTCTACATATAGGTTTGAATAATACAAGAAGTACCATATATTAATCGGCATATTTACATATATGTCGATGTACGTGTTCGTCTGCCCTTCTGTTAGTGTAAGTCACAGTAAGTTTTCACGGAAACTATTGAATCTACATAGATGATGTATTTAGACAGGACAGCGTATTATATTTAGGTCTACAGAGTAATGTAGTGAAATAGTGAAAAAATAAAGACTAGATAGACTAAAAAAAAATTTGACGGTTCCGTAATCAAATGATGAAAACAGAGGACATTTGCAACATTTACGTAACCCTTTGTTGTTCTTGGACTACTAAACACTTACCCAATTTTTAAGATAATGTCAATGTAGACAAATTGTAACGTCAAGCGGTTCTTTGATGTTTATTCACTAAGAAATACTACTTAATTTGAATGGATTACTTCTCAAGCATAATTTACTCATACAAGTCCGTAAGGTCTTTAAATGTAGAACACGTTACACAATAGATAGTCTTGTTTATCCGCTAAAAATGATTATTATTCGAGACTGCGAAAATGAGGGGATACGTTTTCGCTTCGTTGGTCCAAGTAGCACTAAAATTTTCCAGGGAAATACAGTCTTATTAGGGAGGTGTACCCGCTTCTGATATATTCAACAACCTAGCCAATTTTCAGTTTATGACGTGCCGCGGAGAGCATAAGCGCGGAGAGCACAAGTGTATTTGACGAGATATAGGGATACCGTTTTCTAAGTTTAGGGCAATGTGAATTCCGTTGGAAAAACAAAGCGAAGATGTACTGACTGCAATGATTCAGTGACTTAAAAACCGTTTTAGTACTTTCAAGCGTAGACGAAGTCCCGGGCATATCCTAGTTTTTTATATAATTATATTTTTTATTTAACTTACTTTTTTCAAATCGTTTAAATATCACACACGACATAACGGTCCATTCGTTCGTCTATCAGTCTGTCGGTCAGTCTGTATGTCACCAATTACGGCTCTTAAATAGCCGTATCTCTCTATAGGGTATAGATTCGAAAAAATTGTTACCGGGAAATAATTATTTCGCTTTATATTTAATATTATAATTTTAAATTCAAAACCACTTATGTATATACGTAAATGAAAGCTCCATTCCTATCTAATGATTATTCGTAGATTACATACCTAGTTGTAATATAACAGTAAGTATATTGTATATGTACATACATATTATTGTAACCGTAACACAAACAAATATTTTACTTTTATTAATATGTAATTTCAAATTCTAATGCACACATAAAAAAATAGAAACTATTTGTTTATTATTTTTATTAATACGGTTTGCTTTAAAATTATAAATGTTTATATCAATTAATCGTTATTTGACTGAATAGAATAATCTATTCAACGTGGCTTTTTGCTTTCAAACTTACAATGATATATAAAATATTTGTAATAAATGATGTTATTCGTATCTAGATTAAACGAATATACAAGGATTTGAACTTACGTAATTAATTCGAGATGGAGACAACAACGAAGCGTAGTCTGGAGTCTGTCTTGAAGATAATACACCTTTACATTTCGCTATATTTGTAAAATATCTTCTCCCGCGGAGTTCTCATTTTCGTTTTAAGAGCGCCATTCAATTTCAATCTAATCCCGCTGATGGTAACTTTTGGGGTTCAGATGTGGAATAAAAATCTCGTTTGCTCCACGTCTTCGCTTTGGAGTTCGAAGTAATTTCGAAGAAAATTGTTACATTGTACTTATCATAAAGGCAAAATGGAAAACGATTACGTAAACAGTTAAGCTCACAATGTTAAGTAATATATTCATAACCGCGCAGGTTTACCTTTGCTAAATACTACGCAACTTCCTCCCACTTTCTTCAGTAACTAAGGCTGCTTTAAACAAGAGATATGCTGCAACTTCCTCCCATTTTCCTTCACTTTCTTCAGTAACTAAGGCCGCTTTACACGAAAAATGTGCTTTACAACATTGCTATGGATGAGTTTGATATCCACCAATTATATTCATTGGTCCACATAGCATAGCGCTGATGAAAACTGATTCAACTAAGCTAGGTTTTTTGTATGGCAGGATTCGTGCTATGGATGCTCGCGTGTGGCGTAGCTCCCCCGTGCGTTCCCGATTTTCCATACGTCGCATAGCTGACGCTGCGCATCTTATTCGCTCCACTACATAGCTTAGCATCAGTGGAAATGGTCACATAGTTTCGTAGCTTAGCTTTTATATTCTAGCAGTATAGCTGCATAGGACAATTCTGCTGATAAGGCATCCTAACAGATCGATACTGATATTGCCTGTCGTTCTACCTTTAGTAGCTTACAAATTTATCAAATTTTATACACAACTTGTTAATTCTCAAGATCGTTATAAATAAACCAACAAACAATTGTGTAAACATACAAAGGTTTAAACAAAGTATAATCTAGTTTATACATAAGTAAGGAATTAATTACGCATTGATATAATATATTAGACGAAAAAAATATATTTAAATTGTCTTATCACGTATTGGAACAAAATAGAAATATCGTGAGCAAAATATTGAATACCTATCTAATAAAAAAATAAAAAAATCACACATTGCATATTCTCAAGGTGATCAAGTTATTCTTGCGTTATGTATAAATATGCAACGAAACACGTTGGAGCTAATCCCAGAGACACAAATCTTAATAAATGACAGAAACTATCTCTACCATATTAGACATCGAACCCGGAATCTCTGCGCTGCACCGAGTTCAGCCGGTAAGGCATAGCCCACCTAACCACAGAAGCCTTCAATTAAGCTAGATATCAGAATAAATGACATAAATTGTTCATTGCTCGTTTAGGTAAGTCTATTCCCAGAAGGCTGCTTGGAAGAAATTGCTGTAAGCAATAAGACCGCTGATTGTACTATAATAATAATATATTGTTAATACTGATTAAACTGCTTCTTTGTATGCAACCAAGAATATTCTATTATAGTCGCTATACCAGGGGTAGTTATTTCTCCTTCTTTATTTTTGCTGATAATCTAACTGGCAGACGGTCCATATATTTTGCACAAACTGCCAACATGGCGAACCCAGGAATCCATAACTTGGCGGTCACGTATAGTGACAAACATAACATTATTCTCTATGGTGCATGCAACCCCCGTTTTAATATTTAGCAGGTGCCGTTGAGACCCCCCTTTATTGCTAGACTTGTAATAATCCCGCAAACGTCTCACGGGCGTAGTATACTTGGAAACAGTAGGAAAACTTTAATATCTCATCTATTTATTTAAAATTTTATGATATTGATTTATTTCGTTACTTTAAGCCTGTATTCAATTTTTTAGTCATCAAATCAATTAATGGAATAGATATCAGATTATAAAAAAGATAATTATGTAAAGAATATGTTGAATTAGCATTATAATATTTTTATATTTAAACGGTATTCTATATTAGGTATATATTATATATAAATATCTCTTTGTTATGTATGTCTTAACGTGTATCTATTAGTATGTATGTGTTTTTGAAGGTATATAGTTATTTCACTTATTTGTAATATACATACATACATACATAACTTCACGCCAGGTCCCTTGCGGGGTAGGCACGAACAACAGAGCGCCATACAGGCTTATTCTTACACACCTCACTTGCTTCTTTGACATTCATATTTGTAATATATCTTTATATTATACGTTTACACGATTTTTATTTAGCTCTATCAAATTTAATAGAAATAACTGTTATTAGCCCTACATTTTAAGTACTTTTTTGTTTATTGTTTAAATATAATATGCGTTGTTGATTCTTTTTCATTAAATAAATACATTTCTTAGTGAGATCGATAATGTTTGTAGATAGATATAATCAATAGAAAGCAGTTGTACGTTCTAGTTATGTGGCAACGTTCGTGTTATACAATAATATAAATGGACAGTAAAAACGAAAAGTAAAGACTTCACCCACAACAGTGTAAAATCTAAAATTATCATCGGGGTATCATAGTTAAAGTTTCACGAAATATTAATGTTTACAAGATAAATGTAAAGACATGTAAAAGTGTGTAGTAGCCTGGGTCTGCCTTGTTCCTACTCTCCCCGTAAACTACTCACGATTGCTCTGTCTGTCTAGAACATGTGCCTGTTTGCTGAGTGGTCGTTCAGGCTAAGTCATCTTAGTACTTTTCACTATTTATTATTATATTATATTACTTACAGCAGTAACTAGTAAAGCATTATTTTATTGTTAATCTATAAGAATTATAAAAATGATAAAACCTTTTTTTTCTATCTATATGTGTTTTCTAGAAATCTTTAAAATGTACACAGAGAAAGTGCCGGGTTTTTGGATTTATATTCAAATTTTATATTAAATAGAGAGTATGTTTCATATATTTCAAAAAATAATCTTGTAAGTACTCCGAATGTCGCTTAACCACTGGTCTTCGTGCACTGTTATCAACTTTATGAAAACTCGGGGCTAATAACGTGCTTTATAAACATGCCTATCCGCTTGTGTCTTGGTTTTAAACAGATTAATCCACATGTTATTGTAGTAGTTCATAAAAATGAAAGGGGTAATTTTGCCCGAACGTAGACGAGATATTCTGTAATACGTGACGAGAAATATGTTGCTGAGGTTGCAATTCATGTTACATGTCAAGAGGTATCTGAAATAAGTTTATATGCTTTCTAAAATGAAGGAATGTAAAAGATTTATGCACTTAAAAATGAAGCACTACAGAAGTAGAATAATAAATTATTATCCCCGCAAATTGCTATTGCGCCTGGCCGCCATTTTGGTGACATAACCGTAGCCGAACACTCAGTACTGTTAGTATCACTGGCCGGCGAGTACGCGTTCATATCGAGTTGCGGATGACGTCATGTGAATGTTAATTGACAAGGTTCCAGGGCATTAGCAATTTGCGGGGATAATGTACACAAACACGCACACGTACGCACGCACACAGACATAGTAATTGACAATACATATTAAACAAAAACAAACTTGATTCACGAAACATAAGAAGTACAAAAATATTGTACTTCTATTTTTAAGTCAACGAAATTGGCAGCTTAGCATTAAATTGCATCGGAATTAAAAAGAAAAATCCTGGAACAGCGCTGATTTTTAGTGCCAGACTTGGAGAAAGGAGTTGTTAGAAGATATTTCTATATAAATGCTTTTCTCTTCTTCCGATTAATCCATGGTCTAGGTGTCTGATGTCAGCCCCAGAGTTATCTGTTGTTTACCTATAACACACTACCTTTGGTTGGGAATATACGATGTGTGTATTTATCTGGCGATTATAAAAATATATTCTCAGAGTTTTTGTCGGAAATTTAAGCGAATACGTTATTAGCTGTGTTACTTTAAAATGAACAATTGTTGTAGGATTTGATTGTTTTTGAGTAATAGTTATGTGTTTATGTGAGAAATGTGAACTGTGATCTTTCTAGTTGTCAAAATACTCTATCGTTTGGCGTCATCAAGGATGACGCATTATGTAGTAAGAAAACAAAGAAATGTATTAGTTAATTTTATTATCAACTACCCAAATGACAAGAAACTACTCACGACAAGAAAAATACCGTGTTTTCTCCTCTGAGGCTAGGGTATATTTTGGCTCACAAAGTTTTATTGCAATTTCCACGTACTAATGGTTAGGGAAAACATCGCGAAAAAACCTGCACATCGAGATGATCGGTGTGTGAAACGTGTGAATCTGTCTTAAAAAAGCGTGGCAGGTATATTTACTGTTCGATTTCCTTAAATGAGAAAAGGCAAAATCAGCAATGGGACAATTAAACGCTGATAACATTATTACAAAAACAGCGTTTTAACTGAAATCCGTTAAAATATTGTTTTTGTACGAACATCAACTAAATTGTCGTGATATTAATATAAGTCGTGGTTGCGTAATGGCTAGCGCACGCGTTCCGAGCTCAAGGGGCGCGGGTTCGATCCTGGCTGGAACGCATGCACCACTTAGTTTTCTAAAGTAATGTGCATATTGTTACAATTACCACGTGCTAACAACGGTGAAGGAAAACATCGTGGTGCAACCTGCATCGAGATAACCGATGTGTCAAACCTGCCAAGCCGCCTTGGACAAGCGTGGCGGGTATACTGTCCAATCCCCCTATAATGGGAGGCCTAGCCCAGCAGCGGGACATAAATTAAATTAAATCTTAACCCACCTTATAAGATATATTTTAGTTTAAATTACAGAATATAAGAAAGGTAACAACCAGACTGGTACCGCCATATAGATCTCCTTTCGACCTATTCATACTTTTCTTCGACATATTTAAATTTAAATTCTTCCTTGAAATGTGACGGCGCGTTCCCCTTTCGCACGTCACTTCAATCACTCATTGTCATATCATAATATAAACTAAAATAAATCGCTCTGCCTTGTAAATATATAAAATAAAATACCATAAAATATACCGCGTCCGCAACTCATAAATGTGTGTATTATACAAATAACCCGCTCCGCATCATAATTGTAAAATATAATAAACATATATATTATAACATACTATAAATATAGAAGTACAATAAAGTGTGTGTGAAGTGCATAGTGGAGAAGAGGAGCCGCATTTCATTCCCATTAACCAGGTAAGTGCGTGCTCGTTCTCAAATTCCCATCCAAATTGTCCCACACTTCTTTTCCCGTAAAATTGACACGGTTCGCTTCCCGCTAAACCCAGCGGCGCCGCAACACAGACAGTTTATGAAAATATTTGTTTTCATAATAAATTTACTTTTATTAGTTAGCAGTTGTACTACGATCAAAATAGTACTTCGAATCTGCAAAAAGCCATACAAATAAATCACTGTCCCTCAACGTGAGTTCATCGACAGAATAGTAAAGTACAAATCCCAAATCCCAAATCCCTGGAAAAAAGAAAATGGATTCCTCGCTTTTCTATTGTCAGCGAAAACTTGGCAGTGCTCTACATAAACGAGACCCTTTCCATTGGTCGTGTATAACCTTCTAAAAAAGTTCCAATATTGCGTTGGTCGAGTAAATTGGGAAGGTGGCAGGCCTTGTTTGCGCGTTGTACGGTACGTCCGAGCGTACCTTCGCCGTTTGACAAATGGCGTGGATTTACTTTCATTACTCGCGGCAGGGTACCTGATATTGCTACTCGGACAGATACAATAAGGTAGGAAATAGGGCCGTTAGTCACAAGGTATAGGGCACATTAATTAAACCCGATAATAGACGACTGTGACGTTTGCTTGACTAACGACAAGGCATCGACTTTATGGGACGATAAAAAGATGTGTGTAGGTGGTTTCTTGAATGCGGACATGGGTTTGTTGAAAAGATTTGTTAACCAGTCTGACTGACGGCTACGATTGTGAGTAATTAACGGGATTTGTCGTCTAAAGATTTAAAAATAAACTATAAAACATCTATGTTTAATTAAGTGCTCATTCAGCAGTTTACTCGCATTTGGTTTTACTTAATGTTTGGATGAAAATTCGTATTGAATTATATTTGATTTTTTTTCTATATTTTTAAGGTTCCGTAGTAATTTAGACAAAAATGGAGTTCTATAAAAAATATTATGTCCGTATTTCTGTCTCAATAATACTTAGTGTAAAAAAGCCTAAATACGATTTTTATACTTATCATTATTTTTTTTAATTGCAAGAGTCCGGCGGTCAGGCAGACGACCCACTTGATGGAAAGCGGTTACCGTCGCCCATGGACATTTGTAACACCAAAGGTGCTATACCAATGTACTGCCACTCTCTGAAGGGATACTGGAACCTGGCCACTAAAGCTGGAACACAACTTAAGGTTGTTATAGTGGCATACTTTAGACCAGGGATGGTAGCCATCAACTTGAATAAATAAATATTGAAAAATACCGTACCACCTGGCTATGGGTTTTTTTGTCGCCTCTTACGACCAGCCGACCGGCCGCAGGAAATTGTAATAAATCTTGAGAAATAATAAGTTATCTATTATTTTATTTTCTTTTTCCCTCGGTTCAACATTGTTTCTGAGAGACAAAGGAGCCTATGTCCTGCCCCAGCGTCCAATTTGTCTGCTTGACAATTTCTTGTTAGATCCGTTGAGCCGTGAAAAAGTAACACAGTAACTTTCACAATTATTTATTAGAATTCACAGGTTTCAGTCTCCCTTAAGAGAGCAGCAGCACACTTGTAGCACCTTTGGTGTTGCAAATGTCCATAGGCGATGTTAACCGCTTTCTATCAAGAGGGCTGTCTGCCTGTCTGCTGAGCTCCTGCAATAAAAAAAATGAATTTATTTATATTCTTTACATGCAAATAAACAGTCAGCCCTCCTAATGGAAAGTAGTTACATTCACATAAGGACAATTACAACACTAGTAGCGTCAACGCTTTGTCGACGTCGAAGAAAATTGACCTCATATCATTTACCTAGATGGAACACTTCGACAAGGAGGTCCTTCCAGATCGTAATTGAGAACCGATAAATAGCTAAAAATAAGTAAAGTAGCTAGAAAAAGTAAGATAATGTTACATGCCGTCAAAGAAATGCGCACACCTGCCTGTCGTAAAAACGCACTTTATTACCTTTCCTGCATTCGGAGTTCTTTCGTGTTTAAAATTTGCAATTAATTAAAACATCCTATTGTTGTCGTACTTGTTTTATGGCCGTCATTAGCTTCGAACTAATCCTTGTTGTTATTGTATTGCGTCGAAGCTTGCCAGGTGTGCGGATTAACTCAGTGAACGAACTCCTTTGATATATTGTATAGTTTAGTATAAAACAATGCCCGAACCGAGGGGTGGGGCAGTCAAGCGACGATTACGATTCTAGCAAGACGTGCGTAATACATTCGAAGAGCGATATACTGGCGGACTTTGCGCATGTTATTGAATCGTGCAGTGTTACTAGTTGTATCCAGTTATATTTGTGCCTGTTCCATACGTGTTTGTACAGTTCTAATAAACTCTGTAGTAATTTCAACGGCATTTTAATTCGAGTCCTGTGTAGCTCGTAACAATAATGAAGAATATAACTTCTTGTTAAAACTACAGCGAATAATTTATAATGTAAATTTCTGACTAACTTTTGTCATCTACGTTGTGTCTGCGACTTAAAGTAGTAGTTAGTATAACATATATCTGGATGGGCTATAGTGCTATAGGGTAAATGGAAGGTGAAAGCGGTTGTTTCCAAATTACTTGGGATAATGTAACGCTATTCACAAAGACTCTGAGGCTCTATGAACATGAAGTTTTATTGTTATTAAGAAAATTTAGGGGATGTTTGTTACCTGCAGTTTGATGAAGGCGAGTTTATATAATAACTTTTCTCTTTTATTACTACGATGGTCTTATCAGGTTATAAACAGGTGAGAGCATCAAATTTTTCTTTTGTTTTATAGCTTAAAAATAGTCAGTTCTTTCAGTTCTTTTAAGAGTCGCGTAAACACTTTTCCACAAACAGAATCTTATACTAATATATAAAGCTGAAGAGTTTGTTTGTTTGATTGCTTGAACGCGCTAATCTCAGGAGCTACTGGTCTGAGTTGATTTCTTTCAGTGTTAGATAGCCCATTTATCGAGGAAGGCTATAATCACGCTAAGACTAAGAATAAGCTAAGAATGTTTCAATATGGGGGGGTTCTTTTTACTTACTTTTTTTAACTATTCCACGCGGACCAAGTCGCGGGCAGAAGCTAGTCTGAATATAAAATTGACATGTCTGTCGATGCACTTGAATTAATATAAATTTGATTCTTATTGTTCTGAATGCGTGGTTTCTACCACAGATAGTGTTGATTGAATTGATTGATTGTTAAGCCGTTATTAGCCTTCCTCGCTGGAAAGCAGAGACTCCGAGTAGAATTCCTGGCATGCTAAATTTTATAAACGAATTTTTTGTTATTACTATTGTTACATGCCGACAAAGTGAATGCACACCTAGTTTATTACCTTTCCCGCATTTGGACTTCTTTTGTTTACTTTGTGTTTTCATTTGCAATTAGATAATAGCCTATTATTGCTTGTTTATGGCCGCAGGTATGTATGTATAGTTCTAATAAATTCTATAGTAATACCAAAGGCATTTTAATTCGAGTCCCGCACTCTTAACACTATGGTCTGGGTATCCGTTGGTTCGTTGTTTATAACACATTGCTTACCATGGAGGTAACTAACGTGTGTGTTTACTGCTGATGTTTATTTATTTTTAATTGCCATATACGTGTGTAAGTGACCATGTAAGGACCGGAACCCACAAATATATGAACAAAGACAATAAAATTCCAAAGGGTGGCAGTACAAATAAAATTAGCAATAAATTGAGACCTTCCGCGGTATCCCCACCTGTACGCTGCGGGGGTGACCGGGCCATAACTCAACCCAAATTGTGCCCAGAGGCTATCACACAACGTAAACAATAATAAATACTAACCCTTGTTCGCATCCAATATAACGTTATTTCCAAAACGCAGTCGCAAATTGGTTGATGTTTGCGAATACTGAACATTAATGTTGAAATATTGATTAAATCTGGCACTGCAGACTTTGCTTCCTTATTATTTACCAGAAATTTATGTAAGTATAGAAACAAGCTAACATTGCACAGCTTATAACATTATCGTGTACGTTCGTTTGTCAATGTATGGATATCACAGCCTTTTTTTTTCAATTAAAAAATAGCTCAATTAACTCTGAGATATTTTAAACAAAAGACAGGTAAAATACACTACACACAAATAATGTATCTATTAATATAATTAATAAAAATATATGAAGCGAAAGATGTGCCAAGATCGTTACAAGTGGAGATTCGTTACCTCTGCCTACCTACGTGGAAACAAGTGTGATAATATATATAAGGTATAAGGTAAGGTGTATGATAATATAAGGTATAAGGTAAGGTGTATGATATAAGGTAATCATTTTTGTAAGTAATTGGCAGACAAACGCACATATTGTATATCCCCATTTTAAGTAAGTTACACTTGTGTTATGGGTAATAGTACAACTGACTGCTCTGGTGCTGATCCCAGACACCCAGACCATAGTAAATAAAGGAGTAAATACATTTCCGAAATTTACTACAGCATGAATCGAACCCGGAGCTTCGTTTCAGTGAGGTAGGCCGGCAAAGGCTTAGCCCGCTCAACCACAGAGGCCGTATATATTAAGCATGTTTTTCTTAAAAAAATAATAAAAACTAACATTAAAACCTATTAGTATTATTGTTTTATTTGTTGGTTATATTTTTGCAAACAATGTTTCAACTGTTTCCATTATCGTTATAAATGGTTGGAGACAAGCTCCGGGGCAACACAATTTCGCTTTTAGCCACGTCTCGTCAGACAATCCTCCCGGGTTGGTGGAAACCCGGAATCGCGACAATACGTCTGCCGCGATAAGATCTCGGGAATTGCATTCCACAGTTGTCTAATCGAAATTGGAATTCTGTGCAATGGCTAATGTGATTTGATCTAAGTAATTGTTTTAGTCATTACCATAATTATAATAATATACCTGTAATGGTAATCGTAATAAGGGAAGAAGAAAAACAAATAAACATTAATTTCACGAAGAAAATATCATACAAACATAATTTAAGAAACCTAAAAACTACTGTACAGTCGTGGTATGAAAAAGGTCGTCAGTTATCAAATTGATTCATTGTCGTTTCGCGAACACATGTTAGCTTTTCAAACTAAGTCACTGAATAAACTTTCGTACAGAAAATTATGTTTACTGTTTGACAATAAAGCTTAAAATTACTTAGATCAAAGTTGTTTGATTTTCTGTCTAGTCTAAGAAGATTGTTTAGAGATGTAAAACCTTTTAATTGGTTGTAATATTTATGATAAGCGTGGTGATTATATCAGCTTATTTCTTAAGATTGAAACTATTGTTAATCTCAGTGTCTGCCATGGTCAAGATTGCAATTTTCTTTTTTCACGTTCCTATATTTTATAAATGTAACAAAACGTAAAATTTATTAAAATATTGACAGTACTGTTTCTTGTACTCTTGCAAGCAAAAGTCGACTTTAGGGTGACGAATCTTTTCATACCGTGACTGTACGACCATCGAGAACATACGGCAAAAGAAATATTTTATGTGAAGGAGCATTAGCTCCTTATATCTTTATCCTTTATATTAATATACAACAAATTACCAAATGAATGAAAATGAAATAAAGGAATGTAAAAACATAAATTTCTAGAAAAGGAAACTAAAAAATGTTATTTTAAAAACTAAGTTTTATTCATATTGAGAATAAGTTTGTAAGCTTCTTTAAGATTAAACCTATTCACACGGGACTTAAAGACACCCAGCTTGTAATTATTGGGAAAAATCGACTCCGCCTATAGACAAGTAAGGACAAAAGATGAAAATATTATTGATCTACTTATTTGTTTTCAATTAAAATAAATTCTTGTTACATATTATAATTTTAAAAATATACATAGACTTTGAGAAATAATACGTAAATTTATTGGGTTTAACCTCCCGTCGTAATTAATACTTTAAATGTAATAAAGGAGCTATTAAATTGCATTTTCGACACCTTCGGCTTCCAACGTTGGGTGATAGCTGATATTTATAGTCCTAGATAAAGGTCGAAAACTTGTTCATTGGTTCACCATTATCCTTAATAAGTATGGATTAGTTAGGGTAGGGCTTGGACCGCGCCATAAATTAGTGGACCGAGGTCTTTATAATGGCAGTTTACGAGTTGGCCAGCCCTTTCAGTGATATATGTACTCGTAACTTCTTATACTTTAGTACTGTATATTGAAATAGAGGATTAGTGCTAGCATAAATTAAATGGTTGTAATGCTCATTTTAATATCTAAAATCTAGGTACATTAAAGTTAATCGGTGCTCGAATAGGTAAATTTATTAAAAGTATTTTAAATTATATCGGTCATTTATTTGACTATTAGGTCTATGTGGATGAAATTTTGTAGGGAAGTGTGTTTTATATCCTGATAGTGATTTTGAAAAGAAGCGTGAAGTGGTCGTCGTACATGTAATTGAGGCTTTTTTTACAGTTTATATAGACATACTTATGAGGTATCGTTAGATAAATTTTGTAAAAACTTACTTATATTTTATTTAGTTGATTACGTGACAAGATAGGTTTCCAAAACGGATATCCACATCTAAGGTTTCAACTATGATATTAAAACACTGATAAAATTTGAGCTGAATACTATCAAAGAAATTGGATTTGAGTACGATCCGACAATTATTTTAAAATAATTGTCGGATTTGTGTCGGATATAATTCCGGCACAGTAATATGCTGAGTGCAAACCTTGTTTACTGAAAATGCGGCGTACAAATTTTCAAGATATGCTCTGTGTATAAAAATGTATTAGGAATGTAATTACGTCGCTATTTTTGCAATTAAAGTTTTTCTTTCTTTAAATATATTTTGTGTTTTATTAAACGCATTTTAGGGATCTTCATTTTATGCAACCTGTCATTGTGGATAGAATGTCTGATTATCCCTAGCCTATTATTGGTTACGAGTATTACTAAAGTAGCGAGCAATGCAGTTGATTTTTAATTACTACATTGGTAGTAAGTAAAAGTCGGCTTAGTAGGGTAAGTCCCCATTAAATGAATAATAATTTTAACGCTACAATCATATCAGAACTCTTTACTTTTAATACGTATTTTGTTATCTTTTGGTAATGAAACGTTTATGTTAAATATATTAACTAAACAGTCATATTAAGATCCCCTTAGGCTGCGGTTGGGCCATTGTAAAAGGTTTATGTTTGTATGTTAAGCAGGTTTTAAATTAGAAGGGTTGGATTAAGTTGGTTAAATCGATACGGTCACGTAAAGCGTAAAAACCCCGGCATATTAATGTAGTAGTTCAACTCAAAATAATGTATGGTACTAGTATAAAAAGTATGTAGCTCGTTAGCCATAATCAAATCGTTTATTGACGCCAAACATGGTAACACAAACTAGAATAAGGTTGAAATCAACTTTAATCTGAAATTTTCGTGTGTTTGATTTCGATATCTTGCAGGGATCAGAAGTAATTAATGTAAGTGTTGGCGCATGTGGACCACCGAACACAGCTACCGGTGGTGGTCAGTTGCCACCGCGCGAACAAAATGTATGAAAAAGTGGCGGTGACGCAACTAACAGTATTTAATCTGTATAATAAAACGTCACTGTCAATGTTGTTTGACAGCAATGACAGATGACTTATTACCTACCTCCTCGCCCCCTTCTATGAACGAACACGGAGACATTAACGATTGCTTATTATAAGATTCATGTTAAAATAATAATTACGCGCTACTTACTGTATAAATAATATTAAAATAAACATAATAAGTAAAATAATAAAAAGTGTTTCAGCAAATAATCAAACGACAATATTACGCATGGCCGCCACTAGTACGTGGTACGCGATAAAATACACACATATCAAAATAAATGTGGTTTTTTATTTATTTTTTATTGTGTGAGTTCAGAAGACAGGCAGATGGCCCAGCTGATGGAAAGCGGTTACCATCGCCTATGGATATTTTTAACACTGGGGGTACTACCAGTGTGTTGCGGCTCTCTAAAGGGAGATTGGAACCTGGACACTAATTCTGGAACACAACTCAAGGTTGTTATGGCGGCATACTCTAGGGGTGGTAGTTATCTAGACGGGCAAATACTCTACTACGTGGCTGTGGATTGTTTTGTCACCTCTTACTACAGGCCGCCTGGCCGCAGGAAATTGTATTTTTTCTGCGTTCCTGCAGGGAAAAACAGATTTGCGGGACGAGTCCTTACAAAATGTATGAAAAAGTGTGTCAAGAGCTTGCCGATGTCCACCGGTGGCTAAGGTTGGTGGCCCATTTGTGCCGAGCCTAAAGTACAAGTTTAGTGGTGGACTCAGTAACTATTTATTATTATTTATTGAAACAATATTCACTTTAAATTTTATTATGTATTTATTAAAAGGATTACATCATCATGGTAGATATAATGTGGCTATTTTCCATTATCCAAAGACTATTAGTGTCGAATGTCAATAAAGATTGGATTGGATATAAAATAATAAAATGCGTCGAACGGGAAATATCCAAGACATTTCTAATTTGATCAGGGCTATAATCCAATTATTTTCGCCAAGGGTCACAGGGCTTTGTAAGGTATGTATACTTATTACATGTATTTTATTTTAGTTAAGGTAGAAATGATTTCTATATATTGTATATGCGAAAGAATTAATGAAAAGCTGGTTTTATATAAAAAAAGTAGTTTTCAAGTCACGTGATCGCATCGTCACTAAGCATCAGGTAAGATAGGGCTATCAAGCGGGAACCTATAACTATGATAAAAAATAACTCAAATGCTGAATTTAGTCTTTTTGATTACTTATCGCTAATACATGCAGCATTACTGGACCTAACTTCGAGTCTTTATCTAAGTAAATAAATATATCAGATGTTTATCACCGTTTTCCAAAATCTTATCTAACAAAATACCATACATACATATAGCGAAATAATAAATACCGTGCATAGCGTATGTATGCTGAATCAGGAGTCTTAGAGAGGCCACTATAGCAGGTTATAATAATGAGTGACTTCTTTTGTTTACTTTGTGTTTGAAATTTGTAATTAGACAATAGCCTATTGTTATTGTACTCGTTTATAGCCACAGGTGTGCAGATTACGTTCTCTTGGAAAAATTCAGTCCACGCGGTCGGGTGTTGTATTGTATAGTTAGTATAAAACAATGCCCGAATGGAGGTGTGAGGCAGTCTAGCGAGAACCAAGATCAAAGCAGGACGTGTACATTCGATAAGCGATATAATGACGGACTTTGCGCGTGTCATTGAATCGTGCAGTTTGTACTGGTTGTATCCAGTTATATTTTTACCTGTTTTATACGTGTTTGTATAGTTCTAATAAATTCTAAAGTAATTCCAACGGCATTTTAATTCGAGTCCCGCACTCGTAACGATACTAACAATATTTATTCATCTCTTGCTAGAAAAGACCATAAATTACAACTGATCTCTTAATCAATAATAACGTTTTTGTCTAACAATGCCCATTTATTTACGGCAGTCGTTAAATAAATAAGACGAGAAAATCGTACGTTTTTTATAGTAAGGAAAATAGGAGCGATCACTTAAAGCGGGGAAATCCTTTGGGCTTAATTGCAGAAGTGGATCAATACGGAACGGGACTTTGATACGATTGTCAGGTCTCATTAGGCGTATAAAAATAAATGGTCTCATGACGTCGGCGGGGAGTTTAGGGTTGACAGGTATACATAAAAATATTTTAATTTGGGAAAAGTATAGGTATGGATAATAAATATTAATACGTATTATTGAATTATATTATTATTTAAATTATAGTTAGCGGAATAATAATTGGCCCTTATGATTTTATATTCTACAAAAAACTTATACCAAAACTTTATTAATAATCGATAATTTTATGAAATTGTAGATCAGCTAATTATAACATAACATAACATGTTGCGAAGCGGTGGTGAATTAGATTAGGCTCCCATAGAGTAAATAATAACCATAAAAAATTAAAACTAAATAATTAAAATGAACAAATTGGCGGTAGGCTAAATAAAACTTTAACAATACTCGTTGCCACTTGACATATTTGTCTTCCGTGATCATGGCCACTGAAATGTGGCCGAAACATCATAATTTCAAAATTCAAATAAATTCCCGCGCTTAACACCGTTAAAACGTAGTTTTATTATGTACACAAGTCGCGAAAACTTATGAAAATATTATGTTTGTATTTTGCAAAAGAAAAAAAATGGTTTAATTTGAATACAATGCTTACAAGAAAATCATGTCTTCATCTGGCAACACTCATAACGTAAGTAAGAGTGGAATTGCGAGAATTTTCATCTTCCCCATTTTCCTAATTGGCTTATTAATGTTCGTGTTGCAACTGGAAATAAAGCTCTCCATCGAGAGCGTTATGTCAAGATTTTCTAACGTTAAGTTGTATGAAAGGACTGTCAAGATAACTTAGTATCGTCCGTAGAATTATTGAGTTAATAGGCCTTATTAAGTTATTTTTAAAAGTGACTTTAAAGTAGATTGCTTTGTTCTTGAATTTCTTTTTCATAATACTTCAGCTAAAGATAACGAGCAATACGAAATGCCCGTCAGTTAAATAGTAACAACTTAATTACCACCATTACAGAAGAAAACTAGGAATGAAAATTAAATCACAAAAAGTAAGTAAAAAAAGCCTTAAATGCTGCATAACTAAATGGCGGTGCAGACTATTTGAGATTTTTTTTGTATAGCATATTTTTAAAACCAAATCAATGAAAAAAGTTTTTATAATATTGTTTACAGTTCTGGTTTAGTCTCAATAAACGCTTTAAATGTTAAAACGTTAAAGTGAGAAAAAAATGACTCGTTGCAGCATTTCTGAGTTATTCACTGGACTGTTGTCATTCCTAGTCTTCTTGTTTTATGATATGTCCTGGGCGACTATGCTATGATCAATGTCAGAATGATAGTTCACTGATGACTGGTCATTATTGTTAAACGCATATAAAAGTTTAAAAAAGACCACGGCATAGAGATACCTCGGTTTTTCCAATCATAATAGTTATTTTAGGATATAAAATCAATCTTTATTAAGCCATTATGACGCCAGTGATCTACGACTCTGATAATATTGTAATAGTAGAATTGAGGCCCAGATTTGGCTCATGATCAATTGATCAGTACATTCCTATGCAACAGTGTATCAAAATATAAATACAAAACACAATTTATTTACACCACCTACGCTTAAACATGTTATTAATTGAACATTGTTTTTCAACGTCCAACAGTCGTAAAACACATTTTATTAAGAAATATACACTATTAAAATTTTGAAAATTATTTCGAAATTTAAAATATATTTAATGGCTATAACATTCCTCAAAGTTGTATTATTAGATAGTTATGAATGTTTATTGTTATAATTTATGATACCCGCATGTATACAGAAACCGCTATCAAAGCAATATGTCAAACGCATCCGCCGGGGAAACCGCGCACCCGTCACCTGCAGATATTTGTCAAAACTCACATTGAACAATGTTATAAATGCTAACTAACAAGCCTATCGCTAACCAAAATTGAATCTTATGCAGCAGTATTAAGATTCATATAGTAATTTAAAAAATGCGTCAATAAATTGTTTTGATCATTCAGCCAATATTCTATCGATATGTATAAGCCCGTCAAAGTGTGTTCTTAGAACAGCCGTCGAAATGTACGATTTATTGTATAACTTTAATAGTGAGAGATGATGTAATATTGTTTTGACAGTTTGACAAGCTTATATCTGATGTAAAACAAAGTTAACTCGCGTAAACTAGGTATATTCAAACGTGTAGGTACATCTATTTGAAGTTAAGCGTATAATTAATGTAGTCATTAAGGTATAGTAAAGTAGTAAGTATTATTTTGGTGAATTATTTCATTTATATTTCGAATATCGTATTGTACCTACATATTGTTATGAAACTAGAGTTAACTATTTATAAATATTTACAGTCTTTTTTATAGAGAACAGGAGTAAGTTTGAACGGTTGTTTATGGTTCTTATAAAGCATTAAAACTTATTCTATTCTCTATGAACGAGACCGTTAAATTTAAGAATAATTTTATTACAGGCAGACCACTCAAAGCCTTAAAACCCTTCCACTGCAACTTCAGCCAAATTGAAGTTTTTGCAGCACTTACAAATATCACATATCACTAAACACTTGAGATATCCCACACAACTACGTAAGTATTTTTAATAATTCTCGTACGTTAATTCATACTCCAAGTTCAATTTTTTTCACTTAAACTATTTTCTAGTAATCATTTTTTTAAGGCGTATATAAGATAAAACTAAATCTACTTTCTAATCTGTGCACATCACTCCGTCGCGTGTTATTGCTTTTTTACGAGAAAGATGTGGCTACTAATTCCCCAGTAATATCTAGATAAGATTACTTAAATCCACAATGGGAATATAACTTTGGTGTTCGCTTCTCCAGCGGTTGAACTGCGGCTTTCATGAATAGGTACTGTGTAACAATATGTGAAGGAGATAATTCTAATATGCCCCGATGTAATTAATCCACTATACAATACAATAATATTATAAACGTGAATGTAATATTTGTGACGCTTTCAGGCCTTAACTACACAAGAGATCGTCACGAACTTTTGTGTACACGTTGATAGGGGTATAGCATAGGATATAGAGTAGCTACGTTTCACACATAAAAAGCACTGTTTCGGGGGAGATAGACGAATATAGCCTAAAAAGGGCTCTCCAACGGATTTTATTGGCACCACCAATTTACTAAAAAATACATTGTCATATATTACGTAGAAACGTATAAAACAAACACACTCACAATTGTATTAACGATATCAGTTACTATCATTGATTTAGCAATATTGCTACATCAATGGTTACTATGTATAAAGTGCAGTTGCGGCATGAAAAGGTTCGCCAGTTTTCAAATTGATTAATTTCACGTTCCGTAAGCACATGTTACCGTTTCAAACTAAGTCACATAACAGACTATTCGACAAAAAAACACGTTTCATTGTTTGACAATAAAGTTTAAAATTAATTAGATCGAAGTTGTTTGATTTTCTATCTTGTCTAAAAAGATTGTTTAGAGATGTAAACCTTTTTACTGGTTTTAATATTTGTAATTAGCGTAGTGACTATATCCTCTTTGTTTTTGATGATTAAACTATTATCAATCTCAGTGTCAGTTCTGAGAAAAGGAAGTTATACATTTTATAAACGTAACATTTATTAAAATGTTGACGGTACTGTTACTTCTGCTCATGCAAGCAAAAGTCGACTTAAGGCGACGAACCTTTTCATACCACGACTGTATATTAAACAAATAATTTTATTCAATGAATTAGACTAATGTATAAATTAATTACTCATTAACGGAATAAATTAACCATAAATAAAAAGCTCGTGGCAAATATCACGTGACACTCACAATGCCAACATAAATCGAATGCATCTTAAACGGCAATTGGATCACGTAGTCACTTCATTTCCCAGCATCCTCATGGCGTTTCGAAGTACCCTGTCCGGGGAGCACCTACCTGCGCCCCGGAGGGTGTCAGGGTAATTTATGACCCCAGATAACGAGGGCTCACAGTGGTCTTATCGACTTCCCTCGCTGTTTTTTATTTCTCCGTCTAGTACGTTTTTGGGGTTCTATAGAAATTTGATGAAAACTGAACCCTTATTTTTTATTGTGTTTACTGTCGCCAACACTAGACATTTGTAACAACAGGGGTAAAACCAACGCCATGTCAGCCTTTAGGATGGGAGAAAGAAAGGAAAGGGATAAAAATGATTGGATATGGGATTGGAATTGTTACGGGGAAAGTAGGATGGGGGGGGGGGGGGGGGTTGGCCAGCGGAACTCTCACTCATCGCACGAAACAAGATTAGCAAAAGGCTAACCGTTTCACGCCGATATTGTGTGAAAGCGTGGCATTATACCCTTGAGCCGGCTCTAAGAGCTATAATCAATATGATGACTCCAGCATGGCTCTACCATGTACGTAATTTTACAGTATTCTTCGCACATATCTTAACCACTTACCTCATATAACAGTAATGTCTATCCGTCCATCTTTGTTTATGTCATAGTTATACATTTTTATGGCATGATTTCAGCAGACAGACGGCCCATTTGATGGAAAGTGATTATAATCGCCTATCGACATTTGCAACTCCAAAGGTGCTGCTATCAATACGCTGCCGCTCTCTATACTGATACTGGAACCTGGCCATTAATGCCAGATCACAACTCAAGGTTTTTATGGCGGCATACTCTAAACAGGGGGTGGTAGTCATCCACATGTAGGTTGTTTTGTCGCCTCTTACGACTGGCCCCCCAGCCGCTGTAAATTGTATTTTCCCTTCCAGCACGGACAAAATATTTCTCAAAACTACTGGGTTTATACCTTTCTTTCAAGTCGTATCTTCACTGCCACTGATGAAAATCGTGACTTTCATGGTAGTTTATGTTGTTCTCCTACACCAAGATCGGCTTTGAGCACATTGGAGGACCAAATAGTCAATCCAATTATTTGAGCAGGGTTCTCACCAGCTGGACATTTATAACGATAAATTTTTTTGAGATTGTGTAGGTTATCTACATAGTTATATGACACTAAAAAAAATGTTGTGAATATGTGTAACTGAGGGTTGAATATTTTTTCAGTGTACATACTCATGTTGAATATTAGAAATCAGAATTTTTAAAATGAAAATGGTGTTCCTAATGATTTTTTTTTAATTTAAATCAACATGTTGCGAGATATTGGCATGCAATAAAATAAATTGTGTACTCCGATCTAACTCCTGAACATAGAAAAAATCCAAAACTATAGATTTAAAAATTACATGCAATATAAATTAGTTCCAACTAGATTAATTAGTTTTTGAGATGTAGAGTACTTTCTAACAAATAAATTATTTTTATGGTTTCGTAGGTAAATTACAAAAACAGTGGATGCTAGTCGCTTTTACGGAACCCTTCAGTATGCCTGAATTTATATACACTTGTCTTGTTTTTCCTCATTCGAGTACCTTTTTTCTAGTAGCAAAGCGGTTCTCACAAAAACGTTATCGATCGCAGAGACCGACAAAATGAGAGACAAAATTGCCGATTCTTTTCAAAAATGTTCTCGTCTAGACTTTCCGAGAGTATATTACATAGTGCGATGAATCTTGTATTTATCTGCAATGAAATGCACTACTTTTATTCTCAGCAAATTTGCAAAAGAAAAAAACTTTATCACTAAATTTAAGATTCTGAGAAATTCTATAAGCAAAAATAATATATAATAGAAATTTTATACTCGCAACTTGTGGTGCAAATAAGTACATATATTAAATATTAAAGTTAATTTTTGTGTATCAAGAAAGTTTATATTTAGTTTTAAAGAACAAATAAAGTGTTCTTGTTATACTACATATTCAAATTAACTATTTATTTTAAGGGCACAAATAATCTTATAATTACAATTTGTTGTTAATATTTGCATTTACATGTTTATGTTTAAATATGTATTTAGCTAAGATTTCCTATATTATTATATTAGTTAAGTCCAGTTTAAAATACTTAGTGATGGATATAATTTTATGGATACAGGCATATTGTTATATAAGTGCGATTGCCGAAATTCTTGAACCTAATTTAGAAAGCTAACCAAATACGTGTTCTTATGTTGTATGTAATATGGAGAAAATAATTTAAGTATTTTAAACTGAGCACTGTTACACAGAGCGCGACAAAACTAATACTTTAGAGCTATTTACAAATATTCACATATCACACCCTTAGAACTATAGAGACCTAATTAAAAATATCAAGTTCTTCAATTTCATGCCTTATTTTTATGAACTAGATTTTAAAATCCAGTAAAATGTTGATTTAGGGCTCTATAATTTTAAGCTAGTTTGATAATAGTTTAAAATTACCCGCAATCGCAATTCCATAAAGAAAAAAATGATTTAAACACAAGAATATAAATAAGTACTCTTTCTTATTATGAAGTGAAATAAGAAGGCGGAAACTCCAGGCGCCAATCGGTGCCGAGCGCCGCCTGAAGAATGACAGCCATTTCCTCAAGCTATGCCTCGTTTCCTCGCAAACATTATCATAACCAGCGGCCATTATTTACACTTTTCAAAACACAACCTTTTAAAAGAGTTGTTTTGCTTCTCTCATTTAGCTACAATAAAAAAAAGAAAGGAAATATAATTGCTTGGAATAAATTTTTATGCTCATGAAATTTTCAGTGGAACTGATTTTTAACTGATGGCGAATAAATTTGCATTGTGAGTACAGTTTTATATTTTGCACTACCATTAAAATTTCGCGTTAAGTATGGCGTCGCTATGGCTTCAGTTGCGTTAAAGTTGGTTTCATATCGAAAATCATATTTTATTAAAGTTACTTTTTAATATAAGATGTATTAACCAAAGTGTACAAAATTTTATTCTTTATTGTACACACAATATTTACAAATAAAACTACAAAATAGTGGTGATGTACAAAGGCAAACTTAACCGTAAAAAGAGTTTTCTTTCAGCAAACCTCCTGTAGGTTAGCGAGAGTGAGAAAACAAGAGCCATGGTTGTCTACATTAAAGTTATTACATAAAAGTACGTGTTGAAATCAATTTTACAGTATAAACTACATACATAAACTTACATACATATTTATTTATACATACCTTATATATATATATATATATATATATATATATATATATATATATATATATATATATATAAGACATATATATGAGATATGTATATTCTTTATTGAAAAAGGATTTTTTTAATTCTCCGATTTTACATTCATACTGAAATTTCAAACACTATTTTTTAAGGTTAAGATATCTAGAGTCAGCTACTACACTACTGGTATTTACAATTAAATATAAAATTTCACCTATTTATCACCTACTAGATACGATCTTTCCCATTTCAGGGATATGACGCTATACCCACTATATTTATTGGTTCATGCTGGATTAGCAGGTTTTGCATAATCTCAAAATACAACAGGTATTCATTTACTACCAGCATGTGGTAGTTGTAACGATATGCCCTTAGGTTAACTACCACAGCATGCTCTCAGCTAGAATTCGATAGACCCATACTATTGAAATGAAATGCTTTCTACATTGAATCATCATGATTTACATAACAATTCATAAATCATAGATTCAAGTTTTACGTAAAGCGTCATTTTTTGAATATTTCCTATTTATGTCTGCGTTAAGTTTCGTCAAATATTTAAAGCGCTTATTATCCAAGCGTCAGCTGTCGATTGGGGATCAGAGAAAATAAAAGCAATAATCAATTTAAGTCTCGGTCCAGGTAGTGCTATTAAATGTGTTTTATCCTTATTGAAATTCAAAAGATCGTGAGCGAAATAAGAGATGAGATTTGTGCCCTTGGGATGTAATTTAGACGATTTTCTGTAAGCCGGCAGCTGGACGGCGGCGGAGCTCATTATGCTATAGATCAAAAATTGATTACCGGGAATAAGATGTTTGATAAACAGACCGTCTATCAATTCGCCAACGGCATAAAACAATGGTAGGAATTGCTATTTGAAACTTGGCCATGTTACTATTTAACGGTATATGGTATATATTTATCTGTAATTTCTTCATGGTCTTGACAATAAACCGTCATGTCAATGTGCAAGAATACTTTTAGTTAATTTAGGTTATATTTAAATTACTTACTAATCTTTTTAGATTAAATGGTAATATTAATAAGGTATTCTTTTCTAAATACCTTATTTATAGAAAAAAATATGTCAAAGTGCATGAAGGTATCTTTTAAAGTTTTTGATACTTATGCCAAAAAGGATACATACATACCTATACAGATGTAAATACAACATATACATGTACATGTCTATTAATATATACAGCATACATGCATAAAAAAGAATTTTTTGATACTTTATATAAATAAAAATCTGCAAATAAATATGATCATATCTCTTTTTGAAAAGTTTAACAAACAAATGAAAAGTCCATATAATTTTAAGTTAATTTATATTTGGAAGGCAAATGAATATTTTCTAGACAATTATGTATTTATGATTATTGTTTCTAAACAAACCTCATTGGTAAATTAGTTTTACCACTATTAGTAAGTTAATTTTACGATTATTTTTTTATTCTAACCACATTTTCAAGGAATATATTAATTTAAGGCATTTAGATAAAAAAAATCAAATAACAATGTAAGGGCAAAATGACACACGGTCATTGCGTAACAGCGGCCTCCTAGTAATGTAATCAAGTAATTACTGACACTAGTGGTTGAAATTCGACTATCATTAATTTAAATTATAAGTTTGAACATTATTATGGTTCTGTTTCCAAAGACTACTATACTGTATATACGTATACTGCCATAAACACAGATTTCGCCAAGGCTACGTTGTTAATTTGACTAACAATAAACAAAAGAGTATATATGCGTGTAGGTGTCAAATATATGGTAGTGTGCGTAATGTTTTTTATTGATTTCATTTATTTTTATGCATAATTAAAAAAATATATATCATTCTGCATTCCTTCTCTGTATAAACTATAAGTGTTCGAAATTTCATATTCCTCCGTCTGCGCTATTTTCGTAAAAAGGGTACATACAAAGTTTTTGTTTCAGGTATTGATTTAAAATTTTATACATAAGATTAATTTATTTGCAGATTGAGATTTCATATCAGAATTACGTTTATAGAGAAACCTTAATACGCAAGTCCAACAAAAACGGCTACTTGTCTCTAATTCAGGGATTAAATTACCTGAATCTATATCATACATACAACTCGCTTTTTAAATATTAGCGGTCTTATTCACATTGAGTTATAATAAGTTTGTAGGTTTCTTTATGAACCTTAAGAAACTTACAAACTTAGTCTAATTTAATATCTATAAGGCTGTGAGCATTTAAAAAACTAGAATGAGCTTTGACGCGTAGAATTATTGGTACATAGAATACAATACAATAACAGCGGGTGTCGAGTGTTCCCGTTGATTATTGACTCTTATATTTTTAAGGTAATTAATTTTAAGTAAAAATACTGTATTTATTTTTAAATTATGAATTAACAGGATAAAATTGGTATTATATCATATTTTACAAGACTAGCATTTTATGTGTAAGTTAGATTTGCATACACCCACCATGCTATGTTTATAAAGTTAATAATAATTATTAATTTATATTTAAACGCAAAAGATAATTATTATCTGTCGCGTTTTGGTTATCTAGTAGGTACCTATCTAGATGTAGTCAGAAGCATTATTATCAATAAACGCTAAACCACTTATGTCCATAACCAATACAAACAGAATAATTGCATACTGTCAGTTCGGTTCCGTAATTCAAAATACAATACGAGCTAGATTCTATTTGGGTGCAAATAAATCGAATTTATTACGCTGTGTTTGCCCGCGATTTATGTAGATACGTATGGGTATTGAATTTACTATATGAATACATTTCCCGACCGATGTGTCACTGATATACTAGCTGTTTCTGATAACAGATACGTTAGTGAACTGTTCTAAAATAAATTTACTACACTCGTGGGGTTAACATATCACATTAGCAATATATATGCGGACTAATTCATATGTGTCATCTTCGGTATCCCTTGTTTTGTGACTATTGTACGCATGTTATCTTTCACTTATGGCCGGTCCCTAAATCTTACTATTCATTCCATTCACTTGCCTTAATATCGGCTGCATTTTGAGCGTACTTGTATGGAGCTTATGTAAAATTTTATCGATAGTAACGCAAATTGACGGTCGGTAGGATATAGGAACCGGCCATTGGTCAAGCTAGCATGACTTGGGCTTCTTCTCACTCTTGGGCTCTTTCCTGGTTGTCCTACATATTGGGCGGCGGGGTGCGAAAATCAAAATGTCTCACGTCAACAATAAAATTTCAAACTTATGTAAAGTTGGTAAAAAATTTCATATATCTCGATCAATTTTCTGGTTTTCAAGTTCACAAACTGTTAATGATAATTGTTTGAAACTAACAGATTATATATGGCATAAGTTTGGTAAGTACATGGCGATTGGTTTGCGCCTCCTAGGTCCCTGCGCCCGGGTGCCATGCACTCCTCTCACTCCCAGGTAAAGATGACCCTGGGCCCTTCTATAGGG
Source organism: Dendrolimus pini (assembly GCA_949752895.1). NCBI lineage: Eukaryota > Metazoa > Arthropoda > Insecta > Lepidoptera > Lasiocampidae > Dendrolimus > Dendrolimus pini. The sequence goes on from OX457133.1 coordinate 9,722,787, forward strand.
ATTTGGCGGGAGTGATATGGCTAGATAATTGTTGCTCACATAACGGTGGGAAACAAATGGCCATGTTGTTACTAAAGGATTTTATACAAATGGTTGTATCGGGTCTGGCGACACTCTTGCACTATATCTATGCTATGAAAGGGGGGGGGAAGTCTATATATCCACCTCAACATAATATGTTTGTGTCAGTAATATTAAGAATTGAAAATGTAAAGTTACCTATGCAAGAATATTAATAGCGTATATTGTATTTAGTTTAGAACTATATTGAATATTCTGGTATATAATTGCGAACATGCAAAACTGAAGTAGGTATCTTGCAAAAATTATGTAATACATCATCATCGTTGACATAAATTCACTGGTGAAGTGAATTAGCTATATGTATGATGTACTAGAAAAATACTTATTGTTAAAAAAATAGTAATTAGTTACTTTCCTTTAACCCTTACATTATGTTACGACCTAAACGCCGACAAAAATGAATTCAGACTTGCATTCCTGTAGAAAATATATTTTATTACCTTTCGGCATTTGGACTTCTTTTGTTTACTTATTTATTGGCATGCGTTTACTAATTATTCTAGAGAACAAACCATTGTTTTATTGTACTCGTTTATGGCCGTTGGGGTCGACTCATTAGCCAGGTGTCTCGGATTTAAAACACAAACTGATTCTAGGAAATTCGGTCCACGCGGCCGGGCAGCCATATTGCATCTGTGCAGTATAAAGAAATGCCCCAATTGAGGGATGAGGCAGTCGAGCGATAACCACGAGCGAGGCAAGATATGTGTACTACAATCAGGAATCTTTTAGTGACGGACTTTGCGCATTTTATGGAATTACGACCTTCTGCATTACGTTTGGACTTGTTGTGTTCGGTTATATTTGTACCTGTGTTATACGTGTTTGTATAGTTCGAATAACTAATACATTCTATAGTAATTCTAATGCCATTTTAATTCGAGTCTCCCGACTCATAACGATAGTAAACATGTTCAGTAATCTTACAACAATCTAACTTCAAGTTAGTTGTTGGAATATTAAGTTGAGTTTGTTCATAGGCTTGGACAGGATGAAGGAGAGAGTAATAAAAGTCTGAAATTATTACCTTAATATTACAGAATTTTATATTACAAAGACGGCTTAATTAATAAAAAAAAATCTAAGGAAACTTTGCGGAATTAACTCGGCAGCGGATCTCGGATGAAGGGTCGACCATTAATCATTCAGGGTTCGCGCGAAAACGCCTTTCATAAAAATATATTAGAACTTTCCCTCCCGTCATATCCTGTTTAGCTCGCCTCGTATGTTAATTTGTTGTCATAAAACGTAGAGAGTCAGTATTTTATGATATTCACCTGATATTATATTAGATATTATCCCGGATCCAGCAGGAATTTAATAATTCCCGGGATTGGTTTGTAGTTGTTCGGATGCATAAAAATTAGCTTATTTCTGCACAGTTTTCACCAAAACGACAGCTTACGTTCTTTTTTAAATGATGTGGTAGAATAGAATAGAATAGTAGCTACTGTATTGCACACAATCTTACAAAATAAATTTATGTAATAAATAGTAAATGTATATCGCAATGATATATACCATGGGTGGTATTATCGCTGGGAGCGATTTCTTCCAGACCTTTGGATAGACAGAAACTCAGTATGGACGGGGATGTAAGTAGTGCAATAGATATACATAATATACTAATATATACGTAAATATAAATGAAAATATTACTTAAATTACAATGTGAACATATTGTAATTTATGTAAATTTAACGCTGCCGACAAATTGCGCTCCAGTTTGGCAATATAATTGTTTGTATGATCTTGTAACTTTTTAATTAAAAAAAAATAAAACTAAAAATGTACCGAAATGTACAAGTTGTGTGTTGATACCAAACAACACCATCCGAAGCATTCAACTAAATAGTAACATTATTATTTAGTTACAATTTTGAGAAAGTGTTGTTTTATTAGGTCATTAAACGAATTCACAGACTTATACTTATGTGTGGTAATTTATGTACTGAGAATCCCGCGGGAGTTTCAAGTCAAGCGTGGACGAATCGTGGGCATCTCCTAGTACTATATATATTGAGTTTAATTTACGTATATACGTTTCATTTACCTGACACCACAGGCTATATTCTGTTAATCAGGATAATATAGCTGACGTGTAGGTATACGTAGATATAATAAGATATTTTTATTGCTAATAATAATAAACGAACTTGCTTACTGGCTGTTATAAATATAATATACTACCGATCTAGGCAGATGTTGTCCTACCCGATTCCAGCGTCACCTGCCAGGTTTAATTGTGAATCTCATCCATTCCGGGACTCACATAAAATTTCATCCAATTCGTAGAACCCGACTACAGTGCCAAGTATTTTGTTAACATCGATGGGTTACATTATTGAAGTTTTATTAGCGATCTCTAATTTTTATATAACTTGTATTAACCAAGGATAATGTAGCATTCGTATGGCGAAACAACCGAACCCTGTTGCACCGCGCGCAGCGGGTTCTGGCCGTGAGGACCATACGGGGGTATCGCACAGTGTCGTGGACGGCGGTGACTCTCTTGGCAGGCGAGCTGCCCTGGCATCTCCATGCAGACGTCCTGTCCAGGGTTCGACGTACCCGGCAGGATGCCCTAGCTAGAGGACTGACCTTCTGTCAAGTCGCATTAGAGACGGTCAGGAAGCGGGAAACCGCTTGCTGCCTCGTCGACTGGTCTCGTGACCTCGAACACCCTGCGGCCGGCGGCTTTACGGTGGATGCAATCAGGCCACAGCTGGAGAGATGGGTTAACCGCACCAGCGGAACCCTGACCTTCAGGACGACACAGATACTGACCGGACACGGTTGTTTCGACCAGTATCTGTTTCGCATTGTGGGCTGCTTGCCTTCTCCGGACTGTCGTCAATGTGGCGCACCCGAGACGGCGTTTCACACGCTTGTCGAGTGCGCCGCATGGATGCCGCAGCGTTTCGAGCTCGAGACAAACGTAGGAGCCGTCGGATCGCTTGGCGACTTAGTAACGGCTATGTTGCACAGCGACGACCGCTGGGAGTCTGCGGTCTCTTTTTGCGAGGCAGTAATGTCTCTTAAAGAGGCCGCGGAAAGGGATAGGGAGCGAAGTCCTTCAGCGCGTACTACGGTCTCTTCTCGAGGTCCCAGGCCTTCAGCCGGCACCCGGAGAGGCAGGTACGCGCATTACTTCCCTCCATGAGTTAGGTTCCGGTACGGGGGGCCCTTAGCTACTAGGTAACGCAAGGGATTCATCTGCCCCCGTCTCGAAGTGGGGTGTGTTCTCCCAGGGCACACTTCAGGCACTTTATTGCGCTGGATCGACTGTTGAGTTACTATGTTCTACATCTCAGACTTTCCAACACAAACAAAGCGCAGGGTCGACAAGGGAGGAGGGGGTTTTTAGTGGGTATTGAGGTTGCTCGCCCGTGCGGCATCGCTTTGAGTCTTCCACACTCCTCTGTGTCACTCCATCGCGGACTGAGCGCAAACAAAGCATACTATTGCTAGCGTTATCGTCCCCGATGGATGCGTGCCGTTTCCTGGTGACGGCCCAGAGAGTGCGTAAATCGGTTAGCATTTTCCCTCGCCTCAAAAAAAAAATCATTCGTATGGCGAAAGAATTTTTGAAATCGATCCAGTAGTTTTTGAGTTAATTTGTTCCAAACATACCAAAATACAAGTCTTTCCTCTTTATTATATTAATATACCTAGCTATAAAATGTTTGCTAGAATAATGGTTTATCACATAGCTACTTTCAGATACGTACACTTGCATATCTGTTTGTTTATTCTTCACTCTTTTTTAACCGACTTCGAAAAAAGGAGGAGTTTCTCAATTCGTCGGGATCTTTTACTTTTTTTATGTATGTTCGCCGATTACTCCGTCATTTATAATCCGATTTACGTGATTCTTTTTTTGTTCGACGCGGAATAGCTTCCAATTGGTCCCCTAAAAATTTTACATAGTTTGGCCCAGTAGTTTTCATTTTATGAACATTTTTTTGGTCCCGGTTCTTGGGACCTATATTTTTTAAGAAGCGCGGCACCATTCGTAGATCCACCCATACATAGCTAGACACTAAAAAGTTACAAATAAAATTTAAAAACTTCGTTTAAAAAAACCGACTTCAAAAACTAAAAAACTAAAATGTATAAAATAACTTATTTCTAAAGCTATTATTATTAATATATATTATCTAAAACATCTTGAAGTCGGTGCAAAGCAAAACATAAAAATTACTATATTTTGAAAATTACTAAGCACCGACTTTAAGATGTTTTATATAATATATATTAATAATAATAGCTTTAGAAATAAGTTATTTTATACATTTTAGTTTTTGAGATAAACCGATTACATCGATGACAGTTGATAAATTTCACATCACACGTAAGAAATGCATTTCAGTCAGTCAGTAGTTTTGCAGGAAAATCCGCAGAAGTTATTTTAGTAATACTTAATTTTAATTATTGTACATATAATATATGACTAGGGTATAAGATCAGTATCCCACTTTTGAATTACTCGAAAATAATTCATAAATAACATAAGGCATAAATCTTCATAAATACATGCCCCAAAAGGCTTGTTTATTATGCTATTGAACCAGTTTTAAACGTGTCCATAAATTGCCTTTTTATGAATCTGTGGGAGTTTGATAAGATTAAGATTAACCTCCATCTCTCGCGGGATCTTTGATCGTATGATAATTGAGTGCTTTATGAATAATTTCGCCGTTCAATTAAGCTTTTCTGATATGCTTCAGAACATAATAAGCTTAAGTAAAGGGTTCAGATATTGTTATTATTATAAACCTGTTTTTGTTGAATCTCTTTCATAATTATAACATCTTAAATTTACCTTGAAATTATTAGCGCAATTTATATTTTAGCTTAATTTATAAACTCTCATATAAAAAAAGACTGTAATAAAAAAAACTATTAGATTTGTTATCTAATATTATTAATTATTATTAAACGAAGTTATGGTAGTTTACAATGTAAGCCATCTACAACGACTTACATCTCTTTGCCACTACAAGGAGCTGCACCGCACTGCACTGCACTGTAGTGACAGTGCAGTGTAGTGAAGAATAACATCGTCAGGATATTGTCATATTGAAATTATTGATGAGTGAAGCCCGTAAATCCGCCATAAAAAAGCACGGCGTGTATAGCGTTATTTTAATATTAGTAGGCTCGAGCCCAGCAGTGAGCCTTGTTTTGTATCAGACATCACATTAAACATTAAAATCCAATAGAGATACAATGAAACGCAAATTAATAACATTTAAACATCACTCATACACACGTTACTATAAATTCCGATTAGAAAACTTTGAAACTGGAATCTCTCGAGACCCATAAACATGGCTCGAAGCCCGAGGGATGATGGTAGTTCCGTTCCAACAGCTACTAGTAACTGATACGACCCTGGGGCCTATTACTACGGTTCTATTAATTTACTGATATATAGCTCAGATTGTGCTTTAATAGTGTTGCACAAAAATCGATTAACAATTAATCGATGTTTAAAATTATTCAAAAGTTTGCTAGTATTATTATTAGTTTCTAAGAATAAACATTCTTAGATATTTTCAATGCAGGTAAGTCTTATTCAAAGTTGCCCAAAGTGGTCGGTAGCGACCACTTGGACTCCATTTTTATATACAAAAAGTTCTTCATTACTCTACTTTACTCCTTGTCTTCTTTACTTTACTTATTCTCTTCTTTACTTCACTTTACTAAAAACACAATTTTATGAAGTACTGTATGAAGAAATAGCCATTATGAAGTCAGTTGTCGACCATTCTCACCATATTGTCAATCGTTGTTATCGATAACGAACTAGTTAATCGAAAATTTTGATGCTTTTTCCTAAATATATCGCTATTGCAAATTTTTTACTACTTATTAGTCATTATTCAAAAGGATAAGTTTTGAGTCATCCATTGAAATTTTCTTTCTATTTTTTTATAACGTTGTCATCCCTAAACAGAAGTATCGACAAGTGATGTACAGAACACAAAGTTTGGGTAACTGTTCTAAATTCCGTTCAATAGAAAAAAATAAATAATTTATTTGCTAGGAAAGCGACAATACAATGATACATAAATATTTATACATACATTTTTTATGATAACATTATATATATTGTATACCGCATTTCCTACAAATGAGCTCGGCAAATCAGCTTCATGCTTCATAGAGTATCAGTTATTTTGTTCTATTATTTTATTCGCCCTTCGGACGCCTAGTTTGTTGTAAATGTTGTAAGGTACAGCCTTATGTGTTATCGATAATTATCGGTTAATAATTCTTAGTTTGAATTTTTAAACAAAATTTAATTGTAGACTATCGACTTACTGCGTGTCACTATAATATCCCTATTAATTTTCTCAGGCGTGGTTTTCTGAATAATAATTAGGTGACAACTTTATTACATGATTAAGATCTCACTAAAACGTTACGAGTGTCAGCAACACTTTCCGTGCGGTTGCTGTAATGTTGAATATAAAAGTTGAATGAGACATTTGATGAATTTAAATTACCTATATCCATGATAAAAGATAA